>JAYESA010000017.1:14057859-14402859 GCA_036927795.1 Iris macrosiphon | reverse complement strand
TCAGTCCATAGAGGTACTTCTTCAACCTGCAGACCTTGTCCACTGTTTTATCGGTGCAGAATCCTGGTGGTATTTCCATGTACACTTCATCCACTAGATCCCCATGAAGAAACGCATTCTTCATATCCAGTTGGTATAGCTTTCATCCACCATTCGCTGCCAAAGAAATCAGGGTCCTGACAGTGCTCATCTTTGCCACTGGTGTAAATGTCTCATCATAGTCAATGTCGTACGTCTGAATGTATCATTTTGCCACCAGTCGAGCTCTGTAGCGCTCTACTTTTCCATCTGGGTTCTGTTTTATTGTAAAGACCCACTTGCATCCGACTGCCCTCTTCCTCTCTGACAGTTTTACCAGTTCCCAAGTGTGGTTCTTTCCAAGAGCGCCTAACTCCTCGTGCATCGCCGCTTTCCACATTAGATCGTTCTTGGCAACCTGCCAATTGTTAGGTACAGTAATACTATCTAAAGATGCAATAAATGCTCCATGAGAAGAAGAGATGTTATTATATGAAACAAACTGACCAAGGTCCCAACCATATCTATTAGGAGGATTTCCTGCATTGCTGCGAGTGGTCCTTCATACTAATAATGGTGTGGGAGGAGTAGGAAGAATAATATCACCTTAAGGGAAATTTGGTGGTGGTGGTGGTGTAGGTGTCTCAGGAGTTGAGACGAACGCAGGCAAGGGACTTGGTATTGGCACTATAGGTACTGGTCCTGCAGTTTGCTTTCCTTTTCTGCTGTAGGTAAGTAACTCACCCTGAGCCGTGGGCCTAACACCTCTCATCTCCTCCCCTTGTTCCTCTTCACTCTTCTGCTCCTCAAACCTTACTCCTAAATTGGTCACCACACTCTCACCAATCTCCCTCTCTCACCTCATACTCTCAGTATCAGGTGAGTTGCTCATGGATGAGGTTCCCTTCTGACGGTAGTATGGCTCAAACTCCCTGAAGTGAACACCCTTGCTCACAAACTTCTTCTCTACTGGGCTCCAGCACACGTACCCCTTCTGAGTCGCCGAATAGCCCACGAATACACACTTGACTGCTCTGGGGTCAAGTTTTCCAACAGACGGTCTATTGTCATTCACAAAACATACGCAGTCAAACACCTTTAGTGGGAGTATTCCACTATTATTTTCTTACAATATCTCACATGGAGACTTCCATCCCAGTACCTTCGAGGGCATTATGTTGATCAATCGAGCTGTTGTCAACACTGCATGCCCCCATAGACTCTGTGGGACATTCATGGCGATCATCATGCTCCTTGCCACCTCCAGAAGGTGTCTGTTCTTTCTTTCTGCCAAAATATTTTGTGTTGGTGTGTATGCACAGGTAGTCTGATGATGTATCCCTTGGGCTGACAGGTATTCCTCAAGTGCTTTGTTGGTATACTATATTCCATTGTCAGACCTTAGTACCTTCACCACTGCTCTGTACTCAGTCTGGACATGTTTATGAAAGTCCCAAAAATAGGCAAAGACCTCTCTTATTCTTCATCAAATACAGACAGGTGACACGAGAGGAACAATCAATAAAAGAGACGAAATACTTGTAACCATTCATAGTAGTTGTGGCGCACGGCCCCCAGACATCAAAATGTATAATATCAAAAACAGAAGAGCTCTTATGGCCCGCACCAACATATGAGCTCCTAATAAGTTTGCCTAAATCACATGCATCGCATACTAGTTTCTCATTATTTGTCTTCTCATAAATAGATGGATACAACATACTCAAAATACCAAAAGAGCAGTGTCCCAACCGCCTGTGATGGAGTATCAGTGTATCCTCGGCACCCATCTTTGGTCCTCCATTCCTGTCATTTATGCCACAAACACCAATGTCGAATCCACTCATTCTCGATCCAAGTACCACAGTCCATCATGCCAAGTGTCAGTCCCAAGTCTTCGTCCATCTCCTTCTCCTGGAAGATCATCTTAGGAATATCAAAAGAGACAATGCATTTTAGTTGGAGTATTATAGAACTAATGGACAAAAGACTGACTGAAAAAGAAGGAGCATGTAAAACATTGGATAATCTTACTGAACCTGTACAATCGACAGTACCCTTAGCGATTACTGGCTGATACCATCGCCTGTTTGAATGCTGTCTGCAGATGCTAGGTGAGTGTAGGAAGAAAACTCACTAGCATTCCCTGTCACGTGTCGAGATGCACCCGAATCGACAATCTAGTCCGACGATATAAGGAAAAACATAGATGCAAGGGCGAGTGAGTCATCAGTACCTTTCGATGGATGGACATACATGGCAGTGTTGCCACTGGCGAAGACTGAGGTGGATGCCTCCTCAGTCCTACTCCTCCTGTCTCCATCGCTTGACGCTCTCTGCTTTATCCTGAGTACTTTTAGCATGTCCAGTAGTGCCTGATCCTCCTCAGTATAGGCACTATTAGCTCCCTCCTCGCCTTCTGTTACCAGCAGGTTCGTCCGATAACCTCCTCGACCACCCCGTCGACCCCCACGACCACGCCAAGTCCTCCAAATTGTCCACGTCCGCCACCTGAATCTTCCTTCTTGGGTGGTTTGGTGCAAGCAAATCTCAGATGGCCCACCTCCCCGCAGTTGTAACACTACCGGAGGTCTCCCTTAGGTCATGTGCCGCCTGAATTGGCAACTGTCAGTGTTGTTTTCACTTCAGGAGGACCACTTGTCCTTGTCTGTAGTTTGATACGAGTCTCCTCCTGGATTATGGCCGAGATAGCCTCCTCAAGTGTAGAAATTTTCTATTAGGCTAGAAGTAGCGTTGTCCTCTGAGCAAACACTGCGGCCAGCCCCTTAAGAAACTTTATCGTCCTCTCCTGCAGACATACATGTCTCTCCTTACACTTAGGGTCCTCGCAGCTCGTCCAATCTGAGAAATGATCATAATCCAACCACAAATGCTCCAACTCCATGGCATACTCATGTACCGTCTTCTCTCCCTATACGGTATCGTCGATCTCCCCCTTGATCTAAAAAACCCGCAAGTTATTCCCCACACCATCGTAGGTTCTCCTCAACTTCTCCTACACGTCTTTCACCATCTCAAGGACATCCACTGTGGCGGCAAACGTTTGGACTAAAGAATTGAGGAGCCAAATGTATTAGTGGACTTTCACTCGTCGCGTCCTGTCGAGCCCTCATCCAGCTCTGTCTTCTCTCCTGACAAGAAACCCACCAGGTTCTTCTCTGCGAGGGTTCTCCTCACCCGTCGTGACCAACTCAGGTAGGTGGCCGGTCCATCAAGCTTCAAATCGATGGATGGAAGACTTCGCTAATGTTCGTGTCGCGCTCTCACCAGCCGACAGTTTCATCAGCTTCATCAACGTTGCGACATTCACAGAGTCCAACTTCTTGATGATCTCCTCCATTGATCCTCCTCTTCTCCGATCACCTCACACCTGTCCCACGATTCACGTTCGCCCTTTTCGTTCTCTCCTAAACTCGATCATGTCTCCCCCCCATCAGATCTAGGCCTTCGATGTCAACGTTTGGAATGATCCGCAGGAGACGCCAGGAACCGCGGCAGAAGGCTCCACGGGAGTCGCGGCTTCGTGGTGGTAGTGGCGGGGGAGCAGCAACGGTGGTGGTGGAGGACGAGGGGTGCGGCAGCGGTGGTGGCGGGCGGCGCGACAGTGGTGGTGGCGGCGCGGCAGCGGTGGTGGCACCGCGGCAGCGGTGGTGGCGGGCGGTGTGGCAGCGGTGGCGATTAGGATTTGGGAGGTGGTGGCTAGGATTTGGACTTTGATACCATGTAGAATATTTTGGAGTAATTGTTATATTTTTTATTGATAATCTCTTTGCTATTTATAGCCTTACAACCCTTCATCTTACATTAATACCCCATTAAAATCCTCTTGTAAATTATTCTAATATCCCAACAAATATACCATGAATATTTTAATATACCAAGAATATTCTAATATACCAACATTACCATTAAGTGCATCCATGATGTTAATGATTGAAAAACAAGTGTTATATTGAGAAGTACTTTCATCTATTAGCTTCCTCCCGTATATGTGGCAAGGACTAAAAGATCCAACTTATCTTTCAGGTAACACTGCATATCTTGATTGTTGCAACTTGTGTTAGGTATAGGATCACATTTTCAACATTCTAGCCCAATTGCCATGATCAGATTTGTCTAGTCGAGCTTTATGAAGGAATTCTCCAAAATGTAGTACACTGGAAATCCGGTCACAAGGATCAGAAATATTTGTTCGGGGCCGGAATTGGAAATCAGTTCCTGATTTGGCTGGGTTTCCAAGTACGGGGTCATGGCATTGTATATAAGGAGACCTATGGTTTTCTTGGGAGATATCCTAGTGCCCATAGGTTGTGACAGCTACCAATCGATAGCGGGAGAAATATAGGAAGAGAGAGATTGAAGGAGATTGGGTGTCTCGGGTGTTTTTGGGTGTAATCTCTTGGGTTGTGTTGAGGATTCTCTTGTGTGCATTCTATTGTATCGGGTCGTGAGGTTGTAGCAATCTTGTAATAGCCTTGTATTCTTGATTTAGTACTAATGTCGCTCTCCCTGTAGTTTTGCCAAATATTTTCTCCAGTAACCCTTGTGCACTTTGTTGTTTGTTATCTTGTTATTTGTTTTCTTTGCAAGAGCCGGCCAACTATTCATCTTGTGGTAGTGATTTCTTTGTGGGCGCGCGTCGGAGAAAAGATTCCTTGTTTTATTCTCAACAACTTGGATACTGAAATACTAAAATTCTCCTTGGAAGTATACACTATGACTAATCAAACCTCATATGAGGAAGTCATTTTAATCATTTGGCATGCATCAGGAACTTGATATTACATATATTATCATTAAGTGATTCATGTATCACAAAAATTATGTCTGCATTTATAAATTTATATTATCGAGGCCTATGGCTCATTGTACTTTAAAAAAACTTCTGATTCTCAAGCAAACAACTTTTTTCAACATGCTCTTTTCATCTATCCCCTTCTTGGATGCAGAGATGTCGCCATTCCAACTTTAACTCTGATATTGGGAGGAAACCTCATCAAAGGTAAAAATATCCTTTTTAGGGTTGATCATTTAACTGTGTTTGAATATTACATCTATTTCCACATTCCAGGTTTACGTGGATCAGGTATGCATTTCTCGCTCGTACTTGGGGTTATAGTTGTTCGCTACATCCTGTTGCCTTTGTTAGGCATAGTTATTATCAAAGGAGCAATTCATCTTGGCCTGGTGCACAGTGATCCTTTATACCAGTTCGTTCTTCTACTGCAATATTCTATGCCGCCTGCAATGAACATAGGTAAGATCCAAGTTTCCTTCGTAAGCCAAGTAAAAGTTTTGGCATTATTTTATGTTTTTTATAGGAAGGGATGCTTCTACGAAATGACCTATATATGATCTGGATCTTAGTCTGTTGAATATATCTGGATTAATAGCTGAGATCAACTAGATAACTGATTGGCTTCTGCTTCGGATCCTTTTAAGTATGTCGATCATTCTGGTTCAAAGCCTTAAATGAACTTGATGACTTATTGCAAGTTAAGCACCACCAAATTACAGATTTTGGATTCACTAGTGTTTGAATCAATGTGTAAGCAAACTGTGAAACCCAAACTTGAGAACTAATGAGAACATGGTCCTACTCAATGAACCCTGGCAGGTTGTTGGCTTTTGTATTCAGTATGAGAAGCAAAACTGTAGCAGAAAAGCAGATATCAGACATTGTCTTTCTATTGAAGATTTGCTTTTTGTATGTAGATCCAACCACTATCAAACTACTGCTACAGAGGATTTTGCCGTGTAGAAAAAAGCTTTGTTGTTTTCGTACTTATCCTCAAATATGTGTTGTCTGCCTCATGAATTGTCTGATAATTTAGATTGAAAACAGGAAATCTCCACTCATCATTTGTATAAAATATTTGTTGATTGATTAGTAAGTAGTCTTGAAGGAGAAGTATATTATTTACTTGCTTAAAAGTAGCCCATGTCCTATATATTATTTACTTGTTTTCTACTTAAATATTTTCTAAGATCTAGTTTAATATCTGCAAGTACTATTACTCAGTGGTTTGGGACCGGAGAAAGTGAGTGCTCTGTTATATTCCTCTGGACTTATGCCTTGGCTTCAGTTGCACTTACCCTTTGGGCTACCTTCTCTTCATGTGGCTCGTAGTATGATTGGCTCGGATATGTCGTTCATCATCTGCTCCTTATACAACGATATTGGCAAACAAACATGTGACGACATGTGTAGTAGAAAAACTTTCTTCAGGATTTATTACTGTTGGTGATTCATATATGCAACCTGAGAGAAGCAGCAGGGAGGATAAATATTGTTTGTTTGTTTGTAAGATTTTCTCTCATGTTAAAGCAATCTTAGATATTTAATTGCCATTGCGGCGCAGCCCCAATGGGGGGGGTATATATACCTACGATTCTGCAAAATGGTCATTTTGCCCCTGATATGTGTGTCCTCGTGGTGTCAACCTCTTTTGTATTATGATAAGGCATTCAAAATCTGGCCATTAAACATGACATGGTTGGTTTGTGCTTCATGCTATGGTTGGATTTTCTTTCATCTCTCCCCCCAAATTGAAGAATGCTTTTCACACACACCACTACTTTCTGAGTCCTCTTTTCTTCTTTCCACACAAAATACACAAATTAAAAATAGCAATAATACCAGCTTATCCGGTTAATTAACATCATTACCAACTAATGATGTCAAAAGAAGGGGAAAAGAACAAAAAAAATGATAAAAGACACAGATACTGCTAAACAGTACAAACTTTGCAGACACAACTGCAATATGCTTGAGGAAAGCAAATGCCTCTGAACTCCATTGATCATTAAACTTCATTCCCACAGCAGCCAGCATGTGCAGGCAGTAGAGCTCCATTGCTTTCTACAAGTATGTCTTGTTCAGATCATCAAAGTAGGGGTGCTCCATTGCTTTCTTCGCAGAGATACGCTTCGAGGGTTCGTACTCCAACATCCTCTGTACAACAAACATTAAGCAAATATGTGAATATGTACATGAACATGGCTTGGTGTTTGTCTACTTTAAGGAGGACAGGAAGAAGAAACTGACCGAAAGCAGATCGATGCCGTTAGCTTCCAGATTGGGAACAGCACTGGCCAGACTCTTCGGGCTCCACTGGGGATACTCGTGCCAATTTGTCAGCTTGCTCACTCCTGGCCAAATCTTCTCATTCGGAGTCCCCAAGAGCCTGCATCACAAACTTTCTTCAGGTAGATACAGGCAGGCAAGCATGTATGCATACGCATACGGACACACCATTTTCTCGTGTCCTCCATGCAAACATAACTAGAAGTACTACTACTATCACCTGAAAATGTGAAGGAGCTGTTGCAACTCGGAGTCTCCTGCAAACAGTGCTTGCGTTGTAACTAGTTCAGCAAAGATGCAACCAACAGACCAGATGTCGACCGGAGTCGAGTAATGAGTGGCCCCAAGAAGCACCTCAGGAGCTCTATACCACAGTGTGAGGATCTACCAACAACAACACAATGCAATATTATGGATCCAGGGACAAATTTTGCAAGGATTTTTGCATATGATTTAAACCAATCAAATACAGACCTCATGAGTGTACTTCTTAAGAGGGACAGTGTACGCTCGACTAAGTCCAAGATCAGCAATCTTGAGCATCAGAGTCTTCCGATCCATCAGAAGGTTGTGGGGCTTCAGATCCCTATGAAGGACACCGTGGCCATGGCAGAAGGCCACACCCTTGCAAAGTTGGTACATCAAAGTCTGCATGATAACACAATGACACCAATCCAATCAATTTGGAGCGTCCGTGTTGTTGTGTCCAATAATAAAACGTGCAACACGACACGAAAGGAACACGACACAACACAGCAGTTGTGTACCTTGATGATATGCGGTGGGATGGTCTGCTGGGTCGATCGGAAGCTCCTGATGTACTTCTTGAGATCGGTGTCCATGTACTCGAATACCAGATATAGAATGGTCTTCCCTTCTTTATTCTGGCCTTGCTTCAGGTCCAGGAGCCTACAAATGTTGAATATTTATATAAACAAACTCTTCTTTAAGCAGAGAAGTACACAGAAAAAGCCACATACTCCCAGTCCAAATTAATAAAAAAAAAAAAAATCAATCAATCCCTCGAGTACTAAATTCTTTAAGATCCAGAGTACTATATCAAAAAGAAAATCCAACATGAAAAGAGAAAGAAAGAAAGAAAGAAAGAAAGAAAAAGAAGAAAAAAAAAACCATAAAAAACAATCAGAAGAGAGAGTCTTGGATACAACAAGATCAAGAAACCCAAAGAAGAAGAAGAAGAAGAAGAAGAAGATTAGCCCCCAATTAAGAAATGAAGAAATTGATGGAAGAAGATTGATGGAGGTGATGGATGAGGTAGGTACCTGACGACGTGGGGATCGATGGAGAGCATTCGGAGGAGGGAGACCTCGCGGAGGGTGGTGGGTGGGACCCCTTCGTCGTCTTCGGGGAGGCGGGTCTTCTTCAGGGCCACCACCTTCCCCGTCGCCTTCTCCACAGCCTTGTACACCTTCCCGTACGTCCCTTCCCCGACCTTCTCAAGCTTCTCATAAGCGTCCATAGCCCTCATCGCCACCTGTGCTGCCATTGCTTCTTTCTTTCTTTCTCCCCTTCTTCTTCTTCTTCTTCTTCTTCTCTCTCTCTCTCTCTCTCTCTCTCTCTTTGAAGTGAGTGAGTGAGTGAACGGTGGTGAGAATAAGAAGAAGGGGATTTTTTTTTTATTGGGGAGATGTAGCCGTTGGGTTTCTAGCCGGTGGGATGTACGCAACGGCTACTTTCTTCTCTCTCCCTCTTTTGAAATTTGAATTTTCAAAACATGGGTTTCTTTCTTTAGTGGGTGCCCATGTGGAAATTCAGCATTTGCGGGCAAGGCCCCTTTCTTTAGCGGGCTTACAAATATCACCCACAGATGCAAGGGGTCCTTAATTTCATCTTCTTCCTTAAAAGCCATCGTTGTTGTTATTATTATACTAGTATAAAAAAATATAAATATAACCTAATACACATGATCGGACATTTCAGATCAACTCTTGCCCAATCGTGTGGCTACGAAGCAACAGCACGCCGAGCACGGAGATGACTGGTCAACAAGGGGGTGCGGGCCTATACAGCTAAAGCATGAGCCAACATGTTTTGTCTGTACCGTCTACAAAGCGGGCCCCTCCTCTTTCTGTACGTCCTCGCATAGGCGTGATTCCTCGCAAGCCTAAGTTGCGCTCGCGCGAGACAAGCACCAAAATGGTCGATAAAATACTAAGCCACAGAGTCACATAGATAATCTCCAAGCAGCGAAAATTTGAACCAACACAAGTATAACATGAAACCAAGCTCTTTGTTGATATTAAAACAAAGGTTACACGGCGCTGCCAAAAGTTACATATCGCTCAAGCTCTCTCTCTCTCTCTCTCTCTCTCTCTCTCTCTCTCTCTCTCGAAACAATAAAATGTGCCTAGCGGCTTACAACATGGGATGATACATATGCGATGTTCAAATACATTATATTCTGTATAAGTGCTTCAGCTCCAACTGTAACGCTCCAAGGCGCTAGAATGAACTCCACGCCTTGCCCGCACGAAGGGCACTCTGCACCGAACGAGATACTCTCGCACCATGCAAGAAATCTGGTGGGTTATCATTACATTGAATGCACTGGTGGGGAGGCTTCTCGTCCACTCAACAAAACCAAACATGTAATTTAGTTATGTGCATAATCTATTATGTTGTCTTTATAATCTTGCCTTAGAATTAGTTTCATGGCATATTGATATAAAGCCTAGTCGTGTTGCTGATATGCAGTGTCGCATAAGATAGGGGTAATACAGCGCGACTTACAAACTTATCATTCGTCCTTCCCTGCCCACGATAAATTAAGTTAACCAAGCGTAAATATATGTAATGAATCAAGGATCACATAAGAAAATGCAAGTGTTACGAGCGTATTTCTGCCTCCGATGAATGATATACTCAGATTACTCAAATGTGTTATACTCAGATCGTTCAGATGTGTTATTCTCGGATTGTTCAAATGTGTCATACTCAGATGTTTTAAATTACTTGTTTCAATACAATGACTCGCACGCGGATTGCTGCAACCGAACCAACTTAATCTATATGAAACGGTCACTGGCATAGCCATAAAGGACTCGATGGGTAGACGGGTAACCAAGCGTAGGGTACTCTACCAAGGCCCCGGATACCGATATTGTGTTGTCCCCAAACCGGGTGTATCACCCTAGCCCCATTTTTTGTCGCGTAATATCATGATTCCTCCTAGGCCGGCACGATTCCGGTGCCCCGCTAATCGTCCGAGGAATCTTGATACTCGTGCACTAGTTGTCCGTGGCCATGAAAGTCTCTTCTTTCTTTATCTTTTCTTATTTGTGCAACGAGTATGGTTGTATATGCAGGTAATGAGCCCGCTACAAGCAGTGCTGGTAGCGAGCCCCGCTACACGCCCCCGACATACTCGTCTATAATCTTTCGATACTTTCATTCATTCTTTCGTTCTTTCATTTCTTTCTTTTCTTTGATTCTTTTCTTATCGTTCAATCTTTCTTTATGCAGTTCCCGGTACGGGAACCACCTTGGTGACCTTATGGTCCCGAAGCCCTTCTATGTTTCTATTTCTTGGCTCGGAATGACTATTTTGATAGTCTCTCTGCCTTAACTGAGTGAACCACCAAAAAGTGTTTGTGTCGTGCTTACCGATCGTGGCATAGTCTAAGTGACAAGCATTGCGTATATGTGAATCAGTATACTATGATGAAAGGAATTTTACTTGAAAACATAAGCAGTTATACTTGAATGATTCTACGGGGGAAATGATATGAACCAACTCTACTCGCAAGCTAGTTTTCCATGTTCTATGCAATTCAGATAAAAGTGGGATTATTCCCTTAGCTAGGTGCGTGAAACTTTTTATTAGCATGCAAGGGTTAACGCCTAGCGACTAACATGTTTCGTTCAATTGTTAAGTGTGAAGGTCAAACAAAGACAGGTTCATCGGAGCCACCCATCTTAACGATGAATCGTATCGGCCGAGCAAGACTCTGAGAGCGCCTTTGAAAAGTCTAAGTCTGAACTTCTTCTGAAGGGCCAATCCGAATGCCTTTGAATCAAATGAGTCATCTCGTCGAGTTAGGCGGGATGGGTCTTCACACTTGCACCGTTTGAATCGGCTCTCCGAGTTGAGCAAAACGGATTGTTACATCAGAAGAAGTTCAGACTTAGACTTTTCAAAGGCGCTCTGCCGTAAATCGGTTGAAACGTAACTACAATCCAATCTAGGCCTTTATCTCTATCAAAATTCAACTTTAACGGGATGCATATTTTTCAAGATGGGAACTTACAGAGCATGTTACTTTTCACATCCTCTCCATGATAAAATCACATGCAAAGTTTATCAAAATAATGCTCATGTTGTTACATTGAGAATTTTCACCTACACCATGCATTATTTTTTAGTGAAATAATAGATTTTTTTATGATTATCACTTTAACCATTTGTTAAATTGGTGCAACAGGAAATATGGGCAATATGCTTCTGATTCTCATCCCTGCTGTTTGTAAAGAAAGAGGCAGTCCCTTTGGTGCTCCTGATGTATGCCACACATATGGATTAGAGTATGCCTCTCTCTCTTTGACTGTAAGTTATCATCTTTCTTCATATAGTGCGAGGAATTATGAAATTAATAGATATGCTGACTATCACAGTATAATCTGCTAACCCTTCTGAGCAATATTGCAATTGAGAAATTGCTGATGTTGATCTTCGTTGTTAAGCCACTTTTACATTTCCCTACTTACCACAAGTAACACTTTTGGTAAGTTTTCTAAAATAAAAAAGAAACAGTTTAATGAAGTTCTAATACGATGGGAAACTTTTTATAATGAACATTTACTAGATGAATTATGTTGATATGAATGGTGTAGTAGGATTGAGACTACTGAGCCAACTATGTTTAAGCTTGATTCAATATACTTGTATCCATCCAAACCAAGATCCACTATAATATCAGCTCAATTTCAAGTTCAACTCCAGCTCGGTTTAGTATTAAACTGGATTAGGAACATTCATAATGAATCTTTTAATTTTCCTGTTCCTTTGGCAGGAGACAATCATAAACGAGTCTTTAGTTTTATCCATCGATACCAAGATCCACTATAATGTCAATTCGATTTCAAGTTCAATTCAAGCTTGATTTAGTATTAAACTGGATTAGGGATGTTCATAAATGAATGTTTTAATTTCCTATTCCTTGGGTAGAAGACGATCATAAACTAGTCTTTACTTTTACAATTCGTTGTAGCTTATGAGGTCCCTTCATATGTAGTCTTGGCCATCTTGATAGAAATATAGTTGTTATTTCTTGTGGAAACACCTCAATTTCTAGACTGAAATCTAATGACTAGAATATTAATGCATTATTAGTCAATTTGATTTTCTTATACTGTATTAGAGATACTCGTTTTCTGGACATTGAACGTTATCAAGGTAGCTCATGGTTATAGTACGTTATAGAGGTAGGTCAGGGTTATAATCTGTCCAATTAACAATTTTTCCCTAACCACATGGTTATATTCTAAGCTTGTCCAAGTGATCTGGCTTCGATTGAGCTGAAGGTCAAGCTGCATAGAGCCTTAAGAATATCTAGTTAGATTCTGCCCTATAACTTATTAGTAGAGGTCTGGATTTTTATGCTTATTCTGACCTTCTCTACAGATAGGTGCATTTTATCTCTGGTTGTATGTATACAATATCATGCGGCTGTCTACGAATGCCATAAAAGACAAAGACAACTTGAGCGGCAATTATCAAACTAGCACTATGGAAATTCCAGATGAACGTAGGAAGCTACTTCCAGGGAGCAGCAAAAACTCTTCGATGTCTGTCCATTCTGCAACTGAAAGTGAATTACCACTCTCTGTATCTGAAGGATCTACAGAAACAAAGGTTTTTTACTTTAATTATCCCTCATTATTATATAAAAGCCCCTTATGATGTGAATATAATTATTTTCCTTGTCTATGAATCATACTAAGTATATAACATTTCCTTGATTCCTGTAACTTTAGTTGAAGAAATTATCTTTTACATCTATTAAACATCTAATGAAGAACTTAGTAGTTTAGATTCATTAGTAAAATGGGTCTTGTATTTCCTCTAGTTGGACTTGCATGAGCTCCTGCCATCTCACTACATTCTATAAATTCTATTTCTCAATGATTCGGTCAACATTAGATCAACTAATACGTAAACTATAACTCAAAGATTCAATAATGTATTTTTTATTTATCTACGCAGCTGGATCTTTTTTACTCTCCTACTTACATTTTTTCGGTATCAATTCCATTCGTCATTAACAATCCATTCATAGGTTCTTAGCAAAGTATCAAGTTTACTTCCAATCTTCTTTATAGGTTCCGTAAGAGTTATTTTATGCTCATTCACTACTTCCATTATTTTAAGTTCAAGAGTCCCTTTCCATTTTTCGAAGTAAAGTAAAAAATCTGACATTCTCAAATTTTGTATTTCCATTATTATTCTAAGATGGAGCAAATAAGACATCTTTCTAAGAGAAATCAGTAACATACCAGAAACATACCACTAGTCTTTATCTCTTTAGATTAAGGTATCTAACATAAGGAGGGGACGAGAGAGAGAGAGAGAGAGAGAGAGTTCTTTATTAAGAGTGAGAGATTAAGGAGAGAGGTTCGACCACCCACGTGCTTGATGAAATGCCTAAGGATCACGTCGAAAATATCTCCCACAAAACAAGTCCATCTGTCTCTGTTCTTCCGCAGTGGTTCGCCTCTTTACTTCGCACGAGCCTTCTATTATGCAAAGTCCTTCCTCTCCCTCTCTCTAAAAAGTAATGGAATAGAATGGTGGAGTAAAGAATGAATGAGGGGGAGGGTCTCTTATATATGACACGCCCCGATCCCGAAGGTCCCGACAATGCCCCCGCCGGGCGCGAATCACCGCGTCCCGGCGCTCCCGCGGGACGTATATCGTTTTCCATCGAGGCGTGATGTCGTGCGAGCTTGGGGTTGTGCTCGCACAAGGCAACATCGTTAAAGTTGTGGCTATCATCGAACCGATCAAGTACGCAGCGGAGGGACACTGTTACAAACAATAATTCATGTGAGTATGCGGGACAAAGCTCAAAGCACGAGGTTCTCTGAATACAATGGCATCATCCCATACATTATGTCCCTCTATACAAAAGCAGCTCAAAACATCACGATACGGCTCAAGGCATCGATACCAGATTTTTGGGTCCTGGGGATGAGGCACGGCTATCGCTTCCTCGGACGATCCAACACCTGCGAACAAGCAAACTGTTGGTGGGTCAGCACTTTGGAGAAAGTACTGGTATGTATAAAATCAACGAACATAAGAAACATTCACGAAAACCAACACTAAGTAATTATGTTATAAAATTTTACATTACTAGTGATCTTTCTAGTTTTACCTAGGTTCGTTACATGCAGTACGAGAACGGAGTCATATTACTTCTTTTTGGAAACATCTTGAAATCAAAATTCAGTTCAATACAACCAAGCATACAAGGCAAACAGTTCAAGCACGATGTACCAATGAGGGTGTGCGCAGCATGTCTCGTGAGTTATACTCAAAGACTCTATGGACAAAGCAGCATCTAGTGGACTATCATTCTATCAAGCAAACAAGATGAACTATATATAAGATGTCGGTCCCCGAGAAACTCAGGATTAGTAGCGGTAATCCAGCTAACTAATGACTTTTTTATTTGATGCTATTAGCAGCTGTGACCCTCATGGTTGCTCATCACTAAAATACACTCAAAATAGCAGCCGGGACCAAGGTTCAGCTCTGCACTAATATCCATTGTCCGACCGATGCGAATGTATGAAACACTATCAGATAAACTCTATGATGCTGACGAAATGAACAAGCAGACCATCTATCCCTTCTCTTCTATCTCTGTACGGACAAGCCGCCATCTCTCTGATCAAGTTCAAGCACGAAGTAGTTCTATCAATACACAAGCGATAAGGAAAAATGCTCAAGCGATCTCTTACTCTTCTTATTAGCATGACAAGGTTCTTCTATTGACAAGCATTCAAGTTCTAACTAAGCATGCAGTTCTATTATTCATGCAATGTAAACAATAATCTTCTTAGCAACATGCATTATAAAACTCAGATTCATTATTAAGGCGTGCAAGAATCAGAGAATGAAGTTCTGCCCACTCACCTAGATCAGTCATCTTCTGGTTCAACAAGGAGATCTTCAAGAAGTTTTTTTTTGAGTCAGCAAACCGATATCTCTTGTACATAGTGCCAATGCGAAGCGGGACACTACATACTTACCCACCAAGAAAAAGTTTCGTCCTCGAAACTTCAAGGAGAAACTTTCGATATCCAGTGCAGCGATAGTCCTCATCCCTCACCATCCTCAATCGAAAACACTAGCAATCAACAAGCACGAAATCACAACTCTCAAGTTATAAATTAAATCCAGAAAACTTTTGTGCACACCGTTGAGAATATTTATGGACTTATTATATGGAACGCTCAACTCAGCAACGATATCAATGTACAAGGAATCATGATCTAAGAACAGTAGCAAAATAGGTAAGGCCAGAGGATCGAGTTGCTCTGATACTATTATGTCACGTCCCGATCCTGAAGGTCCCGACAACGCCCCTGCCGGGCCCGAATCACCTCATCCCGGCGCTTCCGCGGGACGTAAGTCGTTTGCCATCGAGATGTGATGTCGTGCGAGCATGGGGTTGCGTCCGCACAAGGCAACATCGTTAAAGTTGTGGCTATCATCGAACCGATCGAGTACGCAGCGGAGGGACAGTGTTACAAACAATAATCCATGTGAGTATGCGGGGCAAAGCTCAAGGCACGAGGTTCTCTGAATACAATGGTATTGTTCCATACATTATGTCCCTCTATACAAAAGTAGCTCAAAACATCACAATACGGCTCAAGGCATCGATACCAGATTTTTGGGTCCTCAAGATGAGGCGCAGCTATCGCTTCCTCGAACGATCCAGCACCTGCGAACAAGCAAACTGTTGGTGGGTCAGCACTTTGGAGAAAGTACTGGTGAGTATAAATTAATGAACGTAAGCAACATTCATTAAAACTAATACTAAGTAATTATGTTATAAAACATTACATTACTAGTAATCTTTTTAGTTTTACCTAGGTTCGTTACATGCAGTACGAGAACGGAGTCATATTACTTCTTTTTGGAAACATCTTGAAATTAGAATTCAGTTCAATACAACCAAGCATACAAGACAAACAGTTCAAGCACGATGTACCAATCAGGGTGTGCGCAGCGTGTCTCATGAGCTATACTCAAAGACTCTAGGGACAAAGTAGCATCTAGTGGACTATCATTCTATCAAGCAAACAAGATGAACTATATATAAGATGTCGGTCCCCGAGAAACTCAGGATCAGTAGCGGTAATCCAGCTAACTAATGACTTTTTTATCTGATGATATTAGCAGCTGTGACCCTCATGGTTGCTCTTCACTAAAATACGCTCAAAATAGCAGTCGGGACCAAGGTTCAGCTTTGCACTAATATCTATTGTCCGACCGATGCGAATGCATGAAACACTATTAGATAAACTCTATGATGCTGACGAAATGAACAAGCAGACCATCTATCTCTTCTCTTCTATCTCTGTGCGGACAAGCCGTCATCTCTCTGATCAAGTTCAAGCACGAAGTAGTTTTATCAATACACTAACGATAAGGAAACATGCTCAAGCGATCTCTTACTCTTCTTATTAGCATGGCAAGGTTCTTCTATTGACAAGCACTCAAGTTCTAGCTAAGCATGCAGTTCTATTATTCATGCAACGAAAACAATAATCTTCTTAGCAACATGTATTATAAAACTCAGATTCATTATTAAGGCGTACAAGAATCAGAGAATGAAGTTCTGCCTACTCACCTAGATCAGTCATCTTTTGGTTCAACAAGGAGCTCTTCAAGAAAGTTTTCTTTATGCCGATATCTCTTATACATAGTGCCAACGCGAAGCGGAGCACTACAATATAGACTTTTAGGAGTAATTATACCCTTAGCCAAAATTTATTCATAGGATAAAGCTAACATCTTCAAATAAACCGATCTCATCCAACTAGTCCAAATAGATTGAATTTTGTCACAATTCCATTATAAAAGACAAAACATATTATGTTAAACTGATCTCATCTTTTAAACCCAATTACATCTTGTTAAGTTTTATATTAAAAATAGGCTTTAGTCCCACATCGGGTAGAATAATAGAGAGAGGGATTAGCCTCTCCTATATATATATGTAGTCTTTTCATCAATAAAGAACAATCCATTATTTTTACTCTATATGGTATCAGAGCCATAACTCTGACTCTCTCTCCCCTTCCACTTCTCTCTCAAACCCTAGCCCTACCCCGTCTCCATCTCCTGGCCGCCACCCGCCCCTGCCTCCGCCTTCTGCCTCCCCTCTGCCAGAGCCCCCCCTCTCTGTCCGCCAGCCCCCTCCCCCCCACTGCCGACCCCCACTGCCAGCCGACCCCCCCAAGACCTCCAGCCCCAAACCCTAACCCTAATATGCAGCTGCCGCTCCTCTTTTATGGCTAAACCCTAATTCCAAAAAAATAGAAAATAGAAAAAAGAAAGTACTATATCGGTGGTCAGAGGGTAGACAATGATTTGTTTGCAGAACCTCTGTTCCTATATTGATGGAAAACACTTGTCTCGTATCTATAACTCGGTCATCGTCGTCTACCGGGCAGAACAGGACGACACGTCTCATAAGGACCACTTTCGGACTTTTAAGGCTATGGTCAATGAAGTTGACCGTGTATTATCTCTGACGACGGATATCAATGAAGCGAGAGCTCAACGTGAGCAGCTTCATGTTATGGCATATCTTGCCTCTCTCCGTCCTAACGCAGACTCAGTTCGCTTTCAAATCATTGCTGGAGCCGAGGTTCCATCTCTAATGGAAGCTTATTTTCGTGTCCTACGGGCAGCAAAGGTCGTCGAGACCTCTCCAAGTGATGCTCCTACTCTGCTCTTGGTGTCGTTCGTACTGAATTTCATGGTGGTCGTGGTGGACGACATGGTGGACGAAATATTGGTCGTGATGGTGGACGAGGCATTGGCGGTCGTGATGGAAGTCGACTGCGCACCTGCTTCAACTGTGGTCTACATGGTCATTTTCAGTGGCAGTGTACTAAAGCTCCTGCCGCCAATGTTACCTCAGATACTCCTTATTTTGGCGTCTGATCCGTACAACTGACTGATGAAGCATATGCAGACTTTGTTGAGTTTCAAGCTCAACATCGAGGTGAAGCCTCTACTTCTGGGTCCACCGCAGGGTACTCAGCGGCATATGTGATACAGTTGAAGCAGTGGGTCCTTGATTCTGGTGCGTCTTCTCACTTGACAAGTGACGTAGGTATGATACGAAATTATGTACCGGTTGGTCGGATGTCTAATATTACATTTGCAAATGGTGGTTCGCTGATAGTCCGTGGAAAGGGATTTGTCCCTCTTTTTTTGGGACTGTCACTACATTCTGTATTACATACACCCGGAAACCCATTCAGCTTATTCTCAATTAGTCGGATTACTCGCGATATGCATTGTTCGGTAATATTCTTTCCTGATGGTTGTGTTTTTCAGGACCTAAAGACTGGAAAGACTATCGGTAGGGAGCATGTGGCTGGAGGCTTGTACATGTTTGACGAAACTTCCTCGGTTGCCTATGCTGATGTGAAACTTGATCCTTTTGAGTTACACTATTGGTTAGGACATTCATTTGTCCAAACACTCCAGAAAATGTACCCATCTTTAGATGTTTTATGTTCTTTTCATTATGAGTCATATAGTTTGGCTAAGCATCACCGGATTTTCTATTCGGTCAGTCCGAATAAAATTGCTTCCGCTCCTTTCGAGTTGGTGCATTCCGATATATGGGGACCTTGTTCGGTTGAATCTATAATGAGATTCAAGTACTTTGTTACCTTTGTTGATGACTACTCACGTGTCACTTTTGTTTATCTAATAAAAAATTGCTCTGAATTATTTAACATTTGGTGCAATTTTTATGCGGAAATCAAAAGACATTTGGTGTTCTGATTAAATGCGTTCGCAGTGACAATGGTCGTGAGTATATGTCTCGTGAGTTTGTTTCACATCTGTCTCGGAATGGCATCATCCACTAAACTTCATGTTCTTACACACCACAACAGAATGGTATGGCTGATCGCAAGAATCGTCATCTCTTAGAAACAACGCGTGCTCTTAATGTTCCAAGCACGTACTCCAAAAAGATTTTGGTCGGATGTCGTTCTTACGACTTGCTATCTAATTAATCGCATGTCATCGTCTGTTCTCAATGGCGATACTCCCTTCTCTCGATTATATACCAAACGAGAGCCGTTTCCTCTACCTCTCCGAATCTTTGGTTGCTTGTGTTATGTTAGGGATACCCGACCAACTCTTTCTAAATTAGATCCAAAGGCTATCCTATTTTTCTTGGATATCCTAAGGATTAGAAAGGGTATTGGTATTTTTTTTTCCAGTCTTGAAGAGATATTTTTTCTCTCGGGATGTTACCTTTGTTGAAACCGAGTTTCCTCTACTTCCACAACTATTGACCCGGCTTCGCAAGTTTATCCAGAAGAGGATTTCTTGTTGTTTCCTGTTCAAACACAACAACCCCAGTAAGGGTGCCCTCCCCTACCGAGATAATATTTTGGTCCGACGGTCCACAGCACCGGTTCCGTCAGCACCGTCATCGACAGAACGAGTGTCACAGATGGTGCCTCCGCCTACAGTCACAGAGACATCATCCTCCTCTAGCTCTACTGAGTTGCCTCCGCCTGTTCCTCCAGCTCGACCTCGTCGTGCCTGTCGTGATCATTCCTTGTACATTGAAAACTATAAAGGGCTTGCGAGCCACACTCAGTCCTTGATAATTACTATTAATGGGATTCAGATTTCCTATTCTGCCGAGGAGGGTATCAAATATCCCAGTTGACGTGCTGTTATGGACGAGGAGATAAAAGCGCTGCGGGAGAACAATACTTGGGACTTGGTAGATTTATCGCCTGGTATACAGGCTGTCGGTTGCAAATGGGTGTTCACGATCAAAGTGAAACCGAATGGCACCCTTGATCGACTGAAGGCTCATCTGGTGGCTAAAGGATATTCTCAGATTTATGATGAGGATTATTTTGAGACATTCTCCCCAATTGCCAGGATGACCTCTGTACGCATAACTCTTGGCCTTAGCTGTTCGCTATGACTGGCCACTACTTCAGTTGGATATCAAGAATGCCTTCCTCCACGGGGATCTTGACGAAGAAGTATATGTGGTACAACCTCCCGGGTTCGTTGCAAGGGAGGGTAAAGTGTGCCATCTGCGAAACGCCCTCTATAGTCTCAAACAATCACCCTGTGCATGGTTTGGTCAGTTTACAGATATTGTCACTCAGTTTGGCATGTGTCAATCGAAGAAGGATCATTTCATATTATACCGACAGACATCGGCGGGAAGGATACTACTTGGTGTTTATATTGATGACATTGTGATCACAGGAGACGACAGTCAGGGCATTGCAGGACTAAAGAAGTTTCTGGGAGAACAGTTTCAGACCAAGGATATGGGATCGTTAAACTACTTCTTGGGTGTTGAAGTCGTACGGAAAAGGAAGCATATTGTCATGTCTCAAAGGAAATATGTACTAGACATACTAAATGATGCAGGAATGATACAAGCCAAGGGAGCAATGTCGCCAATGATCCAGGAGAAAAGTTACTCCCTGACGAGGGGGTATTGATGACTAATCCGGATCAACATCGTCGAGTGGTTGGAAAACTCAACTACTTGATAGTTATGACTCTTCCAGATATTTCCTTTGCAGTCAGTGTCCGAGTAGATTTATGTTTTCTCCACCAGTTCCATATTTGCAGGCAGTTCTCAGAATTCTGCGCTATCTAGTCCAGAATCCTGGAAAAAGATTTCGTATGGAGAGCCAGGGACATACAAATATTGAGTTCTTTACCGATGTTGACTGGGGTGCCTATCTACAGATAGATGATCTACATCGGGTTACTCGGTATTTATTGGCGGAAACTTGGTATCGTGGAAGAGAAAGAAGCATAGTGTGATCGCACGATCAAGTTCCAAAGCTGAATATCGAGCCATTGCTCATGGTACGGCTGAAGTGTTATATCTGCAGCATCTTCTACAAGAATCAGGATCTAAAGCAGCAGATGTGATTTGATAACCAATCTGCTATCCATATTGCTACCAATCATGTATTTCATGAAAGGACGAAGCACATTGAAATTGATGTCCACATCGTCCGTGATGAGTATAAAAAGGGGATGATAAAGTTTCATCACGTGAGGATAAGTGATCAAATAACCGATATCTTCACGAAATCTCTTTTGGGTTCTCGGATATAATTTGTATGTAACAAGCTGGACATGATTGACATATATGCTCCAACTTGAGGGAGGGTGTTAAATGTTATATTAGTAATAGACTTTAGTCCCACATCGGGTAGAATAATAGAGAGAGGGGTTAGCCTCTTCTATATATATGTAGTCTTTTCATCAATAAAGAGCAATCCATTATTTTCACTCTACACATCTATAAAGTATGGTACATTGAATCTAGCCACAATATTAATCCAACAAGATAGAATGAATAATAACCTAAAGATCATCCACTATATCAAATATAAGCAATTAATATCCTCTAAGATATCACAAGATTCCCAAAGATACTAAAAGATCTCAAAAGAATCTAGAAGATCTCCTAAGATATCGAGAGAGATGATTTTTAACAGGTACATATCTCAAAGTAGGTCCATCCAATAACCAATTTCAGCCTATTAAGCTAAGCCAATAAATCATAATATTCAAATCCATTAGAGACAAAAGGACTCAAGTCCAAACCAACATAAAAGGTCAGCTATTTCCAAACCCAAGGTCTAACTAGCTAAGACCGAACTCAAACGTTGTTCAAGGGATAAACAAATTCCAATGCATTAGGGTCTAACCAGCTAAGACCAATCCAAATCCAGTGCAAGGGGCTAAGCTGGACCACAATTCACAACCCGAAGGGTCAAACCCACAAGTCCAAGGGTCAAGCCACAATCAACAATTTAATTCCAAGAAAGCAAAACCCAATTGGAAGTCTAATAACCAAGACTAGCTAAGCCATAAACTAACTCATTCAGGAGCCAAACCATAAATCTAACAAATTCAAGTCTTTAGTCATCATAGTTAAATCCATCATGATAATTGTTGGTCGAACCAAACCAAAGCTAACCTGAAAGAAAGACTAAAACCAAGTACACCAAGACATAAAACCAAAGTACGGTCAGGATTGATATCATCATCTGGACAAAACTTAACATTCACACCAGTAGGCAGTAATCTAGGAAAATTTTGAGTCTGTCAACTCGAGGTGATAAAGAGTATTGGAGTGCTCCAGAGTATTGGATATAGCTGCTGTATGACATAATGTAGCCACGAAGAGAATGCTCAGTCTCCAATCCCTCAAAAGGTACCCAGGTGACCGAGATCTCTTTCCTCTAAATTATTTTATGTAAGCAATGCTTGGAAATTTAGTTATGATTAAACAAGAATATGAGAGAATATATATATATATATATATATATATATATATATATATATATATATATATATATATATATATATATATATATATATATGTTGTCCCTCTCCTTGTGAGAGTTGATCCATTTATATAGAAGTTGCCAAGCTAAATACAAAGCTGAAAATCAGCCATTACATTGGACTATGCAAGGTAAGAATAAATACCTATCAATTATAGGCCTATATACAATATACTCTTCTATATATAACTAGACTAAATAAGGTAGAATATATGCTGCCTTAATAGTCTGGATCAACACACATCCAGCTGTAAATTCTACTAACATTCCCCCTCAAATTGATGTTGGGCGATCGAGCAGCATCAATTTGTCAACCAGGAACTGATGGCGAGGACGAGAGAGAGCCTTGGTGAAGACATCAGCAGTTTGATGTTCAGTAAAGATGTGTGGAAGAGTAATCTCCTGGCGAACAATGGCTTTACGAATGGAATGACAGTCCATTTCAATATGTTTTGTGCGCTCATGAAAAACTGGATTGGTAGCAATCTGAATAGCACTGGTATTGTCAGCATGAAGAGGAGTAGGAGTAAGCTATGGAACATTAAGTTCACCTAACAACCCGCGAAGCCATACAATATCAGAACAAGCAGACGACATAGCCCGATATTCAGACTCGATAGATGACTTCGAGACACGAGCTTGCTTCTTACTCTTCCAAGAAATGAGGGCATCGCCAAGAAAGATACACCAACATGTAAGAGAACGACGAGTATCCACACAACTAGCCCAGTCGGCATCACTAAATCCCTCCAATTGCAAAGAATTCCCAAAGGGGAAAACAAGCCGCGACCAGATGTCCATTTAAGATATCGAAGAAGACGACGGACGGCGGCCAAATGTGTCTGGCACGGAGCCTGCATAAACTGACTGACCTGCTGAACAGAAAACAAGATATCCGGTCAAGTAATGGTCAAATTATTCAAACTGCCAACCATCTGCCGATACATCGAAGGATCAGCTAAGGGATCACCGCCTGATGCAGCTTCAAATTGACCTCCATAGGTGTAAGAACCGAATTACCATCTTGAAGGTCTGCTAAAGAAACAAGTTCTTGGGTATACTTATGCTGATGTAAGAGCATGCCATTCGGACAATGTTGAACCTCAAGTCCAAGAAAATATTGTAGTGAACCAAGATCTTTCATATGAAACAAAAATTTGAGGCGTTGTTGGAGTTGCTCAATTAATGGAGATCAGATCCAGTACTCACAATATCATCGACATACATAAGAAGTATAACGATTCCATGGGCAATCTTGCAAAAGTAGAGAGGAGTCATACTGACTCTGGGTAAATGTAAAATCTACTAGTGTAGTACGAAACTTCTCAAACCATGTCTACGGTGCATGCTTCAAACCATACAGCGACCGTTTCAAGCGACAAACCTCAACAGAAGAGGAAGGAAACAAGCCAGAAGGAGGAGACAAAAATATTTTTTCCTTTAAATTATCGTGTAAAAATGCATTCTTCACATCCATCTGACGAAGCGACCATCCTTTCGAAACAGCAATGGCATAACAGTGCATGTCACCCCCCCCCCCCCGATTTCGAAGAATCGCTAACCGTCCCCCGGGCGTGATGTCGTACGAGCGTAAGGCGCGCCCGCACAAGGTCTAGCATAATGATATATATTTAGAAACACATCAGCAGAGTTCGGAAGCTAAATATTTAAAGTTGACACGAAGGAAAGTTCTCTTTATTGATAATGTACATCTTTGATACACTCTTAACTCAAAAGTAAGGGGTGCCACGCGGGCTTACAAGATGGACGCAAAATGAGAAAGTCGTTCCATACATTACATCCTTTACTAGAACTTCAAAATATAATAGACACCTTCGGGCAAAGCTATCGCCTTTCCTCGGAGCTGCACAAAAGGTGTACACGAGCTCCAGATGTTTTATATAAGTTTCAAAAGGCACGAACGGAGTGCGCCGAGTACTGGACTGGTTAGGGGGGAAGAAGCTTCAGCTCCTCGCCGCGTCGCCTTGGCTCGGAGAACATGCTGCAACGAGGGTCAGTACTTTGAAAAGTACCGGTGAGGGCGAGCTAATCCAACTAACCAAATCGACACAATATTCAGGTGAGGCAAACAAATTATTAATGTGGACTTTCTATCTTGCCTTAGTTCAAGTTACAGCATGCAATGCATATATATATGACTGAATAATTGTGCCACCGTTCGGTGACTTTTTACCTGCGGCGTTATACCCACCTGCACAAGACTTACCATGTTCTTCCCTGTCAAGAAGACATCATTAGCTTGAACAAATAATGCAGTAATATGTTGGGTTATGGCACACATTGCCACCGTGGACAATAGCTACAGTAAGACGGTGATCCTTGCAGCGCGGGTAGCAAGCCCCGCTACAAGACCCCGTGTTACCCGTGCTAGTCTTGCTAGCGTAGCTATCCGAGTTTCGTCCGGAACGAATTGGCCCCAGTGCCTCGGAGACCGTTCGCAGGAACCTAACCTTGTGCACAAGTTGTCCGACCAAACGATGTCTCAATACCAAGTTACTAAATGAAGCATTTCAAGCCAATAGAATGAGCATAACTACTTTAGCACAGTGCGATTGGCATAGTCTACCTGCTCAAGTGATCACATTTCAAATATTTTGCACTACTCATTAGCACAGTTATAAATAATAAGTTCTAGCTATAACTGAAGCATAAATAGATGCATAACGGACAAGCACACATACAATGTAATCGTACTGAAATTTGTATGAAGAGCATCAGTGTTTCAAGTTACTTCTTGTTATCTTGACTCATTTATTATTATTCTTATGATATCATTGATCGGAACGCACAAACGAGTCAGCTTGTTAAGAATGAAGACTTGGAAGTGTAAACCCCCTGATTTTTCAGGAATTTTAAAATCAATTTCCACAATTTTTCTGGAATTTTTTGGGATTTTTAATTAATTGAAACCAAGGTATTTTATAATTAAATAACTTTTAAATAATTTTAAACAATATTAAAATATTATGAAAATAATATTTTCGGGTGTAAAATGAAATATTAGATATAGAGTAATTTTTCTGGAATTTATTGGACCCCGAAAATATTTTTTAAAGACCTAAAAACTAAGTTTTATTAAACCCTAGATAAACCCGGTTTATTTGTGAACCAAACCGAACCGAACCATGCTGAACCGGAGCCTAAACCAACCCTAACCCTAGTGGGTCGGATCTAAACCCGACCCGAAACCCGAAACCCAAACCCGCACCCTTGCCTAATGGATCGGGTCGGATCCCATCCGCCCGACCCGGACCCGGACCCGGACCCGGACCCGACCCGGAAACCCTAATCCCTAACCGACCCTGTGGCGATTCGCCTCCGCCCGTAACCGCCGTGGCCCTCCGACACCCCGCGCCGCTCGGCCTCCCGACAACCGTCCTGCGCCTCCTCCGCTCCCGCAACGGCCGCCCAGCTCCACCCCGCTCCTCCTATATAAACCCACCGTCGTCTCCGCCTCTCTTCCCCGACCAGAACCCCCAGCGCCACCGCCACCGTCGAACTCCCCAGCGCCGTCCTCGGCCTCCCCGTCATCTCCAGCCACCCCCTTCACCGCCATCACCACCTCTCTCCCAGAGCTCCTCCGCCATCACCCTCAGCCACCCCTGCGCCATCCCGTCGACGAGCTCCACCAGCTCCGGTGAAGACCCTCCGTCCTCCGCCAGAGCCCGACGACCCCGCAGCAGCAGAACCCAGCGTCAACCCAGCCGTCTCCGCCTCAACCTCGCCGACAGCAGCGGCCAGCTCCGCCTGAGCGGCCACCAGCGTCGTCCCCGGTCAGCTCTGCCTCCGCCTGAGCCGCCTCCGCCGAGCAGTCCCTCCTCCGGCGAAGCCCCGGCGCCCCCAGCCGCAGCACAGCGCCGGAACCCTAACCCTAGCCCCCGCCGTGTCGAGTCGTATCGCCTCGCGGATACGAGAAATCCCAGTTCTGCGGAGCCCTGTTCAGGTAGCCTTTACTCTCTCCTCGCTACCCTGCATGACCCTCTCAATACCCGTGCAACCCGCTCGGTGTGTCGCATCCTGTGGTGATCGCGAACTGCGATCCAAAAACAGAAAAATTAACACCCTGTTTGTCCCCTGAACTGAGTGCGCCCCGCCAAACGGGATGACTTGGTCGTGTGCGAACTTCACTGAAAGGTGTGCGCCGTTGATACGAACGTGTGGGATTTCGCGGAAGTTGATTTGGATATGCGTGCACACCGGAATCAACGCGTATCCGTCGACAACGCCCCGTATCGGCCCTGTTCTGGAACTCGTTGTAACTTCGTGTACACACGTCGGATCAAAACGAAACTTGTGCCATCGGACTCGTAGCAATACGCTGGTCCTGTGACTCAAGTTTGGTTCGATTCTGAGAACGTTGACAAAATCGCGTATCGTGGGTCCCGCGGCTCCACTTGACGGGCGATTTTGTGATCGGCTCATCGGAATCCAGTTCTGGACGATCTGTTGGGTTCGTATCATCGTTCTGGACTTGTTAATACTAAGTTTGACGAATTTGGAGAACATTGTCTCTGACACATTTTTCGGTGCGAAGCGGACCACATGTGGACCCCGCTTTGACTTGAAAATGTTATTTTTGCCCCTGTGTCCAAATTGGACTCAAGGACAGGCGTTTCTAGCTATTTGATATTCTCTGAACTTGATGGTGATATTTATTTCAGCAACCGAAAGAGTACCTGCAAATCCTACTGATACCAGAGCTACAATTGGAGTCAGAACCCCAGGCAAGTGTACCTTGCCAAAACTTGCAGTACCTGCTTCATATTGTTATCTTGATTTATTATATATGATGTACATGCTTAACCTAGGACGGTGTGACATTACTTAGCGTCCGAATAATATTCGGGTGTCAACACTGTACGCAGAGTTGTGTAATGTCACCTAGAGATGGATATCGAGACCCTTTACATTCTCGTGCTTGTATTATCAAGTACGTCAAACCCAGGACACCTGACACTATTCATAAGACAGAATCTTTCTGAGATATTCATGGTGATTCTGTATAGGATACAGGTTTCATGACATATACTTTATTCATATACTTAGATCTTATTATGACTTGCTGCATTAGATATGATCTTGCGTGTCATGGACATGAGACGTGTGATTACATTGGGTGGGGAGAGACACATAGGCTACAGGCTGATTTATATATATATTTATTGTGAGACCTCAGACTCTATTTCAGAGCTAGGCACTCTACTAGCGATATCACTGCTACCGGCTCCCCGACATAGAGCTTGTAGTAGTCTCAGCCTGAGTTCTAGTGTTGCTCTCATCTTGCATATCACTTAGCTGGTTATATAGTTTACCCTATTGATTCATTTATTGCTGCACTGTATTTTGGCTTGAGTTATTTTGTACCTTGCTATGTCCCCTGAGGACCTGGATCCGGATTATGTCCCCAGGATTAGCAGACGAGATCTATCCCGAGGTATACGGGACAGGAGCATTAGCAGGAGCAGGAACAGAAGCAGGCACTGGAGCAGTACCAGAACAAGAAGACGAGTGATCACCGAGGCTATCTTCTGAGTATATGCTTTATCCATACTCAGTATTTATTGTAGTTATCTTTATTCTTGTATCTTGACTATTGTATCAGACTTGTCATCGGGTTGTTCTCCGATTTATTTACTTGTGACTTGATGATGATTATATTTTCATTTTTTTGTTGATATTGATGTATTCATTTCTGTGGATGAGATTAGTAGACCCTTATTGTTGTATTACAGCTTAAGTACGTCCCGATGGATCCATTAAATTGGGTTTGTCCATCGGTGTGTACTGCTGGCCATTGCCACGTGTCTAGTCCCTCGATATTTTGGGACTGGGGCGTGACAGGAAGAAGGGAGTTAATCGAAAGTAAAGCCCTCACAAGAACTAGAGTCGGGGGAGAGAAAGGAGATCTTCAAGACTCCGCTCGCGCGTCGCCTACACGATCACCTGCACGCACCAACATGTGATCAATATCTTCTGCCTCGATCTCCCAGATTTTGATACAAAATACGAAGTTCAAGGAACGAAGACAATGAAATTCATCGAAACCGTTCAAGAAAACATAAGTCACAAAACCAACAAGAAAGCAATCAAGCGGCATCGAAAACGGACAAGGAAACAAAATACAACGGAAAGGCCCCTCGCGACTCTGCTGCCGAGTCCTTCCTTGAGGCACGATCCGCTAAATGTGGGACTTAATTCCGAAGAAACCAATCCATAACGAGAAAAGGATCTTGATTCAATCTATCCGGATCAAGCGATACCAAGTATTTCTTAGCCGCGCTTCCCGAATAGGGGGAACGGGGAACTACATCTTAACTAACTAATAAAAATTTTGTCCTCAAAACTTAGGAATGGAACCTACCCCTAAGAAAACAATGTGGGGAATTTCTCTTTTATGTATGATTTGAGTTCCCAGGTCGATTTCTTGACCGCGTGGTTTCGCTAGAGTACGCGCACGAGCGGAACTGAACGATTCCGTAGCTGCTTATCCTTTCGCGATGATCTGCACAGGTTCTACCTTATAGGACAAGTCTGCTTGCAAACCCAACTGGTCAAAATCTACCACGTGACTCGGATCATGCATGTACTTTCGCAGCTGTGATACGTGAAAGACATCATGCACATCTGATAGGCTCGATGGTAGCGCAATTTGATATGCAACTGGGGCGACTCGCCTGAGAATTTCAAACGGACCAAATCGAGGACTTAGCTTCCCTTTTACTCCAAATCTCGTAACTCCACGCTTCGGCGTGACCTTGAGAAACACGTGATCACCAGCTATAAATTCAAGGGGTCGTTTATGGATATCTGCATAACTCTTTTGTCTGCTTTGTGCCACCTTTAATCGCTCTCGGATCAGCCGAATCTTCTGAACGGTCTGCTCTATTAGCTCCGGGCCAAGGATCTGTCACTCGCCAACTTTGTCCCATCAGATAGGTGATCTGCACTTCTGCCCATACAAAGCCTCGTACAGGGCCATCTGAATGCTGGGCTGGTAACTATTGTTGTACGCAAATTCTGCCAACGGTAGATGGACGTCCCAACTTGACTTCGAGTCGATCGAACAGAGGCGTAGCATATCTTCAAGGACCTGGTTCACCCGCTTCAAGAACAGATTGGGTGTCTCGGGTGTTTTTGGGTGTAATCTCTTGGGTTGTGTTGAGGATTCTCTTGTGTGCATTCTATTGTATCGAGTCGTGAGGTTGTAGCAATCTTGTAATAGCCTTGTATTCTTGATTTAGTACTAATGTCGCTCTCCCTGTAGTTTTGCCGAATATTTTCTCCAGTAACCCTTGTGCACTTTGTTGTTTGTTATCTTGTTATTTGTTTTCTTTACAAGAGACGGCCAAATGTTCATCGTTGTGGTAGTGATTTCTTTGTGGGCGCGCATCGGAGAAAAGATTCCTTGTTTTATTCTCAACAACTTGGATACTGAAATACTAAAATTCTCCTTGGAAGTATACACTATGACTAATCAAACCTCATATGAGGAAGCCATTTTAATCATTTGAAATGCATCAGGAACTTGATATTACATATATTATCATTAAGTGATTCATGTATCACAAAAATTATGTCTGCATTTATAAATTTATATTATCGAGGCCTATGGCTCATTGTACTTTAAAAAAACTTCTGATTCTCAAGCAAACAACTTTTTTCAACATGCTCTTTTCATCTATCCCCTTCTTGGATGCAGAGATGTCGCCATTCCAACTTTAACTCTAATATTGGGAGGAAACCTCATCAAAGGTAAAAATATCCTTTTTAGGGTTGATCATTTAACTGTGTTTGAATATTACATCTATTTCCACATTCCAGGTTTACGTGGATCAGGTATGCATTTCTCGCTCGTACTTGGGGTTATAGTTGTTCGCTACATCCTGTTGCCTTTGTTAGGCATAGTTATTATCAAAGGAGCAATTCATCTTGGCCTGGTGCACAGTGATCCTTTATACCAGTTCGTTCTTCTACTGCAATATTCTATGCCGCCTGCAATGAACATAGGTAAGATCCAAGTTTCCTTCGTAAGCCAAGTAAAAGTTTTGGCATTATTTTATATTTTTTATAGGAAGGGATGCTTCTACGAAATGACCTATATATGATCTGGATCTTAGTCTGTTGAATATATCTGGATTAATAGATGAGATAAACTAGATAACTGATTGGCTTCTGCTTCGGATCCTTTTAAGTATGTCGATCATTCTGGTTCAAGCCTTAAATGAACTTGATGACTTATTGCAAGTAAGATAAGCACCACCAAATTACAGATTTTGGATTCACTAGTGTTTGAATCAATGTGTAAGCAAACTGTGAAACCCAAACTTGAGAACTAATGAGAACATGGTCCTATGTACAGTTTCGAACCTGATTCTGTAGTAATTATGTTGCGTTCGAACATTGTTATGATGAGATCAAGAATGATGCACCTACTCAATGAACCCTGGCAGGTTGTTGGCCTTTGTATGCGGTATGAGAAGCAAAACTGTAGCAGAAAAGCAGATATCAGACATTGTCTTTCTATTGAAGTTTGCTTTTTGTATGTAGATCCAACCACTATCAAACTATTGCTACAGAGGATTTTGCCGTGTAGAAAAGCTTTGTTGTTTTCGTACTTATCCTCAAATATGTGTCGTCTGCTTCATGAATTGTCTGATAATTTAGATTGAAAACAGGAAATCTCCACTCATCATTTGTATAAAAGATTTGTTGATTAGTAGTAGTCTTATGGTATCACTCTGAAGGAGAAGTATATTCTACAAAAGAAGACGCATCCAAATCTGAAATAAAGTACATAAATATTTGATCTTTGACGGATAGTAGCCCATGTCCTATATATATTTACTTGTTTTCTACTTAAATATTTTCTAAGATCTAGTTTAATATCTGCAGGTACTATTACTCAGTGGTTTGGGACCGGGGAAAGTGAGTGCTCTGTTATATTCCTCTGGACTTATGACTTGGCTTCAGTTGCACTTACCCTTTGGGCTACCTTCTTCATGTGGCTCGTAGTATGATTGGCTCGGATATGTCGTTCATCATCTGCTCCTTATACAACGATATTGATTGGCAAATAAACATGTGACGACAAGTGTAGTAGAAAAACTTTCTTCAGGATTTATTACTGTTGGTGATTCATAATATGCAACCTGAGAGAAGGGAGGATGAATATTGTTTGTAAGATTTAATTGCCATTGCGGTGCAGCCCCAATGGGGTACGATTCTGCAAAATGGTCAATTTTGCCTCCACTTGTGCTGGTTGTAATGTTCAGTTGATCACACCTGATATGTGTGTCGTGGCACAATGGGTACATATACCTACGATTCTGCAAAATGGTCATTTTGCCTCCACTTGTGTTGGTTGTAATGTTCAGTTGATCACACCTGATATGTGTGTCGTGGCGGTGTCAACCTCTTTTGTATTATGATCAGGCATTTAAATCTGGCCATTAAACATGACATATGGTTTGTGCACAGATCTCAGTTCTCTCTCCACTTGTGCTTCATGCCATGGTTGGATTTTCTTTGACATTCATCTCTCCCCCCAAATTGAAGAATGCTTTTCACACACACCACTACTTTCTGAATCCTCTTTCTTCTTTCCACACAAAATACACAAATTAAAAATAGCAATAATACCAGCTTATCCGGTTAATTAATATCATTACCAACTAATGATGTCAAAAGAAGGGAAAAGAACAAAAAAAATGATAAAGACACAGATACCGCTAAACAGTACAAACTTTGCAGACACAACTGCAATATGCTTGAGGAAAGCAAATGCCTCTCTGAACCCCATTGATCATTAAACTTTATTCCCACAGCAGCCAGCCAGCATGTGCAGGCAGGACGGGTTTTCGCACTTGCGCCATTTGAATCGGCTCTCCAAGTTGAGCAAAATGGATTATTATATCAATACTCTACAGCCCAATAATACATTCGTTCGAATAGGCCAAGAGAATAATATAGGCCTATAAGCACTAGACTATAAAATCAGAATCAGAATGGAGAATAGTACATAACTATGAATAACGAATGATACAATGATACCTGAAAGGATGTTCAATACTCCAATGGTTCGAGCGTCATGCAAACTACACAAATAACCTGGAAGAAAACCAGGTCCTCAGAGGGATGTAACAAGATACAAAAAGTACATGCCATAATATAAATACTGAGTAAACAAATCAGGGTAAATTATCCATCTAAGTGAATGCACTTTGAAGACAACCTTGGTGCATATGGGTAGATAAAATAGATATAAAGCATAGCGTCGAGCCAGAGACTAAGTATATATACTAGCATATCCTGATCAAACCTAGTGCGCAGCTAGATCCCACTACTGGATATATCCACTAGCATATAAGCCCATAACAGGGTAACTATGAAGCTTATAATCGGGTAACTCTAAGGCCCACGACCTCGTAGTTTACTCTGAAGTTACGGTAGCCAAATGCCTGTCCCATATGCCTATTAATTGTCTTTTCTGTCCAATGCCAATGTACAAGTCGTGAATACGACGTGGACATCGTGAAACTATAAATGCAAGTCACAATATAAACAAAAGAACTATACAACTATCCTAAGTACCGTCACATGTGCTACTCGCACCAATGGTCAGTCGAGTGTGTAAGCGCGTGTTCTAACATGAAATCACTCTGTGAAGTAAAATTATACGTGACAAGGCCTTGAGAGATATAATGATAACTCCACAACTTTGGGTAGGTCCACTAGATCCTAGATCAAACACAAGACCAAACATCGACGCCTTCGTCGACTGCATCTGAAGCATTCTCAAATGCGCACAATATATATTATTCAGAGCAGAAACAAGTGAACAATTATAACTAAATTTAAAAAATACAACAAGTTAAGGTATACTTGCCTAGAACTCTGAGGTGAGCAAACAATGATCCAGACCCCGCAAACAAGATCGAACCATCCTGGGTGCCTATAAATATATAATAATAACATATCAGATATTATACTACGTTCACTAAGCATGCACAAGGGTACAACTTGCACATGGTATTTGTCATTTAGAGTCTAAACAATCAAGGGGTGTTAACTGGTTATCAAAAATAGGTTTTAACTAGGTCATCAACCACAAGTATCCGTGTTATTATCCTCAAATATTCAACACATCCTCAAATATGCCAACTATGCCAGATTAGGGCAATTCTAAATAATGCATGACAAGTAGATGACAAGTTAATCAACTAGGTAGCTTGTCTAGGTAAGTCTCAAGAAAAGTATATATACACCAAGCCTACAAGTCACATAACATCCTCAAGTTCCTTCCCACAACATATGGTATTTTAGGTTACTAAGTTGCTCCTCAAATACGTGGATATTAAGTGTTCTTACCCTAGGGTGTTCGTACACAAATGCGTCATCAACATCCTCAAACATTTGTATTCATGAAGTGTACACATGTAATACCCAAATCTGAATTTATAAATTAAGCATGGCATAACCTCATTCCAAACTTGCATTGCTCACTATACAAATATGCACACATAACCCCATAAAGTATACAACCCTAGCATGGAAAATAAATACTTGTTAAACATCGTGTTCATACAACCTTTGAACAAAACCTAGACATGACATCCAACTAGTTATAGAACATAATCCAAGACTCAACTTCACACACACACACACACACACACACACACACACATATATATATAGCACTCTAATCATGAGTTCGGTAACCTGAAATTAAAAAGGAAATAGGGTTAACAACATGGTTGACAAGTGTTTTCATGGGTTAACATGCTAGAAGGCAAGTATGCATATATGAAGAAGAAGGTGAAGATTAAGAACTAGAAGAGTTGAAGAGGAAGATGGTGATGACGATGAAGAAGGAGGAGAGTGTGCTTACAAGGAGAGAGGGGGGCGGTCCAGCAAGGGGTGGTGGTCGGCCTGAGGTGATCGGCCAGTCGGCCTTAGCTCGGCCTGAACAGCATAGCAGTTGTGGCAACAGTAACAACAGTTGTGGCAGCAGCTACAACAGTGTAGCAGCAGTAACAACAGTTGTAGGAGCTCGGGGGATGGAGTGGAGGTGGTGGCGGTCGTCCTTGGACAGCAATAGTTGCAACAAATGCAACAGCATTAGCACTAGCATCAACGGCAAAGTCAGCAGCAACAGTACCTTAGTTGTAGCAGCAACTGCGTAGGGAATGGAGGTGGTTGATGTAACGATCCGCTTCGCTCAACCCGGAGGGTTGATTCAAACGGCACAAGTGTAGCCAACTGACCTACCTTGCTCAGCGAGAAGACTCGTTCGATGCAAAGGCATCCAGACTTGGACCTTCAAATGGAGTTCAGACTTAGACTTTTCAGAGACGTGCTTGGGGTCTCGCTCGACCGATATGATTCATCGCTAAGATGGGTGGCTCTGATGAACTTGTCTCTGCTTAGCTGCACACTTAAAAAATGAATAATACATGCTAGTTTTTAATCAATAACCTTTGTATGCTAATAAAAAGATAGATGAAGGCACATAGCTAAGGAAATAATCCCGCTTTATTATTGTGTATAGAATATGGAAACTCTGCCCTGCTAGTATGTAACTTAGAATATTGATTTAAATAGAGTAAGTTTCATATGTTGTGCCACAAAGTAGATCTTGTTTACAATATTGATGAACTGTACTGCACGAAATATAACACGGAGTTAGAGTAGAATCATATTGCATACATGGACGAGGAAGACTATCAAGTAGTCGTTCTGAGTCAGGAGAAGAAAAGAAAGAGAAGAGAAAGTACTCGGGATATATAGATCACCAAGGCAGACTCCGATCAGGGAGCTGCGCCAAGAAGAATCAATCGAGCTAAAGTCCTCGGATAAGAAGAAAGATCCGAGTGTAGTCCTCGGCTAGATTAAACCAAGCTGATGTCCTCGGATTAAGAGCAACCGAGCATGAAGTTCTCGGCTAGGATTAGAAGTTATAGAGAAGTTGCATGGTCACGGGTAACTGGTTGCACACCTGGAAGAGTCCTAGAATGATATTCAAGGCATCAGAATAGTATCGGCCCAGGAGGACTACACTAGCTGAAGTTCTAGTGCAATATCTAGCTGAAGTATTAGCAGGCCAGTACGGGACATCTAGCAAGGCTTGCTACCGACCTAGAAAGACAGTCAACTCGTTGGATGGTTCAAGACGTCCAGTAAGGCTCGTAACCGAGCTGTTAAGACAGTCGTTCCATCCCAGATATGTCCAATATGGCTAATAGAGCCAGTAACATTCATATAGATAAGTCATGCATGCATAGCAGCGATCCGCATTCAGAAGAGGAGTAACATGGAAGAGAATAATGCATGAAACATTACACAATTAGAATGGATGTACTGTATATAACATAGCTCGAGTAAAACATGTCTGAGACAGAGACACAAACATAACACTTGAATTGTATAGATGTCCTTTATTATTTAGTATATTATTGATTATATTGTTGTGAATGACAGAGAAGACCGAATGGTAAGAAAAGGGTAAGACGAACTCAGTTGATTACAGTAAGATACTCTTAATTCAGACACGGGTATTACTTTCATTATATTGCCATGAAACTAATCCTAAGACAAAGACTAGAAAGACAACATAACCAGTCGGTGCACATAACTAATGAATGTGCTTATTTTATGGCGTGAGCATGAGGCCTCCCCACCAGTGCATTCAATATACTGATACCAACTAGATTGCATATAGGGTACAGGGAGAACTCGTACATATTCGGAGATCGCTTGACGCATTAAGGCGCTGGACTGCACTTGGCGTCTTGTAGCATGGCCCACGGACCTGTAGCTCACATATATGAGACGTAATATATGGAAAGATCATCATCCAGGGTATTTTATTCAGTTGTAAACCTAAGGGCATGCCATGCCCCAGTCCCAAAATACACGGGACCAGACCACGTGGCAATGGCCAGTTAATACGGCTCCGAGCGGTTTTCCAATTTAATGGACCCGACAAATCGTACTACGCTATCCTAAAATACTAACAAGTCTAATATGCTAACATACAGCAGGTAAATGTCTAATCCTATCCATAAAATATAAATAAGAAGAGCTTAACTAAATACTGAAAAATAAGTGCGGAGTCTGAATGTCATAGTACAATCCAAATAAGTCTGATGGGAACAAACCCACTACAATGATGAAATAAGAGTACGGAAGGATAGATAAGAGTACTAGGCTAGAGCATCGGCTAACTAGATAAGGATGCTCCAGCCCTAGACGGAAGGCCTACCAGTAATCAAGGAAACTCTGATGGTAATACCTCAAGCTCCTCCTTGGTCGCGTATCTCGTTTCCTGTCCGGGCCCGTACACGGTCAGATAGTATACCTCGTCCAAATTTGGAAGAAAACCAGGTCCTCAGAGGGACGTAACAAGATACAAAAATACATGCCAAATATAAATACTGAATAAATAAAGGGGGTGTACTAACCATCTAATTGAATGTAATATGAGGACAACCTTGGTACGTATGGGTAGGTGTAGACATAACGTCCAACACTCTGAAGAGCGTGGTATCTGTACATGTAACGTCTATCATTCTGAAGAATGAGGTATCTTCATATATATATACGTCCGTAACGCTCCGAAGAATGCGGTATATGAATAAAGGAAGTCATTGGATCTGTGGCTCCTCTGGACACTATGAATTCTAATGTGTGTATCTCATACGCCTACCAGCTGTCCTCCCCGCCCAATACAAATATATAAGTCGAATACACTACGTACATACCACGTAACTACATGCCATGTCTCAAATAACTAGACTAATCTGACTACGCACTAAACCGTGATGCATGTCACACGCACCAATAGCTAGTCGGGTACGCTAACTCGTATCCCAACATGAATTTGTTATCGTGATGAGTGTAAAAAGTGTCAAGGTCTTGGAAGATATCAGAATATTCTCACAACAGTAGGTGAGTCTGCTAGTGACTAAGTCAATACACTACACGTCGACGCATTAGTCGATTGCACCTGAGTCATTCGCGGACGCACACAGTTATATATAATATTTGCAACAACATCTCATGCAACATTTAATAACTTGAATTAAACAGTAAATAAGGCAAGGTATACTTGCCTGGATCCTCAAGCTGCGAGTACCAAAATCCTGCTCCCGAAGCCTCGCCCGAACAATCCAACGATCATATATATATAATATAATATAATAATCATCAGTTATTACACTAGTACGCACATAAATACAACTACACTACACTTAGAAACTAACACAAGTAAGGGTTATAACCAGTCAACTAGCAGGGTCGAGTGTGCACGTAGCTAAAATGCACAAGTGTCACGCCCCAGTCCCAAAATACGTAGGACTAGAACACGTAAGCATGCCAGCCGTATGGATATGGCAACTCCAATATATGGAACCCGAACCCATACGTACGTTGTAATATGAATATAAAATCCACAAGTGGTAAAAATATATGTCACAAGTCACAGGGTACAATCTAAATCTCATCCACAGAAAATCAATATAAATGAATAACCAGCATCTATATAACTAGATCTCTACATAAGTATCTAAGGATGATGGTTGGATGGAAACAAATCCACTACCAACTCGAATGAAAGAGCAAATACAAAATAAGTACAATACAACAACTCCATAAAAGAATACCAGCTAGCAATCACGGGCTCGCGGAGAGGACATCCACGAAACATATATAACCATCCAAATCTGCGCTCCTGCAATACTCAAGAACAGATACACCTGGCAGGGGACCAGGTCCTCAGAGGGACGTAACAAGATACAGAAAATACGAGCCAACTTGAATACAGTAAACATGCATATAATTTGAAAATAAATAAGTACGCTGTACAAGACAATCTATATGAATGCAAATAAGGACAACTTTTCGACGTATGGGCAAGGGTAGTCTACTCGATCTAAGCCTCATAACTCACACACCCGTCTAGAATATCAGAAATCGACATACCTCTGGGGTAGCGACCAGCGTGACTCTACAGAAATCGACATACCTCTGGGGTAGCGACCAGCGCGACACACGCCCGTAGTGCGAACTATATACTATGGTTTACCAGAGTGGTTAAAAGCCCATACGCCTAATGATTGTCCTCCCATGATACTAGGTGCCATGTGTGTGTCAACATATCTAATACATAGTAATGACTGGAGAAAAACTACACATGCAAGAACTATACAGAAATGAAATAAATAAAAAGAAATATAAATAGCATGCAAAGTACTGTAAACAATTTGGCAAGGTATCTTGCCTGGGGTCCTGCTGCTGGTATGAATCAGAGTCCAAGTCACAGTCCAAATAGCCTATGTATTACAAATTTATCACGTCAAAAGATAATTTATTTTAATTTATTTAATTCTGGAATAATTACTCTAAAATCCTATTTTAATCTTATTATTCTAATTTTTATGTTAATTCCTAAATTTTGTCCAAAGAAACTGAATTTTATCAACTCGAGACTCATGGCACGCAAATTGAGGCGATCTGTTGACCAAAAATTCAACCGACACAAACTCAACTTTCATGCATGATTTCCTATAGATTTCAGCGTCAAAAACATTCTGGAATTTACGGCTCGTCCGGATTCAAATTCGTTTGGAAATTATGGCACATAAAAATTTTGTATTGTGCACCGATGGTTAAATTCTAACCTAGAAGTTCTACAGAATTATCAGTATGTAAATACTTCGAATTAAATTCTGGGAAAAATATATTTCGATAATATCGACATTAGCTTTCTGAAACTTTAAACGGTTCGTGATTCTGATTCCGGGTTCTCCCGAAATTGCGAAATCATCAAAATACGTCTATTTTCGGACATTCTGTGGTCTACGAATTTTCCAGAATTTAATACTAATAATTTAGAAAAAAAAATTATATAAACAGAAATCTAACCTCAATATCGTTCTAACAAAAAAAACTAGGCCTCATTTGGAGTCCGGAGCTATGCGCAATGGCTTCTGGAAGATGAAGGAACCCTAGATGGCAATTCTCCAAAAATCGGCTCAAAGAAAACCCTAAAAATTAATAACTAAACTAATATATATATAGAGGAGAGAGAGTGCAGCCGCGGCTCGGAGAGCGCCACGTGGCAGCCATCCGTGCAGTCTCGCCCAGATCGAACGGTCGCAGTTCGATGCGGCTCGGCTCAGCTGAGTCCGAGTCGAACTTGGTCTCGGCTCGGCTCGAGGTCGGCTCGGCTCGCACCCACCCCGCGGTCACTGACAGGCGGGCCCGGCACTGTTTGCTGCGGGAGGCTGACAGGTGGGCCCCGTGTTTGCTGACTGGGCAGAATTAATTACTTTTTGGGTTTTCTTTTTCAGAAATTAGTTTTTAATTCAGTTTTTCATAATTAACTCAAAATAAATGCTAAAAATAATCAGAAAATTCCCAAAAAAATCTAGAAAATATATTTTATTATTTAGAACCTAAAATAAAAGTTTGGGATATTTTTAATTAAGTTTGAACATAAAATAAATTCTTCAAAGTCTTCAAAAATTAGTGTTACTAGTTTTTAATTAACTAAAATTTATGGAAAAATCCCAATAATCAAAAATAGCCTAAAAATAATTCTAAATAAATATTTATATAAGTAAATATACTAAAAAATTATTTTCTAATTAACTAAGAGAATACTCTAAATAAATTCAACATCTATAATAAATATAATAATATAAAATATACACAAATACCTATTTTGGGTGAGGGAGTTTACAACATTTAATAACTTGAATTAAACAGTAAATAAGGCAAGGTATACTTGCCTGGATCCTCAAGCTGCGAGTACCAAAATCCTGCTCCCGAAGCCTCGCCCGAACAATCCAACGATCATATATATATAATATAATATAATATAATAATCATCAGTTATTACACTAGTACGCACATAAATACAACTACACTGCACTTAGAAACTAACACAAGTAAGGGTTATAACCAGTCAACTAGCAGGGTCGAGTGTGCACGTAGCTAAAATGCACAAGTGTCATGTCCCTCTAAACGTACCTTCTCAAATATTATAACCAAGATTAACTAAGATTCAAGTAGGCACTAAGTTGCTATCCAAGACAAGTTGGTAGTGTGAATCATCTAGGTCTCCATGTACGAGTATGTCATGTCCTTAAATATCGTGCACAATAAGACAGTTAACTACCAACTACGTTACAACTCCAAATATCGTATAACCTAACATGTGTCCTAGCTAATAGGTTAGAGTGCACAAATGGTACTTTAGTCTAAGCACCTAGGGACTACACAATTATATGCCATACTAACAACCTAATTTCCATGAAGTATTTACTAACACTAACTAGTATTCCAATATATTCACATATATACACTAGGTAATAGGGCTCACTAATAACATTGGTCCATGTAACACAACAACAAGAAGGAGGAGGAGTAAAAATGCAAACCTAGGGTTAACTCTTAAACCGGGGGGGTTGCTCCGTCCGCTGCTCGAGGGTGGCCGGTCTCCGGTGGGTCAAGGCACTCCGTCAGATGCACAGTAGCAGCAGCAACAACAATGGCATCAGCAGCGGGGTGGTGGTGACGAGGTGACGGTGGTGGCGGGATGACTATGGTCGGGTGAGGGTAAGGCTGATGGTGGCGGTGGCCGTGGTGGTTGGAGGTGGTGATGGTGGAGTGATGGTGATGGTCGGGATATTGCTGTCGGGGTCGGGTGAAGAGGTTGATGGTGTTGGAGATGGCGGTGGTGAAGAGAAGGTGATGGCGGTCAGAGGAGAAGAAGGAGAAGGGAGGTGAGGTATTAGCTGTGGTCGGAGGAGGTAGTGATGGTGGAGTGATGATGATGGCGGTGATTACTGTGGTGGTGGTTAAGGTGGTGGCGGTGGTTGCTCGGAGAAGAGGGAGGAGGAAGTCAAGGGATGGAGAAGAGGTCGCGGTGGCGGGATGGTGATAGTGATGGTCGAGATGGTGATGGAAGAGGTGGTGACGAGGGAGAGGCGGTGGTGGTTGCTATCGTGGAGGAGAAAGGTCTGTAGGAGGAAGGTCGAAGGAAGGTTAGCGGTGACTGTGGTGGCAGGGTGCTGATGGCCGGAGAAGGAAGGTCGGCAGGAGGAAGGTGTTGATGGTGAGGGTTAATGGCAGGAGGAATTAGGGTTCAGGTGGGGTTATGGTGGTGATGATGTGCTAAAATTGGAGAGAGGAAGGAGGTTTTTATATAGGAGAGAGAGAGGAGGATGGCATTGGGATTAGGGTCGGCCATAAGGCATTCTAGGGATGGGGGTAGATTTTTCATGAAGAATTGGAGGGATAGGATGGGCTAGATTTTGAATGGAGGGTGTGGATGAGGTAGGTAAAAAGGTGGTGTGTTGTACACACAAAATGGGGGGGGGACTTAGGGGACCGGTCAACAATGGAGGGGGTTTCTTCATGGCTTGGCTCCAATAGGAGGTGAACACCTAATTGCCTATTTGCACAAAAGTCCCTAATAATTTAGAAATTGCACAAACAAGAGAAATTAAGATTGGATGAGAAAAAATACCATGTTTGGTGTGATGTAGTAGGCTAAAATAGTGTGTGGTATTTAGTATGAACCTTGAGGGTGTGAGTAGGGGTTTGGGTTGGTGTTAGGTCTAGTTTTGGGTTAGGTTGAGTCCTTGCACCAATTTAATTAAAATTAGTGTCAATGGTGTTCTTTAATTAATTGGAAGTGCATAGGGTTAAAATTGGGTGGGACACAAGTGTCGTGGACGTAGTAGACTCATAATAGAATATTGTCATAAATTATGTTGCGCAAAATGGGTCAAGGTTGTGTCTACAATTTCATTGGAACGGACTAAGATGCAAAGTTGGATTTATTTGGATTTAAGAATAGACGTTTGTAACGAATATTGCGCGACTAAATGAAGTACAAGAGAGGGTATTTATGAGTTACACAAAGGTCAGAATGGAAGGCTGGTACGTCTAGAAAAAGTGTATGAAATTTGTTTAAAAGCAAATGCTAGTGTAGTGCTCCAAATATCGAAGAAATGATAAGGTGCACAAAGTGATACGAATATTGTATATTAATCTAAAATACTATATTCTAATTCTAATTGGCTCTAAACTAACCCAAGTATCTCTATCTAAGCCAGGTAGACCTAAATTTGGTCGAGGGGGTTTATAATCTACTCTCCTTAGAGCATTTCGTTCTCGAAATTAAAACAGAAATATGGTAAAAACTATTGACTAAAATTAAATGCTACTACATACCTAGGCCTTCAAAGAGATGGGAAAAACGCTACCAAATATCATCCTCTCGTTTCCAGGTCGACTCGCCTGGTGCATGATGCCTCCGTACGACACGAACTAGAGGGATAGTCTGCCTCGCAACACCTTCTCGCTTCTGTCCAGAATCTCTACAGACTCCTCCTGATATGAAAAACTCGACTTGACAGTGATCTCTGAGTGGTCAAGCATATGACTCGGAACTGGCATGTACCTCCTTAACTGAGATACATGGAAGACATCATGAACTCCTTCTAATGTCTGTGGCAATGCTAATCTGTAAGCAATCTCTCCGATGCACTCCAACACATCGAATGGTCCAATGTACCTCGGACTCAGCTTTCCTCTGCCTCCAAACCTAATGGTCCCTCGGGTATTCAAGATTTTTAGAAATACATGATCTCCAACCTGGAACTCTAGGGGTTGTCGATGTGTGTTTGCATAATGCTTCTGTCTGTCGTGTGATACTCGTAGGTGCCCTTGGATCTTCTTTACCTTCTCCACTGTACGAACAACCAACTCTGGTCCAAGAATCTGCCTCTCGCCCACATCACTCCAGCACACTGGGGAACGACACTTTCTGCCATACAACGCCTCATAGGGAGCCATCTGAATGTTCGCTTGATAGCTATTGTTGTAGAAAAATTTGACCAAATATAAATGGTCCTTCCATGATCCACTGAAATCAAGCATGCATGCCCTCAACATGTCCTCCAGTGTCTGAATGGTGCGCTCGGACTGGCCATCCGTCTGCGGATGATACGATATGCTGAAGTTCAGGCGGGTACCGAGACTCTCTTGCATACTCCACCAAAAATAAGATATGAATCTTGTATCCCTGTCAGACACTATACTGATTGGCACCCCATGTAGTTATACAATCTCCCTCATATACATATTGGCTAAGACCTCTGTAGACTATCCAACTCTTAAGGGTAAAAAGTGAGCAGACTTAGTGAGTCGATCTACGATCACCCACACCGTATTGCGACTAATAGGACTCCTCGGAAAGCCCGTAACGAAGTCCATAGTGATGTGCTCATATTTCCACCCAGGAATCAGGAGTGGCTGAAGTAAACCTGCAGACCTCTAATGCTCAGCCTTTACCTGCTGACACACCAGGCACTTCACCACAAAGCAGGCTATCTCCCTATTCATTCCATGCCACAAATAATACTGCATCAAGTCTCTGTACATCTTTTTGCCTCCTGGATGAATAGAGTATGTTGAACCGTGCACCTCTGACATCACCTCCTGACGGAGTTCTCTATTCGGAACATAGAGACGATCTCCACATCTCAAAGTTCCGTCCTTGTGTATGCGTAATCCTGTCTGCATCCCGACCTCTGTCCTCTGTCGAAGCCTCTAGAATCTGGCATCTGTTGGCAAGGCAGCCTTGATCCTCTCAACCAATGTTGATTGCACCTGAAAACTTGACAACTGGCCATCTACTCCGGGCATAATGACTTCTATACCCAACTACTCCAGATCTCTTAATAGGTGTTGCTGGGTAGTCAAAAAGAATGCCATGGGACTCCTGCTCAATGCGTCAGCTACCAAGTTGGCCTTTTCCAGATGGTACTGTAGCTCAATCTCAAAGTTCGTCATCACCTCGAGCCAATATCTTTATCCCTGGTTCAGGTCCTTCTGAGTATAGATGTACTTCAGGCTTTTGTGATCAGTGAATATCTCTATCCGTTCTCCGTATAGGTAGTGCCTCCAAAGCTTCAGGGCAAAGATCACTGCGGCGAACTCCAAGTCATGAGTGGGATAGTTTTTCTCATGGGTCCTCAGCTACCTAGAGGCATAGGCCACAATTTTCCCATGCTACATCAAGACGCATCCTAATCCTTTCCCAGACGCATCGCTGTAGATCACAAATCCTCCGGGTCCAGAAGGTATAGTCAAAATAGGTGCCGTAGTCAGACGCTTCTTTAGTTCATCGAACGCTGTCTGACACTCCTCTGTCCAAATAAACTCCTTCTCCTTGCGGGTCAAGCGGGTCATCGGCTCTGCCATCCTTGCGAAGTTCTCTATGAACCTCCGGTAATATCCGACAAGTCCTAGGAAACTCCTCACCTCCAAGACGTTGGTAGGGGTAGGCCACGACTCTACTGACGAAATCTTTGCTGGATCTACTAAAATAACATCTCCTGAGATAATGTGTCTGAGGAAAAAGACAAGGTCTAGGAGGAACTCATACATGCTCAACTTGGCATAGAGCCTCTCATGCCTCAGCGTTTCTAACACTAACCTCAAGTGCTCCTCGTGGCTTTTTGAATACACCAAGATGTCATCGATGAAGACTACCACGAACTAGTTCAAATATTGGTGGAAGACTCTGTTTATCAGGTTCATAAATACTGCAGGCACATTCGTCAGTCCAAAAGGCATCACCAAGAACTCGTAGTGGCCATAACGAGTCCTGAATGTCGTCTTTAGAATATCTTCTCTCCGTACCTTTACCTGGTGATACCCTGATCTCAAGTCAATCTTTGTGAACACCACTGCTCCTGTCAACTGGTCGAACAAATCATCAATCCGCGGCAGGAGGTACTTGTTTTTGATAGTCAAAGCATTAAGGGCTCTGTAATCAATGCACATACGGAATGCCCCATCCTTCTTTGGTATAAATAACACTGGTGCTCCCTAGGGTAATGCACTAGGACGAACAAATTTCTTGATCTGTAACTCCTTTAACTGTAGCTTCAGCTATCCAGTTCCCTTTTCACCAACCGGTACACATTTGAAAATACCGACGCTGCTCCGGGTACCAACTCAATAGTGAACTCCACCTCTCTATCAGGCGGAAGGCCTGGTAACTCCTCCGAAAAAACATCCTCGAACTCTGCAACTATCGGTGGGGGTGCCGTCTCCATAGCCATGTAAGCTCCATCTATCTGCCCTACTCCTTGCTCGATAGTCCTCCGTATGTACTCGAACTTTGGGTGATCTGGTGGTCTAAAATTGACGCTACCCCTCCGGTAATCCAGTATGACATTGTACTGGCTCAATCAGTCCATACCTAACACAATATCGAAATTTGGAATCAAAAATACCAAAAACTGAGCTCTCATCTCCCGACCACACACGACTACCGAGCACGTTCTAATAGTACTGGTAACCGGTACGATGCCTCATCCAGTAAGAATCTTTCAACTCTTAGGTAAGGGGGAAGTAGCTACTCTATGCATAGCTACGAAACTACTAGATATGAAAGATAGTGTAGCACCAGAATCAAATAATGCAGTCGCATATAATGATGCAACTAAAATGGTACATATGATAGCTTTCCCTTCTAGTTCCTCCTCAATCACTGCTAGTACAAAGGCCTACCCGCGCCTTTGCCCTCCGGCCTGTTGTCTGGCTCGATCAAACTGTGCCTCCTGTGGGGCCAGGGGTGGTCCCCTCTGAAATCCTCCGGGTGCAGGTGGACGTTGACCTCCTGTCGGGGGTAGTATCCTCTGGACTGGTGTTGTTAGACTCTGTCCTGTCTGCGGTGTTGTATCCCTGTGCTATGGGTAATCTCTAGCAAGGTGTTGGCTTGCTCCACAGATCATGCACAATCCAAGCTTCTTCTGACAATCTCTAATAATATGTCCCTTCTTGCCACAATGGTGACAAGTCGAAAGCTCATTGTGCTGGTATGGTACTATCCTCTACTGTGTCTGCGCTCCCGGACAACGGATCGGTCCTCCTGCTCTGGGTTGAGCTCTGGCTGGTACGGTCTCACTGGGATGCCTCGATCCTCTGCCAATAGCCTCCTGAATCCTAGCCTCTGACAGAACCTCCTCGTAAGAGATCCTCAACTGGGTGGTAGTGTACCTCTGTAGCTCATAAGTGAGACCATGATGGAATCTTCTGGCCTTCTCCAGATCATTGGTATTTGATGATAAATAAAAAAAATGAAACTAGGTTTATACGAAACCCTTTCTTTGTTTACAAACAAAAAAACGAGTATAATTAATCCTATACGAGGATGTTAAGTACAATAAAAATAATTTTGGGAAAAAAATGCTATAAGAGTCTGATCTGCGGTCGATCACTTTGTCCCTTGGACCACACAATGATGAAGAAGTGCTGTAGAAGAAGAAGAAGCTTCAAAGATTGCATGAGGGATTAAATTCTTGTTGCCAAAGTTGTCAATCACTACTCTCTATCTGTGCTCTCTCTCTGATCTCTTGATCTATGATCTTGATCCTCCCTTCGACCTTTATCTCCTGTGACCAGAGGTCTCTATTTATAGAGATCAGTAATAATAACTGTCCAGTCGGCGTAGAAGCCAAACTGTGAAGAGAGTTGCACCCTTTACGCGACGGTTATAATAACTGCTACCCATGTTTGAATGATCTCCTGAATCCGCGTATGACGCATGTCCCATTATGAGGTAACGCGTATAACTGCTCCTCGAAGATCACGGTATGCAAGCCACGTAGGCAACTGCCCCTCGCGTAAGGATGGTTGGCATAAAAGCCAAATAACTGTCTTATTGGCGTAAAAGTCAAATAGCTGTCTTGTTGGCGTAAAAGCTAAATAGCTGTCTTGTTGACATAAAAGCCAAATAGCTGTCTTGTTGGCGTAAAAGACAAATAGCTGTCTTGTTGGCGTAAAAGCTAAACAGCTGCGTAAAACTTGATGCTGCATGAATAATAGATAACCAACGTAAAACTAGCCAATTATCCTTCCTGACCGAGGTCTTGAGCATATTCTGGGCTAAATAGCCTTATCACGTACCTTTGCAAATATAGTCTGAGTTGGCGTATTTCAAGGAGATAACATACGGCGTACTCCTATAGTTGAAAATAGCCTGGTTGGCGTAAAATACAAGGATGGTGATGTAAGCATATTAGCCCTGGTTTTAGCTCTTCCAGTCATTAAAAATAGAACAAAATCTCATGCATTAAATGCAGAGATCTGCCCCCATCTCGTGCATGAAATGTAGAGATATGCCTCGAGCTCTGTACGAGAGACGGCTTTTGACGTGGCGTCTGATTTCGTCTCATCTTGAGCGTAAAAACTCATCTCTGCTTGTGTAAAATAGGCGACATATTCCTTGAATGCGTAAAAACGACTTGTATAAAGGATATGTCACTAAACGATAGTCTGGGTCTCTGTGCAAAATCATCATCACAGTCGTCCTCTCGATCGTCGTACAGTACTTTTTGTCAGGAGTCAGGTTCACTGTTTTGTCTGGCAGATTCATTCGAGAAATACGAAGAGTTCCTCGTACAACTTCACGCTGCATTAAAAGCAGATGTATTTTACGCAGGGAGGGTATAGCAACCTTTTTTTTTACGCCAAAATAGCCTGGAAGTGCTGCTTTACGCGGGTAGCTCTGGAGCTCTATTTTACGCCAAATAGCGTTGAAGCTCTGTTGTACGCCAATAGCTCTGAAGTCATATTTTATGCCACACAGCGCTGAAGCTCTGTTTTACGCGGACTTCATGGGGGTTTTGAGCGTATAATTCTCTAGCGTATTTCATGCTTCTACAAGATCCCCTTCAAAGTTTTCAAATTCCTCATAATTTGAAATACTTTGAATGAAGCATGAAACGGTCAAATTTGACTCATTCTGCGAGGTTGATTTTTCGGAGATATTTAGGAAGTTGTTGGGATTTGGTATGTTCTCTTCTGCCTATATAAAGGCGAGCGAGTGAACCTATTTTTCCATATTCCCTTCACCACAAAGATGGCTGTTGAGATTCATTGGGCTGATCTGAGGAAGAAGAAGATTATGCTCTTCCAGCATGTAAGGAGCCATAAAAAGAGACGTCTTCGAGCAAATATTCTTTGCCACGATGGATCATGGAAGGATATCATAGCTTCCTTTGCTCAGGATAATCAGCAATTTTATATGGCGATTCGTCTAGGAGAGAGGAAGGGTCTCATCGGACCATACAGCTTGCTAGCTGTATTTTCCCCTATTATGAAGCTGGACTCAGGTGGGCAGCCTGGCCATGTCTTCCAATATTGTGTTGGGACTGAATCCCTAACACAATTCTAGGCATGGCTGCCATGGCGTATGGGGGATGGGCTTGAATAATTTATACATGTCCAGTTCTGTATCCTCCCGCCATTTACCATTTTCTTGTTCATCGGCCGAAGAAGCCGAAGAAGTGCCGTAGAAGAAGAACTGAAGATCTTCATCAGACGAGAACCTAGCGTAATAGATTCCCATCACGATCTTGAATATTAATGAAAAATTCTTTGTAAAAATGGATTTCCATCATATGTAATCATGATCTTGAATATTAATGAAAAATCCTTTGTAAAAAATGGATTTCCATCATATGTAATCATAATTAATAAACTTGTCTTCTTTTACGCATAATTGATTTACCATATTGCTGTGAGGAAGTCTGATAATACGCAGCTTCAGCGTGCTTGAGTAATTTTTTACGCTGATTCTGAAAAATATGCTTCCCGTCACGCTTTGACTTTTACGCATAGAGGAAGATGCGTAAAAACTCTTTAGAATTAAATTGTCTTGAAAATCCAATTGTCATGCTATTTTTGGACGATGAGTCACATAGAATTTTGAACTGTCACTTCTCTGATATGAAGAATTTCTGTTCAGAACATCATCTTCAAGAATGGCTTCCCGAAAGTTTCTCAAAACAGGGCAAGAAATGTCCGCCGAACAGGCCATACTTGAACTTAGATGTAAATGATTCTGGCTAGACTTCGAATGAACTTCCAATGGCCCAAGAAGGAGAGTCATTTTCAACGCTGACATCTGTGTGTTTCAGGCACTTGCAATGTTTTGCAACCAAAAAGGAGCATTTTCTGCGTAAACCCTTGTAATTGGCTTTCTCGAGTATAAGACCCAAATTATCGAGATATACGCGTATCCTGTCCTGCGTAATTTTAAGATATACGAAAAATCATAGATCCGTAGCATCTGTAGCTTCTGAGCGTAAAATCGTAGATCTGTAGCTTCTGAGCATAAAAGTTTTTGAGCGTAAAATCATAGATCTGTAGCTTTTGAGCGTAAAACCGTAGATTTGTAACTTCTGAGCATAAAAGCTTCTGAGCATAAAATCATAGATCTGTAGCTTCTGAGCATAAAATCATAGATCTGTAGCTTCTGAGCATAAAACCATAGATCTGTAGCTTCTGAACGTAAAAGCTTCTGAGCGTAAAATCATATATTTGTAGCTTCTGAGCGTAAAACCATGGATCCTTGCTCTGCACGTAAAATCTGGATCCGTTACGCAGCATGACTGTTCGTCTTCCTTTTCAAATGATAGGCTGACGTAGTTCCAAATCATAACCGACTATTAAAAATTGGATTTGGTTAAGGATTCGAAGAGTTATCTGAACTCTATAAATAGCCCTAGGTCGTGAGAGAGAAAAACCCTTCATCTGTCTCTGCAAAAACCCTTCGTCTCTTTTTGAGAACCCCTCGTCTTCGTCTCTTTTCTGAGAACTCTCAGATTAGCCATGGCACCAAAACAGGCCTCCGTCGCTAAGGGAAAGAAAGTCGCTTCTTTATCTCGTTCCACTGCTGAAGCACGAGCGACGCCTACTAGGCCAAGCGAGCCTCGTTCTGAACGAAGTGCTTCGCCGTCTAGCTGTGCTCCGGGCATCACAGGTAAAGGCTTTGAGAGGAGAAAAACCCTTCGCACACGTTGTACGTATATGCGCAAATATGCCCACATTCCTAATGTGTCATCGTAAAACTCCATATTTTTGCAGTCTGGCGTAAAAACTCAGACTGTCAAAATTTGGCGTATACTGCAAACCTTGCGTTTTACGCACTGGATGTAAATTCCAGCGTAAAACTCAAATTTTGACAGTCTGACATAAAAACTCAGACTGTTAGGTTTTGGCGTATACTGCAAGAGTGTAGCATCTAGCGTAAAACTGACTTATTTTCTTGCTTTTTGCAGTGGACCTACAGATCCCCCCTCTGGCTGAAGTGATGGGCTCTGCTGCTGGAATATTGAATTCCAACTATCTGGAGGACTTGTCCCATGTGACATTCCCCATATCTGGAAACGAGTATCCTCAAGAAAGGGGAACTCTGATCTCGGCCCAAGGAGAAAGGATGTTGCTGAGTATGATCAGTGGGGAACCCCTGACATACATAGATGGGACTGAGTATAAGAAACCAGCTTTCTTATTTGGGAATATGATTGATAAGTAATCCCAGACGAAGCCCAAGAAGGAAGATTGGATATTTTCTGCTGAGGGCACGATCATGTATCTGCCAAAGATGTCCAGAGATTACCCTATCTCTGCATTCTTCCATGCCACACATCCCAGAAAGATGGTATGGACTCTGACTCCTGATCTTCATGGCCAGCCGGGGAAGATCTTTTATAAGAAAGGATTGAACCGAGGGTCCTTTGTGAGCAGTCCTTCAGGCCATGTCATGCCCTTCAGAGGATTACTGTCGGGCAGCGTCCCGAGTGAAGACACTTCACTGATCCAGCCGCTTCAAATAGCAACTTTCTACAACAACTTTATGGGGCAGGAAAGAGTATATCCCAAGGTTAACCCTCGCACCAGTGGATGGCTTAGCCCCAAGAATCTTCGATGGGCCAGTTTAACTGCATGGGCCCTGAAGCACTTTCAGACTGAGCTGGAAAGTATTGGTTTGTTTGTGGCTGTGAGTGTCACTAGTGTTGGGCTACCTCTCAACCCCAACTTGTTCTTAGCTTTGATGGAGCGATATAACTCGCTCACTGGGACTTTCGCCACTCCGCTAGGTGAGTTGGGCTTAGCCCTTCATGAGATGGCAGATATCTCAAACTGCTAATAGGAGACACTCCTTATGAAGAGTATGTTCCCACAAACAGGGAGTTGAGGGATACTAACCCTCGGGTAGTGGCAGTGTACCAAGAGCTGATGAGCCACTACCTTGCATGCACTACCTTCTACAAAGAGCCCTCTGATTTGGCTCATATCAACAAATGGGTATCCTACCTCTTCTTCCATCATGCCAGAAATGCCAAGCAGGACAAGGTTGTAGATAGCAGAGATAAACCCTTGAACCTTCTGAGCATGCTTAATGCCAACACAGTCGATAACCTCATTGAAGATGCAGGGGCTTCAGATTGTGTTCTCGATGAAGAGATAGGGGGTTATCTTGCAGGAACTAAAGCCTACAGTTATATGAGGCATTGTCGCAAGCCTCTGTCAAGGGAAGCTCAACTGGCTGGCTTCCTTTCTATCTGGCTACGCCGATGGGTGGTTCCTGGCATCGCTTCTGCGGATCGTATTCATCGCAACACCTTATGGCCCGCAGTGCGTTTGGTGTTTGGAACAAGATTGGGCATGCTCCCTGCCATGTCATGCAGGATTCAAGCTGGCCCGAGGGCCATTACTGAGGGACTGCTGGCTGATGATACACAGCGTGAAGGATATCCCATAGTAGAATTGTCATTCTTATATCTGATGGAGTGGTTAATCCTTCACAACACCAAAGTGATGTCTCCCGGATCGGCCAGTGGTTCGGGCAATAACTTTCTGTTGAATTATAGGAATTCTTCTTGGAATGTGACTAGCGTCATAGATTGTCGGCTAGCACTAAATTTTGCCCACAGTTGAAAGTTCTTCTGCATCGTCCCCCTCGTACATATTAATCAGCAGTGGACGAAACTTCAGAATGCAGGTCAGGGGAAGACTATTCTTTCTCCTGAAGTCTTTTACTGGTTGGTCTGCATTAGACCTTCCCATCTGCTGTACAAAAGTGAGGACCACTGCTACTTGGAGCCTTATCTGCCTAGTCGTTTCGCCAGGCAATTTGGGTATGATCAGTTGCACGTGGAGAATCCTATCACCAGTTTCAGGTTCAAAAGTGGACTTATTGATGGAGCTAGAGGATGGTGGTATTTCATCATGGGTTATACTGGAGCAACCTTTACTGTGCCCACGACTTCTCTCTCCATGGAGTTGCGCATTCTTCATTCGTACGTGCAGTTTTATGCGTCCATCAATACCTTCCATCGTGATTTTGATGTACATGGAAGTTTTAGAATGCCCTCTCATAAGTCCATCGGAAGAGAGGAGATACCGTATGTTTCCTCGGATGAAGGTGATGAAACCACCGGTGTAGATAACTATTTGCTGATTTTACCGAGAGACGTAATAGCTCCGCCAGCAGAGCCTCTCATAATCTCCAATAAACGAAAGGCTTCCACTCTGAAAGAGCCTTCCCCCCACAAGAAGAAGAAGATTACCAGAGGTCCCAAAAGGACTTCCACCAAGGGGGGCTCTAGGAGTGAGCCTATTGTTTCTCCTGTTGGGGATGATTCTTTGATTAGGGGTCCTTCGCCTTTTAGAGAAGGGACCTCCTTAGTTCCAGCTGACAGTGCTAGAGATTCTCTGCCCGCGATTGCTGCCGCTACCACCGCTACTGGTAGTGCTTCTAGATCGCCTTCGAGGCCGAGCATAATAAGAATCAATATACCTTTACCAAGATAAATAATGGGACTAGCCCCTCCTTCTTATATAAGTATCTCAAGCGAGATTCCACCCGATGAGCCTCGAGTGGATCTGGGTGACGACTGGGATAACTGTCACGACCCAATTCCGTAGAATCAATTGAGACGTCCCCCGAGTCATGATCGCCGTGCGGGCCTAGGGTTGCGCCCGCACAAGGCTTTAATGATTCGCATAACAAGCACATATTCAGAGTACGCAGAAAAATTGAAACACAGATTTGAAACATGGAAAAGTTCTCTTTATTGATAATGAACATCTATTACAAACTCCTGAACGAGTCAGCTAATATGCCGCACGGGCTTACAAAAGTGTTGACTCAAAATGAGATAGCAGTCATGTACATTACATCCCTTTATAACTTCAAAATGTATAGACCTCCAGGCTGGAGGACGACTTTGCCACGGAGCTGCATTTGTGTATGAAGAGTTGCAAGCTCCTGGTTCAAAAGGCTTCAAGGCGGCGCGATCAAGATGCGCCAACAGCTGGACTGGATCGGGAAGACGACTTCGGCTCCTCGCTCGGTTCGCCTTAGTGCGGAGAACCTATTTCAACGAGGGTCAGCATATCGAAACATGCTGGTGAAGGCGAGCTAGCCTGACTATACCAATCAACACGTTATTTTAATGAAGCATGCATATTTGTGGGTTTCTATCTTGCCTTAGTTCATTTACAAGTAAGCAGTATATAGAATTTATTGAAAATGAACGTGCCACCGTTCGGTGGATTTTACCTGCCCGTCTGAATCACCTGCACAATACTTACCATGCCTTCCCTGCCACGGAGACACAAGTTAGTTTGCAACAGGTTTAAATATACACGTTGAACACACGATACATTGCAAGCCATATTCACACGATAAACACACGAGGCGTTGCAAGCATATACACACGAGGATCATTGGCTTGTTGCCATAATGGACTAGTCAAGGACAAGGATAGCATGCAACGAGAAAACACGAGGAGCTCATAAAACACGATGCGTTGCAAGTTATCCAGTCCGCACACGATTTAACTATAAACACGAAGTCTGCCCAGGTCGGATCGGTGCCAGTGCCCCAGCGACCGTCCGCAGAACTTATATCCTTGTGCACAAGTTGTCCATGATCGAACACACGATTATTTATTTAAATTATCACTTCACGCAATTTAGGCAACACGAGTAATGCATGATTCATTTTGCATAGCCTCCATGAACTATTATGCGCATACAAGATATGATTCATAGATAGCACAATTTATAGAACATTTCTAAACGAACAAGCATGCAATCAAGTATCCGTTCATGAAGTTTATTGACAAGCATAATGTACCAAGTCTATTCTCTTTTATCTTGGTTTCTTTTAGTTATTACTTGGTATCGTTTGATCGGGGCGAAGAGTTCAAGCTTTTAGGGTGTGAAGCTTGGAAGCAGGGCTAGCTAATCGGGATGGTAGCCACTCACTTAGATTTTGGAAGGAAGAAGGAAAGAGGCGCTTCACGACTCCGCTCGCAAGCCGCCTACTGCCCGTTCACCTGCACACGAACAGCTCGATCAATACCTCTTCCACTTTTCCAATCTCGGAATTGAAGTGCAGTTCAATGAATGAAAATAATGAAAACCATCGAAACCGTTCAAGGAAAACAAGCAAATCCCAAAACCAACTCAAAGCACGAAAGCAACAAGCGACATCGAAAACCGAGGCAATAAAAGATAGCAGCGGAGAGGTCCCTCCTGACTCTGCCCCTAAGTTGATCCCTGGGGCACGGTCCACTGAATATGGGAATCGATTCCGAAGAAACAAATCCATAACGAGGACGAGTTCTTAATTCAATATATCCCGATCGAACGATACCGACTTGTGTTTCTTAGTCGCGCTCTCCGCACCGGGAGAACGGGGCGCTATATCCTACCCAACCAATTGGAAGTTTCGTCCCGAAACTTAGGAATAGTGCTTACCGCTAGGAATTATTTCGTTGCGGGCGATGATCAGGAAGGTTCAGGCAAGAACTAATGGCATGGCCTAGATTGCCACAAGCAAGACATAATCCAAGTCTCTTACGGCACTGATTGAAGGAGTGCCCACGTTTGTTGCAGTATTGACACACTTGGTTGAGATTTGCCCTCCGCTGACCACCGTTGTTTCAGCGTTTTGTGTCACGCCCCAATCTTCCGCAAGCCCAATAGTCCCCGCTGAACGTGAATCACCATGTTGCAGCTCTCCCGCAGGACAATCGTTCTCATCGGGACGTGATGCCGTACGAGCCTGGAGTTGCGCTCGTACAAGGCGATGTTGTCAAACACCAAATGTTATCATCGAAACAACCAAGTTGCAGCGGAAGTCAAGTATTGTGTACCAAGCACACATCAGAGTGATACGCAGCGAAGCTCACGATAGGGTCCAAATGAAATGCCGTATCGAAGGCAATGCCACAAAGGCGATGCCTCGAAGGCGATAAAATACTCTTGCTCTTTTCTCTAGCCCACAAAGGTACTTACAGTTCATACATCAGGTCTCGTATATCCAAGCAGCTCCACTACGCCTGCGTACCTGAAATATTGCCCACAAACGTGGGTCAGTACACAACCGTACTGGTGAGCGGGGTAACCCACTCGCCTAAGCCGACACTAAGTAAAAAGTGAATGCAAACAGTTATAAGGTGATCTTTCTAGTTGAATCCTAGATTCGTTTCATGGCATTATGAATGACATGTTAAGGAAAGCAGTAAAGCAGTTTAAGCATGCAAGCATTCAACTCAAACCAAACGACAAGCATTATATAAGCAACTCGAGGGAAACTAGCATGCAACCGTCTTGCTCAAGTCCAAGCAACACGATAACATATCGAACCATCAACCAAGCCTCAATATCCTTCCTCAAACCCAACATTATAATCCAATCCCAAAGTGCACACTCTTGTCGAGGCAAGGTGGCCGCGCCTACACGAAAGCCAAACCAACAAAAGAAAAGCAAGCCAACACTAGTCTATATGAAGTCACTGGCCAAGCCATAAAGGACATATTCCAAGCATTAACGGTGCGCCCTATCAGCCCGGGATGCAAGCCCCGCTGGAGGTCCCGCAATGCATCGTGACTAGCACGAATCAATATTTCCCTCCGGATCGATACGTTCCCAGTGCCCCGGAATGCCGTTTCGAGGAAATGTCAAACCCTGTGTACACAGGTTGTCCGTGACATGCAAAAAGTAGGTATGACGAGAGGATCGAACATTCTCGCCCCACCAAGCGATCCTAGACTCGTTCCATGAATTGTCCAACCAAAATATCCATAACCACATATCCAATCAAAACATCCATAACCATTCTTCCAACATATAGCCCAAGGCACCAAATATCAAGTTATCCCATATTCACAATGCCGCTTCTCAGCAATGTATTTAAAATTGGTGCAACACCCATGCTCAAAGCAAAACCCATGGCACAATGTCGTTTCGGTGGCACAATGCCCCTTTCGTGGCATAATGCCCCATCAAGCGACACAATGCCCTCGCCGATGCAGTTGTTCGGTTTCGAACCACAACTGCTCGCTTTGCAAGACAAAGCGACCAAGTGATACTCGCGCACGGATACACGCTCGCTCGCCCGAATTCCCGATATTCCCATAATCCCATTGTATCATTCCAACCGTCCAAGTATAATCCTAATTATCCAACCGACTGCCTCAAATGTAATAATCCAACCAACTCTAGCTCCAACTATCCAACGCGTAAACCATTTCAAGCCACAATCCTACCAAGCCAACGACGCACACTCTATGCACGCCTCAGTATAGTGCTTCCCGATGTTTCAGCCCAAGTGTTCCAGCCTTTTACGTGTTTTCCATATTATTAGGCATGCAGGAGTAGAGGAGAAGGGAAAGAGCCGACTCACTATGTTTGACTCCGTTAAGCATCCTGTCCTGCCGATACGGCCAATCCCTTGAACCCGTGGTCCGATGCAAGCGCGATCTACTCAACTGGTATGACCGTGCGAGAAGGCCGTGCTCTACAAATCATCCGACCGATCGGACTAAGGAAGATGGCATTATCATTCCAATCCAGCTATCTCAGTACTGCTCTGAACGAACACCTGATTTCCATCGAACCCGCTAGCCATCTGCACATCAAACAACTCAATCAATACTTCTTCCCAAAATCCAACAAATCAAATGTAACCAGCATTTGTTTCATTCAATCCGACTCAGCGTAACGCACCGTGCGGTTGCGGGCGTTACATAATATACCACTTAGAAAAAGGTTCGTCCACGAACCGTGCTGGTACTCATTCCTATCACATGCCGTTGTCCAATCCAAAATCTGTTCTATGCAACCCACATTATCCTGACTCAGCATCTCGCTCTGTTGAACGCTCGTACAAATTTCTCGAATTTCCCACATCCTCCTTGCAGCTCAATACGAATTCCTCGTATCGCTTAGTTTTGGATCGTACACATATTTAAGGCGTCCCTAAAATACATGCATTTCAGCCAAGCTTTGCGATAGAGAATTTGGACAAGTTACAAGGGTATCTTTATGTCCGAGGCATCCATTTGCTTTACTCCCAATTGAACCAAATTACGATTTCCATTCCAACCTATTCTCAATTATGATAATTTTCCACCGACTCAATCAGTTCGTGTTCCAACTCAATCCATCCAACTATTTCTGAATCCGCACTAGCAACATCTCCAAATATATCTCATGCACTGAACGATCATCTCAACTGATACTACCCCAGCTAGGCGACTTACCCAAATATCAACTTTGCTTAGATCAGCTTATTCCAACACATATTCCTTAATCTCAATACCTCGCTGGGTGAACATCTATATTGAGGTTCGTGTGATCCACGAAGATCTCGCCGCCACGCCAAAGGGATAGTGTCGCCACAATTTCAACGTGGACACACTCGCCACAATTCTTAGGTTGCGCAAGGAATAGTTCTTCGCGCTGCTTCCACTGCCTCGAAGCATAGGATATCACCTTTGCCTTCTGAACGAGCACGCTTCCCAGACTAAGTTCCGATACATCTTGTAAATCTGAGGCACATCTGTCCCTTCCAGTATTCGTAAAGATTTGATTTGAACGAGCCGCCACAGTCGTCCATACATATAAATGCTATTCCCTTCCAGAGCACGATGAGTCAGAGGCGATGCCATCTACAAAAATCTGTGACTCTGAATCTCATCAGTTGACTTAGGCCAATCCCACCATCGCTTCGGTCTTCCGGCTGCTTCTTCAGCTGAAGGCTATCCCAAGGATCTCTCAAATCCAACACTCAGTCAATAGGCAAATCTCCAATACACATTACTCACATCTGCCCTCGACGCATTCCCAAATACGTCATCTCAAGGGTCGTTCTATGGGTCAACCATATTCAATCTCTGATCTGCGGGCAAGTCACTAGGGTCAGCTGTCCCGAAGCTACGCTCGATAATTGTAATCATCACGATGGACAGTTACTATGAACCATGCTGTATCTCATCTGCAAATCCGAATCAAAATCTAACCATTCCATCCGAGCGAACTTCCGAATTCGAGCACTACATGCACTACCTCAGATGATCTGTCAACCAATGCTGCTTAACCACCTAGAGTCTTGCTATCTATCCAAGCCACAGTTCGAGAACTGCGCTCGATGAAACCGTTTTCCATCAATCTGTCGTTCTGTCCTAAATCCATCAAATCTTTCCGAACTGCCATGTTCAACTTCTCGCACTACCACTGCAATGATTTCCAAAACCAAAGACTTGCTCAAATTCATATCCGTTTGGTGCGTCCCACAATGCACGTACAACTTACTCGAGCAGCACAGTGATTTGATCCGACGTTGCTCCCACGTTCAGCTATCCTCAAAAGTCTATCCGTCCCAATTCTTAGCCTTCAGTTGTTGCCACAATCCGTTCACATCTTCCGTAGAATCCGTCTACCATCGTTGCACCAACTTACTCGAACCTATTTCAACGAGGGTCAGCATATCGAAACATGCTGGTGAAGGCGAGCTAGCCTGACTATACCAATCAACACATTGTTTTAATGAAGCATGCATATTTGTGGGTTTCTATCTTGCCTTAGTTCATTTACAAGTAAGCAGCATATAGAATTTACTGAAAATGAACGTGCCACCGTTCGGTGGATTTTACCTGCCCGTCTGAATCACCTGCACAATACTTACCATGCCTTCCCTGCCACGGAGACACAAGTTAGTTTGCAACAGGTTTAAATATACACGTTGAACACACGATGCATTGCAAGCCATATTCACACGATAAACACACGAGGCGTTGCAAGCATATACACACGAGGATTATTGGCTTGTTGCCATAATGGACTAGTCAAGGACAAGGATAGCATGCAACGAGAAAACACGAGGAGCTCATAAAACACGATGCGTTGCAAGTTATCCAGTCTGCACACGATTTGACTATAAACACGAAGTCTGCCCAGGTCGGATCGGTGCCAGTGCCCCAGCGACCGTCCGCAGAACTTATATCCTTGTGCACAAGTTGTCCATGATCGAACACACGATTGTTTATTTAAATTATCACTTCACGCAATTTAGGCAACACGAGTAATGCATGATTCATTTTGCATAGCCTCCATGAACTATTATGCGCATACAAGATATGATTCATAGATAGCACAATTTATAGAACATTTCTAAACGAACAAGCATGCAATCAAGTATCCGTTCATGAAGTTTATTGACAAGCATAATGTACCAAGTCTATTCTCTTTTATCTTGGTTTCTTTTAGTTATTACTTGGTATCGTTTGATCGGGGCGAAGAGTTCAAGCTTTTAGGGTGTGAAGCTTGGAAGCAGGGCTAGCTAATCGGGATGGTAGCCACTCACTTAGATTTTGGAAGGAAGAAGGAAAGAGGCGCTTCACGACTCCGCTCGCAAGCCGCCTACTGCCCGTTCACCTGCACACGAACAGCTCGATCAATACCTCTTCCACTTTTCCAATCTCGGAATTGAAGTGCAGTTCAATGAACGAAAACAATGAAAACCATCGAAACCGTTCAAAGAAAACAAGCAAATCTCAAAACCAACTCAAAGCACGAAAGCAACAAGCGACATCGAAAATCGAGGCAATAAAAGATAGCAGCGGAGAGGTCCCTCCTGACTCTGCCCCTAAGTTGATCCCGGGGGCACGGTCCACTGAATATGGGAATCGATTCCGAAGAAACAAATCCATAACGAGGACGAGTTCTTAATTCAATCTATCCCGATCGAACGATACCGACTTGTGTTTCTTAGCCGCGCTCTCCGCACCGGGAGAACGGGGTGCTACAATAACTACCCTCAAGCGTCACTTGGTGCACCCTCTTCTCCAGGTATGACAACTTGTTTAGCATCATTAAGAAATGATTTAGCCATACAGGCTGCAGACGCAACATACATACCATCGGCCATGGGTAAATGTTGTCTTCACGCTTTTTTTTAGGAAAATTAACATTAATTTGATATTAACTTTCTCTTATCTTATTTTCAGGCGAAGACATCTCGGGGGAGGGCGGAGTTGACACAACTTCTGATTTTGTTGCGGATCCAGCTAATGAAACGGTGGCGCCTGACGTCGACGAAGCATACTTTGAAACTGCCTATCTTTCATCCACAACATTCTCGGTGTCATCCCGCCAGTAGCAGTTCAAATAATATCAGAGGAGGATGAACCCACCATCTCGACTGCGCCTCCTTCGTCGACCACGCCAGCAACTTCAATCATTGTTGGTGTCTCTTCTTTTGTTGCGCCATCTGTTGAAGCAACGACTGTGGCAACATCCTCTACAGTCATTCCGGAAAGGAGACTTATTGATATTGCGGCCACTCCCAGCGTCCATTCGAGCTTTGCTATGCTAGTGGATCAATACACTAGCATATTCTACCTCACTTTGAAAGAATTGATATCCATGGTGTTGGAGAAGAATCTAGGCTTTGATACTCTGAAGATGTCCTCCAACCTCACCACAGCGCAGATTAGAAATTCCAGTGACGCTGAAAGAGCTAATATGCAAGAGCAAATAGTTAATGGTTTGGAACAACCCATTAACGAATATTTGCAGCTATCCCGAGGCAGCATCGATGACCTGGTCCAAGCTGAGTACGACTCCCTAACTGCGAAACTTGCTCAGCAGACAGAATCTTTAAACAAATCCATCCAGGAATGTCAACAAGAGATGGAGAAAGAGCAAGCAGTATTGGTGGAGAGTATCCCTCAGCTAGCTCAGTGCTGCGCAGAATGTGAGGGATACGAAGTGAGGGTTCAAGAATTGGAAGCTAAACTTGCCCAGACAAGGGAGAGGCTTCTCAAAGCATCGTTAGTTCACAATGTATTGGAGGGCCAAGTGAGTACAGCTCAACAGAACTTGACATATGTGGGAGTCATCCACGCAAGTTTTGTTGATTCTCTGTCCGAACTATCCCTCTTGAGCAATGACGAGGCAAGACTGGAACGGGCTCGCACTAACATTTTGAACTCCAGGAATGAGAGGATGGCTGCTTTGGTGAAACAGATCCGCAATTTAACTGCTCCTCCCCAATGATGTACCTTTTTGCTCCTTTTGTAATTTGCTATTCCCAGAGATAATAAGATACTTTTTCTGACTTTGTGGACCTATCACTTTAGAATATAAATGATAGGCTAAGATGAAAGTGATATCAGAGGTAATATGGACGTGATATACTTTCGGTAAGTTTTAGCTGAACATATCTATTTAGAGGTAATATGGACATGATAGAATATAATCCAACTAAATTTGTATGCAAAACACTATCAGAGGTAATATGGACGTGATAGGTTTTGAAGCTCCAAATTAGTTAAATATATCTATTCAAATGTCATAAGAATATGATAGAATATGATCCAACTAATCTTTGTACGTAGTCTCGTCAGAATGAAATCTTCATCATACCCTGTTAAGCAAGGAAGATCAAGCATAGTACTTCTTCAGGAATTTGCCGTTGATAGGAGCCATTATTAAATCTCCATTAGGCTTGGCTAATCTGTAAGCGCCATTTGAAAATATTATTTCAATCACATAAGGGCCCTCCCATTTGGGCTGGAACTTGCCCTTACTTTTGTGCTTAATGATCATTGGCCTCTTTACAGCCAAAACCAGCTCACCAACTTTGAACACTCTTTCCTTCACTTTTTGATTAAAAGCTCTGAAGATGCGTGCCTGGTAGAACTCAATGCGCTGTTGAGCTTGAAGGCGTTTCTCGTCTAATCCTTCTAGCACTTGAAGCCTTAAATGATTATTATTTTCCTGAGTCAGCTCATTAGCCACTGCTATTCTGAGTGATGGAATTTGAACTTCAATGGAGAGAACTGCTTCACACCCGTAAACTAATGAAAATGGGGTACAACCTGTTGGCGTTCGCACCGTTGTGCGGTATGCCCAGAGATATTCTCCCAACTTCTCGTTCCAATCTCTTTTGTTCGAAGAGACAAACTTCTTCAAGAGTTTGATGATGTTTTTGTTGAAGGCTTCCGCCAAACCATTAGCAGCAGGATTATATGTCATTGAGGCCATATTTTGTATCCGATTCTTATCGCAAAATCGGTAAAATGCTTGACTGGTGAATTAAGGCCCATTGTCATGAATTATCCTTTGGGGTATCCCAAAGCAATAAATTACATGGTGCTTGAAAAAGCTGATCACGTTGGATGTCTTTACCTTAGCAAGAGGGATCGCCTCAGCCCATTTGGAGAAATAATCGGTGATAGCCAATATGAACCGATGTCCTCTAGAAGACGACGGATGAATAGGACCAACGATATCCATTCTCCATGCTTTAAAGGGCCATGATACAATAGTAGGATGTAAGTACTCAGAAGGCTGATGTATAAAATCTGCATGAATCAGACAGGCTTTGCATTGTCTTGCATATTTCACGGCATCTGCAATCATAGTGAGCCAGTAGTAGCCCATCCTCCTGATACGATCCTGTAACTTAGGACCGGGTTGATGTGCTCCATATACTCCGTCATGAGCTTCTCGGATAACCCGCTTTGCATTATCATCAAAGAGACATCGTAACAATAGTCCATCATATGTTCGGCAATATAGACTTTGTGAAGAAGCATCAAAATAGAAACGTAGTGAATATCTTTTGATAGATGCTGCTTCTTTAGGATCCTCTGGTAAGATTCCGTAAGACACGAAGTCTATGAAGGGACTTCTCCAATCTCTTTTAGGAGGAAGCATGTTTATAGCATAGCTGCGTTCTATGTGAAAATTATTTTTCACACAAAACAAATCTCTGTTAAGAAGGATCACTGAATTCTGCCTTCTTATAGGAATAGCTAGATCTACAGCTAGACTGGCCAGAGCATCAGCTTCCAAAATTTGAGATCGAGGCACATGCTCTAAGAAGAATCCTTTAAAAGACATGGCTATCTCGATCGTTGTTTGGTGATAAGGAATGAGGTCTGGATTGCGGACTTCATATATTCCTCTGACCTGATTGACGATCAGCTAGGAATCACCAAAAGCTTCCAGGTATTCAACATCCAATTCCTTCGCGACTTGAAGCCCGATGAGTAGGGCATTATACTCTGCCACATTATTAGAGCAGGGTTCGCTAAGAGAATATGCTCGATAGATGACTAGTTTATCAGGAGTCACCAGAACAATTCCTACTCCTGAAACTACGTTTCCCTTGGGACCAGTTCTGAAAGCACCGTCAAAGAATAGCTGCCACGTATTACCTTCCATTATCGAATTACATTATGCAACTTCGTCGGGAATGTCCTCATATAATTTGGAGGTTTCCGAAATTGGATGGGCGGCTAAGAAATCAGCCAAGGCTTGACCTTTCATGGACTTCTGAGGGACGTACACCATATCATACGGTGTTAATAACATCGCCCAAGTCACGAGCCGGGAATTAAGAACACTCAGCTTATTCATCAATACCCGGAGTGGATTGATCCTGGAGATGATATGAATAGTTTGGCCTGTTACATAATATCGTATTTTCTGAATGGTAAACATTAGGGCCAAGCATTCTTTTTCTACTGGATTGTACCGGTGTTCACCTTCGACCATCATCCTGCTTAGATAGTAGATAGCATGTTCATGACCCTCATTATTCTTCTGTGAGAGGAGAGCCCCTAAAGAATGATCCATTGCTCGAACATACAACAAAATGGTCTTCCTATGATGGAAGGCACCAGAACTGGAGGATTAGTAAGATAGCGTTTGATATCATTAAACGCTTGCTGACAGGCTTCATCCCATATGAATGACACCCCTTTCTTCATTAGGCGAGAAAAAGGTTGACATCTTCCAGAGAGGTTGGATATGAATCTCCTGATATAAGCTAAATGACCTTAAAATCCTCTGAGTTCTCTCAGATTATGGGGCGGTCGCATTTCTAGGATAACTTTTACTTTATCAGGGTCAACTTGAATGCCTTTAGCAGTGATGACAAATCCCAGAAATTTGCCACCGGATACACCAAGAAAGGACTTTGTAGGGTTCATTTTGAGTTGATGTTGGCGCATCAACTCGAATACTGTCTTCAACCTCCGGCAACTTCAACCGCCGCCGTCGTGCCCCACCACGTCGTGCCCTTTCACAACAGCAAACATCCACGAGGTACCCGTCTTTCCGCGTATGTCATTCCTTGTAATCTGTTTTCCATTCTGTCGAATTATGTGTGAACCCTACATGAACCCCTCGAAACCTGTGCCAACGGTTCGGTGTATCGCGTCCTGTGGCGATCGCAAACTGTGACACAAAATCAGGAAATTAAACCCCCAATTCTGAAAATTCAGAATTCGTCCCGAACTCCCCAGTTCGCGACCGCTTTGCGACCAACCTGTGAAATATTTTCAAGATTGGCTTGAATAATTATTTAGACCATATGACCAAGTTTTAAACCATATTTTTAGTTTATTTTATTGAGCTGTAGATTGTAAATTATTTGAGGGTGAAAATGACCAAAAACTTGGTTATTTAAATACACTGATTTTTCCCGGAACTTGGTGCGCCCCGCTAAACGGGACAACTTGGTCGTGCGCGGACTTCAACGAAAGGTGCACGCCGTTAATACGGACGTGTGGAATTTTGCGAAAGTTGATTTGGATGTGCGTGCACACCGGAATCAACGTGTATCCGTCGACAACACCCTATATCGGCCCTGTTCTGGAACTCATTATAACTTCATGTACGCTCGTCGTATCGAAACAAAAATTGCACCATCAGACTCGTAGCATTTTTCTGGTCATGTGACCCAAGTTTGGTTCGATTCTGAGAACGTTGACAAAATCGAGTCTCGTGGGCCCCACGGCTCCACTTGACGGGCAATTTTGTGATCGGCTCATCGAAATCCAGTTCTGGACATTCCGTTAGGTTTGTATCGTTGTTTTGGACTGGTAAACACTAAGTTTGACAAATTTGGAGAACATTGTCTCTGGCACATTTTTCGGTATGAAACGGGCCACATGTGGACCCCGCTTTGACCAGAAACGGTCATTTTTGCCCATGTGTCCAAATTAGACTTATGGACAGGCAATTTTAGCTATTTGATATCTTCTGAACCTGATGGTAACATTTATTTCAGTATTCGGAGGAGTACCTGCAGATCCCTCTGATACCAGAGCAGCAGTTGGAGCCAGGATCACAGGCAAGTGTACCTTGCCATACTTACAGCATTTGTTTATACTATTTTCTTGATTTATTACTGTAATATCTCTGTTCAACCTAGGACCATGTGACATTACTTAGCGTCCAAATAATATTCGGGTGTCAATACCATACGCGGCATTGTGTAACGTTACCTAGTCGTGGATATCGAGATCCTATACATTCTCGTGCTTGCCTTATCAAGTATGATACCTCAGGACACCTGACACTATTCATGAGACAGAATCTTCCTGAGATATTCATAGTGATTCTGTATGGGTTACATGATTCTTAACATAGATATTGCATGTGCTTAGCTATCATTATGACTTGTTGCATCAGTTAGAGGTCATGATCCTGCGTGACATGGACATGAGACATGTGATTATATTGGGTGGGGAGAGTATTACCATATTAAAGGCTGATTATAATATATATATGTAGTTTTATGGAGGTGCCTTAGACTCTGACACAGAGCTCTGGCACAAGTTCTGGCCCTTCGAGATAAATGCTGCTATGGGTTTCTCCGACACAGAGCCTATGGTAGTTTTAGCCTGAGTATGACTAATGCTCTCATCTTGTATATCACTTAGATGGTTATATAGTTTACCCTATTGATTTATTTATTGATGCACTACATTTATTTTGGCTTAAGTTATTTTGTACCTTGTTATGTCCCCTGAGGACCTGGATCCGGATTATGTCTCCAGATATAGCAGAGGAGTTCTATCCAGAGGTATATGGAGCAGGAGCAGGCACTGGAACTGAGTCAATCCCCGAGGATGAGCTGATTGTCGAGGATTTCTTCTGAGTATATGCTTATTCTATACTCAGTATTTGCTGTTGTTTACTCTTTATTCTTGTCTGTTGAACCATTGTATCAGACTTATCCTTGGGTTGTTCCCCGAGATATATTTTATTGAGACTTGTTGTTGATTTATATTTCTGATATTGTTTGTATTTATTTCTATGGATGGGATTAGTACCATTGCCCATATTGTTGTTTTACAGCTTAAGTACACCCTAATGGGTCCATTAAATTGGGTTTGCCCATCGGTGTGTGCTGCTGGCCATTGCCACGTATCTAGTCCCTCGATATTTTGGGACTGGGGCGTGACATACTGCCATGCCACCTGACCAGTGTGTCTGCAAATACTTTGACTACTCTACTATAATGGTCTAGCTGCAGCTGTCGCTACTTCGCCAGCGATTTGTCATAGTCGTTAGTTCGTAACAAGTGCCCTCAACTCTTTCCTAAGCTTAGTCTAAGTTTTAGGACAACAATTAAGGTCTGGACTATCTTATAAAACTAGTAGAAGTAAGTACTAATTCAACTATCCAACTAATTAACGTTTAGACTAAGGGATGCTATTCATGGTTTAAAATAATAAGAGGATACAGATATTACTATAGTACATATACATAAGGGTTATCATTATGAACTTATCTTTTAGTTATTAATCATTTACTAAACCATTTATGTTTTTAACTAACAAAATAAGGGTGAGGTTGAAGTAATTCAAATAATTCATAATGGCACGAAAGGTACGACTATGATAAGAAGAGTTAAGCACGAGATAAGGAATAGATAGAGAAGAGAAGGTGAGCCACCCAAGGGGGCGAGATGGTGATAGAGAAAGAATACTACTACTACTACTCGCGTCATCTATTAGTATCGCGTGTATGCCATCTGGATAGAACATCAATATATCCTCATAACTAGTAAATCACCATATATATAATTCTACGTCTACTATGCACCTAAGATCTCGTGTCATAAAGGGGGTCATGAGTATGGAATGACAGATATAACTAAGGTCGTACCTGTATCTATGACTTTATGTGCCTGTGCTCTCTTGTTTGTCATCCTGAGTGCTTGGCCTATGGGGTATATCTAGTACTATCCGTGTATCAACTTATACTAAGCATGAATGTTCATCTTTCTGAAATAGGGGAAGGCGAAAAACAACAATAAAGAATTCAAGGAGGAGGTGATAGAATACAAGTACGGGATTCAAAGGGATTAGAGAATTCGAAAGGGAGTTGCCAAGGCAGTTGTGGATTAAAATCTTATTTTGGTAAATTTCTATTCGCATGTTCACATCAGAACAGTTATGTACCTGACATGATATGCTCTGGCCAGTCTAGAGGACAAGTATATTTGTCTAACAAGTTGAGTCAACTATATCTCAATCCACATAAAGTAGTGATACGAAGAGCGAACCAAGTGCACTAAGGTTGATTAGACCATAATGCACTGATTCTGATTTAGACAATGTATTAGTGTGGGCCCCCAATAATACATATATCATAAACAAGCTCAATAAAAGAATAAGCTTGCAAAACTAGGCTATAATAGCAGCATAAGTCGAGGTAGTACAGAAAATATTAGTACGCTTGACTATGATGGAGGAAGGTACAGAATAATTTAAGTTCACCAAGAAGATCGGTGTTGTGCCTCTACAGTTGCCATAATAATTTCTTGTCTAAGTCTAAAGTCAACCAAATGGGTGTATGGGCCTCTAAGTTCTACAGTCTGGGTAAACACTATCTTTTTATGCAAGTCTATAGTTGGTGTCATTTAATTATACTTCATTAATTGGTGAGAAGGACTATGTGATACTAGGTTATGAGGCATACTACCAAACTTACAAAGATTTAACTAATAGTGTTATTGAATACTAGAGTGTATATACCCGGTACAAGGCACCTTCTTAACCCCTATCAAGCACGAAAGAAGATTGACGTTATGAAAGGATCAAGCAAGAGGCAATGCAAGCAATCAAATAAGAATACAAAAATAAAATCAAGAACGGTAATTAAATAAGTGGATGAGATCCTATATTCTAATCCTAGAAGCAGGCTTGCTCGGTACAATAACGTAACCGAGAAAATACGCTCTCGACCTGCATGGGCCACCATAAAAATATGTCACGCCCCAGTCCCAAAATACGTAAGACTAGGAACACGTAAGCATGCTAGCCGTATGTATATGGCAACTCCAATATATGGATATTGTCACGCCCCAGTCCCAAAAACGTAGGACTAGGAATACGTAACACGCCCAGCCGTATGTATACGAACTCCAATATATGAAAACCATATACACAGGTACGCTGTTCATGAATATTCAATCCACTAGTGGTAATATACTGTCACAACAAGTCACACACAATCTATATCTCATCCATATCACAAAGAATAAGTAGGAATAAAGAGCTGAATAATATCTGAATATCAAAGATGAGTATCTAGTCTGATAGTCGAGTGGAAACAAATCAACTACAAAACGACTATACTGAAGTAGCAATAAAATCTCTAAACAGTGACAATAAATCATAGATACTCTGAGGGTAAGACCTCCTCAGTCAGGTAAGTAGAGTTAGGTCAAGGTCCGTACTCCTGTAGATACTCCTGCTCGTCCATATCGGAAAAGGGACCAGGTCCTCAGAGGGACGTAACAAGATACATAATAACATGCCAATAAGGTACTGAAAAGTAAATATCTAATGGGTCACCTAATCGTCTAAGTGAATGCAGTTTGAGAACAACTTTCCACCAAGTGGGCTATCTGGCCATATAGTAGGATTGGCATGATTCTCTCAGAGAATCAGGGGCCTATAAAGCATGTCTTCTTTTGAACGGCAGAGGCCATCAAGTAGTATAGGGGTCATCACGACCGTGTATCTCCGGTGGAGCGTACGGGTTATATAAAAAGAAAGTGCAAAGGAGCCCAAATGTCTTACTTGTTGTTCTCCCCATCCCATGCTCTAAGTATGCCACATCCATGACACGATAAAACCTCTAAATAACTGCCAGGTCTACTAGCATATAAAGTTTCTATCAGCAGTCATCCCTAACGCACGGCCCATGCGTACAGGAGGCCAGACCTGTCACGCAGTCCGTGATCTATATGAGACTCACAACTCGTGTAACAACTGTGTCATGGCCAATGAACCTAATGATGCTCCATAATACTGGGGTGGTCTCATAAAGTAGGTCAAAATATACATAAATAAAATATGCTACGACGACATTGTCGTTGCACCCAAGTTTCCTTGGACGCACAATTTATTTAGCAATAAATGAACTAAATAAGCAGAAATAAATTATGCAGGCAACATGTGGAATATAAATAATAGTACGATGGCAAGGTATACTTGCCGAGCAAGAGTTCTGTATAGTGCAAGATCTAATATTTATGTTTGGTGGAAGAAGTGGGATTAGGGTTTGGGAGAGTTGTAATATATATATAGAGATAAAGAGGCGATGGGGGTAATTTTTTTTTAGTGGTCTCAAAAACCACTGCTGCTGCTGTTTCTTTCTTTCTTTGTTTGGGTTTCGGTTGAGGAGAGTTTAGTAATAATAGAGATAAGAAGCGGTGGAATGAGAAGGCTCACACGCGCGGAGAAGGGAAAGAAAAGTTAGTTTTTGCTACTGCTGTTGTTGATATTTTCTTCTCCTAACGGGTCCGGGAAGGGTTTAAACGGGTAGGGTAGGCTTAAGGGGTTTGGGTAGATCCAATAGGAATTATATATATATATATATATATATATATATATATATATATATATATACACATATATATATATATATATATACATATATATATATATATATACATATATATATATATATATATATACATATATATATATATATATACATATATATATATATATATATATATACACACACATAGAAAATTCTAAAAATTATATTTGTGCATACCATTAAGCTAGCAACATCCAAAGGGTCTCCTATATGGAATAAATTAGAAAAAATTTATAATGACTCCATAAAATCCCCTAAATGTACAAATATCTCAAATAAAAATTAAATAAAAATCTATTTCCTCTATTTAGCTCATAACTATCATAAATAAATAAATAAATAATAAATAAAAAGTTAATACGGTTTTCAGAATTAGGGGTTTTACATTCTACCCAACTTATAAAATTTTCGTCCTCGAAATTAAAACTAAGCCACGGTAGAAAGTCAAGGATGGTATAAGATATAAATTAACAAAGTAAATTTATACCTTGGTCAATGAATAGGTTTGGAAAACGTTTGCGTATGTCATCCTCACGCTCCCAAGTAGATTCTCCTGGCGCGCCATGCTTCCATGCCACGCGGACCAAGGGAATAGACTGGTTCCTCAATACTTTCTTTAGACGATCAAGGATTCCCACGGGTTGCTCTTGATATGACAAGCTCGGCCCAATGGTGATCTCCGAATGGTCGAGAACATAACTGTTGTCTGCCACATATCGCCTGAGCTGCGATACATAGAATATGTCTTGTACTCCCTCAAGTGAAGGTGGTAGCGCAAGTCGATATGCCACTTCTCCCACTCTCTCTAATACGTTAAATGGTCCAATATACCTTGGACTTAACTTGCCGCGCCCTCCGAATCGAATGGTGCCTATGGTAGGTGATATCCTCAAGAAGACATGATCGCCCTCTTTAAACTCCAAGGGACGACGATGAAGGTCTGCCCATTGTTTCTGCCTGTCTTGCGCTGCTCGCAAGTGTCCTTGTATCTTCTTAACTGTCTCAACGGTGTTGACCACTAACTTTGGTCCCAGAATCTGACGTTCTCCTACGTCCCTCCAATACACAGGAGACCTATACTTCCTTCCATACAATTCTTCAAACGGAGCCATCTGGATGCTCGCCTGATAGCTATTATTGTAAGAAAATTCCACAAGATACAAGTGGTCCTCTCATGATCCTCCAAAGTCTATCATACAAGCTCTCAACATATCCTCCAAGGTCTGAATAGTACGTTCTGACTGCCCATCTGTCTGCGGGTGATAAGATGTACTGAACTTCAGACGAGTTCCAAGACTCTCTTACATGCTCCTCCAAAAGTGCGATATAAAGCGCGAATCCCTATCTGATACAATGCTGACTGGTATGTCGTACAATCTCACGATCTGCCTCATATATAAGTCAGCCAAATCTTCTGTAGATTGGCCAATTCTAAAAGGCAAGAAATAGGCTGACTTGGTGAGTCGGTCCACTATTACCCATACTGCATCTTTACCACTTGGACTTTTGGGAAAACCCGTGACGAAGTCCATAGTGATGTGCTCCCACTTCCACTCTGGAATCAGAAGTGGTTGCAATAACCCTGCTGTTCTTTGGTGCTCCGCCTTTACTTGCTGACATACCAAACATTTAGCTACAAAGCGAGCTATCTCTCTTTTTATTCTATGCCACCAAAAGTGCTATCGTAAATCACGATACATCTTTGTGCCTCCAGGATGAATAGAATATATCGAACTATGAGCCTCTGTCATTAGTTCCTGTCGAATCTCTCCATTTGGAACATAAAGACGATCACCACATCGTAATGTCCCGTCATCATGGATGCGCAGTCTTGTCTGCTCTCCGGCCTCTGTCCTTTCCTTTAATCTTCTAAATCTGGCGTATGTAGGCAATGCTGCCTTGATTCTCTCTACTAGTGATGATTGTACTTGCAAGTTGGCTAGGGTCCTATCTGCTCCGGGTAATATTACTTCAATGCCAAGACCTTGCAAGTCCTCTAATAATTTCTTCTGTATTGTCAAGAATTAAGCTATTGGTTTCCAGCTTAACGCGTCTGCTACAACGTTAGCCTTGTTTGGGTGATAATGTAGCTCTATCTCGAAATCTTTCATTAATTTGAGCCATCGATGTTGTCTCATATTTAACTCCTTCTGCGTGAAGACATACTTGAGGCTTTTGTGGTCTGTATAGATTTCCACTCGTTCCCCATATAAGTAATGTCTCCATAGCTTTAGATCAAATAAAACGGCTGCAAGTTCCAAGTCATGAGTTGGATAATTCTTCTCATGTACTCGTAACTGTCTAGATGCATATACAATCACCTTGCCATGCTGCATCAATATGTATCCCAAACCTTTCCTTGATGCGTCACTGTAGATCACATAGCCTCATGATCCTGATGGAATAGTCAATACTGGTGCTGAAGTTAGTCGTTTCTTCAACTCCTCGAAAGCGGCTTGACACTCGTTGGTCCATATGAACTCTTGATCTTTGCAAGTCAACCAAGTCATAGGTGTTGCTATCCTTGAGAAGTTCTCCATGAACCGTCGATAATATCATGCAAGTCCAAGAAAACTTCTCACCTCTGTGGCTGATTTAGGAACAGGACATGTCTCGACTGCCGAGATCTTTTTTGGATCAACAGAAATACCATCTCCTGTAATAACATGTCCAAGAAATGAGACTTTGTCCAAGAAAACTCATATTTACTAAGTTTTGCATATAACTGCTCTCTCCTCGAGGTCTCTAGAATAATTTGCAGGTGCTTCTCGTGCTCCTCGTGGCTCTTTGAATAGACAAGTATATCATCTACGAAGACGACCATGAACTGGTCCAAATACTGGTGGAAGACTCGATTCATTAAGTTCATAAAGATAGCTGGAGCATTGGTCAATCCAAATGGCATGACCAGAAACTCGTAGTGCCCATATCTTGTCCGGAATACGGTTTTCGGGATGTCCTCCTTCCGTACTTTTACCTGGTGATATCCCGATCTTAAATCTATCTTTGAGAATATCTTGGCTCCACTAAGCTGATCAAATAGGTCATCAATGTGTGGCAGTGGATATTTATTTTTCATAGTTACTGCATTCAAGGCTATATAGTCAATGCGCATACACACTGACCCATCCTTCTTTGGTACAAACAACACTGGTGCTCCCCAGAGTGATGCACTTGGTCGGATGAAATCTTTCTTTTCTAGTTCTTTCAACTGTGTCTTTAGTTCATCCATCTCTTTCTTTGCCAGTCTATAAACATGTGATGTTATGGGTGCTACTCCTGGTGTCAATTCAATCGAAAACTCTACGTCTCTGTCTGGGGGTAGTCCTGGAAATTCTTCTGGAAAGACGTCTTGGAATTCTTAAATAATAGGGTGATAAACAATGTCGTCCATTGTGAGCTGCATATCATCAAGGATTTCTGTGGATCCTCGTGCAAACTTAAGTTCAGGCTGGTCTGGTACCTTGAAAAGAATGCTTCTTCCAAAGTAATTGAAGAAAGCATGGTACTTTCTCAGCCAGTCCATTCCAAGCACAATATCAAAAGTTGGCATAGGAAGGACTAATAGTCAGGCATTCATCTTTCTGCCACGAATCACTATAGGACACGATCTACAAATTCTACTAACAGGTACAACTCCTCCCCTAGTAAGAATTCTAATACAACTAGGTAAAGATGTGGAGGCAATATTGTGTTTGGCAATAAATCTAGATGATATGAATGAGTGGGTGGCTCCCGTATTAAACAATGTTACAACAGGAAAAGTAAAAGCAAGAGTGATACCTGCTATGACATCAATCTCCTGATTCATGTCATCCAATTCCATTGCAAAAGCTTGTCCGTTTCTCTGTGGTTGCCCATGTCTGGCCCTCGTGAATTGATCCTCCTGTGCAGGTAGCGGTGGTCCTCGTTGAAATCTTCCTGCTGCTGGAGGTCGAGGTTCTCCTGGTCCCATCATTTACTGAGCTGGCTTCGGTGCTGGAAGTGCTAGCCTCTGTGTTGGCGGTGGGAGTGTCAATGCTTGTTGCATAGGACAGTCTTTTATCATATGTTGTCCGGAACCACATCTCATACATTGTCCTAAGCGAGTTCGACAGTCCCTCATAATATGTCCGTGTTTCCCACAATAATAGCAGTGGGGCTTCTCTGGGGTCTGGTATGGTCCTGCTCGGTACTGGTACTGCTGTTGCTGAGCTAAAGGACGTCTGATAGGTCCTCATTATTGTATTCTTGTTGGTCCTTGTTGTATCCTTGTGGGTCCTTGTTGTGTCCTCAGCTGATCTCCTTTTCCTCGGCTGATGGTTTCTTGCAATCTGGCTTCTGTCAGTAACTCGGTATAAGAGGTCCGGGACTGGGAGCTTGTGTAATGTTGGAGCTCCTGAGTCAGTCTGCGATAAAACCTCTTAGCCTTGTCCAAGTCATCTGGTATCAGGACAGCGCCATATTTACTAAGGCGAGTAAACTCAGCATCATACTCGTCTACTGTTCTGTTCTCCTACTCCAGGTGGAGAAACTGATCGTACAATACATCTCTGACGGTGTCCGGGAAGTACTTCCTTTCAAAGCACTCCAAGAACTGCTCCCAAGTCTGGTATGTACCCAACTGGTGCTCCATAGATTCCCACCAGTGATGAGCATTACCATCTAGAAGCGTTCTTACACCTGTCATCCATAGGTCTACAGGTAGTTGTGATGCCTCTAATAACTTCTGAGTGTGAGTGATCCAGTTTATAGTTTCCTCTGGGCTCTCAATGCCTTTGTATGGCCTTGGACCTATCTGTATAAAGTCCTTTACTGAACCAACTCTAGCCCGAGGTACTGGAGCTAGTGCTTGAGCTGGTACAGTAGCCTGTGCAACCATTCTCTCAAGAGCTGCTAGGAACTCTTGTCTCTGTTCTATTGCTTACTGCCTCTGCAGCTAGGGTGACAGCCTGTTGTCGCTGTTCCCGCATTATCATCTGGAAGAATTGGAACAGTTGTGCCTGGGCATCCCGCGGTGTCGATCAGACTGGAAGGTTCCCATTAGGTGGAACGGGAAGATCAGAATGAACTGGATTGTGAATCTGTCCATATGGTCCCGGAAGTCTAGGAATTATGGAGGTCCCTCCTTGATTCTGACCATTGACTCCAGGAGTTGTATCGCCATCGGCGACAGTACATCCATTCTGCATATCCATCTTTCTATAGGTGATGTACGCAATGATTAGAAGAAGTACATGAATCAAACAGGATGCAAGCATTAGATAGAATATAAAAGCATAAAATATGCTAGGGAATTATACGTGTATTTTACAGTCAAAATCCCCAACATACATGAAGTTCCTCCTGCATAAAATAGGGCCTCAAGGTAGTTGGCGTAAAACGGGTTGCTAAGCTGTCCGTGTAAAGCAGAGATTCAAGGAAGTTTGGCGTAAAGTAGAGCTTCAGAGTCGTCCGCATAAAGCAGAGAAGCGTAAAGTAGAACTTCAGAGCCGTCCGCGTAAAGCAGAGATTCAAATCTGTCGGCGTAAAACATGGCTTCAGAGCTATCCGCGTAAAGCAGAGTTTCAAGGAAGTTTGGCGTAAAGCAAAGATTCAAAGATGTCCGCGTAAAATAGAGAAGCATAAAGTAGAGCTTCAGAGTTGTCCGCGTAAAGAAGAGATTCAAAACTGTCTGGGTAAAAGTCTGCGTAAAAGTCTGTCTGCGTAAAGTCTGCGTGCGTAAAGTCTGCCTGCTTAAAATCTAACATACTTTGTTTTTAATGCAGCGTAAAGTTGTAGGAGGAACTCTTCGTATTCCTCGGATGAGTTTGTCAGTCAAATCAGTGAACCTAACATATGACAAAAGTACTGCACGATGATCGAGAGGATGGCTGTGATGATGATTTTTGCACAGAGACCTAGGTTGTCGTTTAGTGACATATTTGATACAAGTCATTTTTACGCATCCAAAAGAAAGAAAAGTGGATTCTTCTGAATACGCTGCCTACAAAAATGAGTTTTTACGCTCAAGATAAGACAAAATGAGATGCTACGTCAAAAGCTATTTTCGGTACAGTGCTCGAGGCATATCTCTGCATTTAATGTACGAGATTTCTATTTTAAAAATTGGTCATGACTGGGAAGGCTAAGTCTGTGCCAAATACGCTCACATCACCATCCTTGTATTTTACGCCAATCTATTATACGTTGGTTATCTTTTATTCATGAATCCTCAAGTTTATGCAGGGGCAGTTACCTACATGACTTGCATGCCATGATCTTATAAAGGGATACGTGTCATACGCAGATTGAATGTGGGTAGCAGTTGTCGTAACCGCAGCGTAAAGGGGCAATCTTCTTCATAGTTGGCCTTTTATGCCAACCAGGCAGTCCTTTGGCTTTTTTGCCAACCAGGCAGTCTTTTGGCTTTTATGCCAACAACACTCATTTGGCTTTTACGCCAACAACAGTCATTTGGCTTTTATGCCAACAACAGTAAAGGATCTAGTCACAGGATAAAGGGTTTTTGGCGTAAAACTTTGTTTTATCCAAACATAGGATGGTTGAAAGGAAGAATGAGATTTTAGTCAAGCGTGGATGAGATCCTTATACTCTATTCCTATACGCAGGCTTGTTCGGTACAGTTACGTAACCGAGACAATATATTCTAGACCTGCATGGGCCACTACCAAAGACATGTCACGCCCCAGTCCCAAAATACGTAGGACTAGGAATACGTAACACGCCCAGTCGTATGTATACGAACTCCAATATATGGAAACCATATACACACGTACGATGTTCATGAATATTCAATCCACCAGTGGTAATATATTGTCACAATAAGTCACACACAATCTATATCTCATCCACAGCACAAAGAATAAGTAGGAATAAAGAGCTGAATAATATCTGAATATCAAAGATGAGTATCTAGTCTGATAGTCGGGTGGAAACAAATCAACTACAAAATGACTATACTGAAGTAGCAACAAAATCTCTAAACAGTGGCAATAAATCACAGATACTCTGAGGGTAAGACCTCCTCAGTCAGGTAAGTAGAGTCAGGTTTAGGTCCGTACTCCTGTGGATACTCCTGCTCGTCCATATCTGGAAAGAGACCAGGTCCTCAGAGGGACGTAACAAGATACATAATAACATGCCAATAAGGTACTGAAAAGTAAACATCCAATGGGTCGCCTAACCGTCTAAGTGTATCTCCGATGGAGCGTACGGGTTACATAAAAGGAAAGTGCAAATGAGCCCAAATGTCTTACTTATTGTTCCCCCCATCCCATGCTCTAAGCATGCCACATCCATGACACGATAAAACCTATAAATAACTGTCAGATCTACTAGCATACAAAATTTCTATCAGCAGTCATCCCTAACGTACGGTCCATGCGTACATGAGGTCAGACCTGTCATGCAGTCCATGATCTATATGAGACTCACAACTCATGTAACAACTGTGTCATGGCCAATGAACCTAATGATGCTCCATAATACTAGGGTGGTCTCATAAAGTAGATCAAAATATACATAAATAAAATATGCTACGACGACATAGTCGTTGCACCCAAGTTTCCTTGGACGCACAATTTATTTAGCAATAAATGAACTAAATAAGCAGAAATAAATTATGCAGGCAATATGTGGAATGTAAATAATAATACGATGGCAAGGTATACTTGCCGAGCAAGAGTTATGTATAGTACAAGTGTCTAATATTTATGTTTAGTGGAAGAAGTGGGATTAGGGTTTGGGAGAGTTGTAATATATATATAGAGATAAAAAGGCGGTAGGGGTAATTTTTTTTAGTGGTCTCAAAAACCACTACTGCTGTTGTTTCTTTCTTTCTTTGTTTGGGTTTCGGTTGAGGAGAGTTTAGTAATAATAGAGATAAGAAGCGGTGGAATGAGAAGGCTCACACGCGCGGAGAAGGGAAAGAAAAGTTGGTTTTTGCTACTGTTGTTGTTGATATTTTCTTCTCCTAACGGGTCCGGGTAGGGTTTAAACGGGTAGGGTGTAGGCTTAAGGGGTTTGGGTAGATCCAATAGGAATTATATATATATATATATATATATATATATATATATATATATATATATATATATATATATATATATATATATACACATAAAAATTCTAAAAATTATATTTCTGCATACCATTAAGCTAGCAACTGTCCAAAGGGTCTCCTACATGGAATAAATTAGGAAAAATTTATAATGGCTCCATAAATCCCCTAAATGTACAAACATCTCAAACAAAAAATTAAATAAAAATCTATTCCCTCTATTTAGCTCATAACTATCATAATTAATTAATTAATTAATTAATTAATAAAAAGTTAATACGGTTTTCAGAATTAGGGGTTTTACAGATACCATAATACATGCGTACGCTGTAATATGAATAATAACTCACATGTGGTATAAATATTATCACAAGTCATAGGGCATAACTAAATCTCATCCACAGAATCAAATAAAAATAAATAACCAATCTACTATATAATTGAATCTCAATATAAAGTATCAGAGAATGATAGTCGGGTGAAAATAAATCCACTGCCAAACTAGAATATAAGAGAGACAAACTAGGTACATCTAATAAACTATAAGACTCGAAGAGAAGACCTCCTCGAAAGAGATAAGTAGCAAGTCCTGATCCGTGCTCCTGCAAATAGTCGAGATCGTATACACCTGGAAAGGGACCAGGTCCTCAGAGGAACGTAACAAGATACATAGAAGCATGCCAATTTGAATACAATAAACATGCATAATAGATAGAAAATATATAAGTACGATGTACAAGACAATCTATATAAAATGCATAATGAGGACAACTTTTTGACGTATGGGCATGGGTAGGCTACTCGATCTAAATCTCACAACTCACACACACGGTAGAAAAATCAGAAATTGACATACCTCGGGGGTAGCGACCAGTGCGACACCAGAAATTGACATACCTCGGGGGTAGAGACCAGCGCGACACACTACCATAGTGTGTGCTAGATACTACGATTTACCAGAGTGGTTATAGCCCATACGCCTACTGATTGTCCTTCCCTCCCATGATACTATGTGTCAAGTGTGTCAACATATATAATATATAGTAATGACTGAAAGAAAACACACATACAATAAATATATAAAAATATAATAAGCATGCAAAGTACTGTAAGCAATTTGGCGAGGTATCTTACCTGGTAAGAAAGCTGCAAAGTGTAACGTCCAAGAGTCAAGCATACAGGATCAGAAACTACGGCCTCCGAATAAACGTCTCTGGATGCTGAAATAAATATCACCAACATTTTTAGAATAAGCGAGATAGCTAAAAAAATACTACCCTTTCGTCCAATTTGGACACAGGGCAAAACGGTAATTTCGGTCAAAGAAGGGTCCATATGTGGCCCACCTTGCACCGAAAAGCGTGGCAAGAGTAAAGGTCTCTAAATGGGACAAATTATAGGTCAAACTAATTCTAAACGTCAATACGAACTCAACAGTATGTCCAATTTTGGATTCCGATGAGCCGAACACAAATTTGCCCAAAAAGTCAACTATAGGGCCCGCAAATATGCGGCTTGGTCAACTGTCTCAGAATAGAGTAAAACTTGGGTCACAAGACCAGTGTGATACCACAAATCCAATGGCATAAGTTTTGTCACATTCTGACGAGCGTACACTAAATGGTGCGATATTTTGCAAAAGTTACGATACATGGCCTTTTTACGGATATGGAGTGATTCCGACGCGCACACGCGTCCAAATCAGTTTTTGCGAAAGTCCACACGTCTGGACATATCATATGCGTCTTTTGATGCAATTGGTACGCGACGGGGCGGTCCCGTTTGGCGGGGGACTCTCCGTATCACAAGTTTTTGTTATTTTAAAAATAGGTTTTTTCAAATTTTTAACCTAATTTAATTCTGATTCTAACACATAATAAAATAAAGTAATTAACAAGGTTTGATCTTGGTTATATAAACTTTATACAGGAAAAAGTAGATCTCGATTTGGATCTCTTAGTTGGGAGATATAAACCTCGAAATATAGGTCGATGGGACAGTTTTCTTTAGTTGTTTAAAATATGGTTTTTCCTAAAGTTGGCGTCGATTTTTACCTAGGGTTGCGTACTGATCGAAGAAAACCAATACACAGAGTTGGAAGAGGGATATATCGTGAACATACCGGTGAAGACGGGGTCGAATTTGGTCGTGAGATGGAGCGAAAATCCGGACGCGAACATGGGTAGGTTGCTGTGATTTTTGCGGTCGCGGTGCTCGCGCGAGGGCGCGGCGGCGACGGTTGTGCGGTCTCCGGCGGCGGCACTGGGGGATCCGGTGGTCGGCGGTGGCTCAGGGTCGGGGTGATGGGTAAGGGTTTAGGGTTATGGTTTAATTCATAACATTTATATAGAGATCGAGGGAGAGGGGATTGGGTGATCCGCGGGTGGGGGAAGTCGGCTCTGGGCCGCGCGGGTCACAGCTGCGGGAGGGGGGGGGGAATTTAGTGTTAGGTTTTTTTCTTTTTCTCTTCTATTTTTTTCTTTTTTTCTTTTTTTCTTTTATTTATTCTATTTCTTTTTCTTTTATTCTTTTCTTTTTCCATTCTCTATTAATATATATATATATATATATATATATATATATATATATATATATATATATATATAAAATTTCCAGAAAATATATTTGTGCATAAAAAATAAAATAAAATAAAATAAGGTAAAATAATAGTCTGCTTAATAATTATCTAGCTAAATAATTACCTAATAATTAAATCCAATAAATTCTATTTCTTCTAATTAACTAATAAATACTATAAATAAATTAAATAATTAATTAGATAATTAATAAGATTTTTAAAATTAGGAATTTTACACCTGGTTAGGTGGAATCTATATTTTATACCCCGGATGTTATGGGACTTATCGACTGATAGCATGTGATCACTGGTTCGGTGGATTCATGTGAGCCAAAGGATCTGGTATTATTCATGGAGATTGGATTATTGTCTAGTGCTCGTATTTTTTTCTGACCTAATATACATGCTACGATGTGAGCAGAGAATTCCACTTGAGTAACTGACTTATCGTGTATCCTGACTTGACTACTTGTATACGTGCTAATATATTTACTACCTGCTATGCGTTCCTATGTGCTATGTGTTACATGTGCACTGAGGTGCGACATATCTTGCTACGTGCTACGTTTTACATGCTTCATATACTACGTGACATGTGATATTATATGATTTCTCCAGTACGGGTATTGTAGTTGGTCAGTGATTGTAGCCTAGCGTGGTTGATGTGTATTGCTTGTTGCATTACGCTCTGGATGAATCTAAGTTGGAACCGATGGGAACCAACGTGGATTCGCACACAGCGCACTCGTACTATGGTACGATATTATAGGATGATGAGGATCGTATGACTACGAAACGAGATTCTATATAACATATGGTTAATCAGGTAACTAAAATTGGTAAAAGCATTGGGAGAAAACGAAATTCTGAGATCGTGCATGACAGACGTCACTCGAATATACACTCGGGGATGTCGGTCAGCTCCCACAGATACTGTGTATCATCCACACTAGTGGAGTACAATATCTGATTACTATATGTACTATGTGTTCTATGTTATCTTAGCACGGTGGCCTTACGAGGGACCGGTGCATATACTATGTGCTACGCGGCGATTATTAATTCGGCTAGCATATTGTATCATAGCACGATCTGAGGATTCATATATTGTATTACTGGGGTAACCCAAACTTCACCTAATAAGCCGCAGGTATTTAAGTGGTCGTTTATTCATATAATTGTATGGTATATTGCTTGCTAGTCTGCTGGTACATAGCCTGTCCCGGTGTAGTAATTTATTCCCTTGTCCTTGTTTGGTGTAGGGGTGGATTACTGTTCCGATGACATATTACGGACTTCAGTTGGTGATACAGGTATTATTGGATGATAGGATAATTGTGATTGACTGTTGGCTCCTTACCTGCATTAGTTGTTGATTGTTGCTTTATATTCTGTAATCATACATTGGTACCACACGATTCCTTTACCCTGATTATTGCAGTTATTATATGTTTCATACTGCTTCTTGTTGGGTTGTTGCGTCCGTCATTGAGCCTTCCTTTCTAGTACTTACTGCGGTTGGCCTGCCCAACCATGGATTGTTCCCAGATTACCTGCGATCGACCCTTTGGATCTTCCAGACCTGGCTTGGAGGATGCGCTTCAGTTCCAGATCATATTGGGAACTGTGTGGGAATGTACTATCGTCTACATCTTTTTTGCTGTAGACTTCCTGATTATCATTAGTACTTTTAACCATTTGATCTTGCATGATTCCTAGTTGATATCATTCTTGTTGCTTGTTACATTGTGGTTGCTTGTGGATATGAGATCAGATATAGGCCATATAGTATATTACATGTTAGGATAACCAATATGACTGACAGCCATGACCGTCGTACGGTGTTCTATACCTTGTACGGGGTAGCTGGCCATGTTCGTCCCCGTATTTACCCAGTATTCTAGAAGCGGGGCGTGACAAGGTTTTATTGGTGGCTCATGCAGGTCTCATTTTGAGATTGTTGGGTATCATGTGATTATCGATCTCAGTCCATAATTCCTTAGAATTCTTACTTGTTACACTTGCCCTTCGCTTCCTTGAACTTGTAAATTTGTCATTCTCTCTGCTTGGACCTATCTTGCTTGACCCCTATCCATTCGTCATTATATGACTTTATTCCTTGTTTGAGAGATGTGGCCCTGTAGTTGGACATGTCAATCACTTTGTCAGATAAGATGTTTTGTCTTGTATTTATCCTTGGGTGACCCGTTATTTATCTTTGGTTCTGCACTCTCTACTGATGCGTCACCTTATTTGTTTCCCCTGTTATCTCCTTTGTGTGTTGACTTAGTATCATTGTCGTCATCTTCTTGCGTTGATGTGCTTGTCTTGGAAGGAGGATTATATCAGAGCTCAGAGTTTGCCGAGGACGTCAGAATTAAAGATCTCAGAAGCATTTGTTTAGTTTCAGTAAATATCCTTGTATCATTTCAGCTCCTTTGACTCTGGATAATTCCGCCTTCTTGATTATCTGTTCAGATAACATTTTGACTATAAATATATTTTCTTTATATGATGATTAGAATTTAATTTTTGGATTTCGAGTATTTTCCTGGAGATTGTCTTGTGATCTTGTTAGATGTTTTATGATTTTTCTGAGTTGGATATTGGTTTTGGATTTGATTTGTTTTGGGTATTTGTCAAGAGTAACCGGGTGGCCCTAGTGTACCTTGACGGCGTGGTAGCGAAAGCTGCAGCCGCATGATCATAGTGTCACGGTGAGTCTTCTACAGCTAATCCAAATTGTGTAGTAGAGAATGACCGCGACACACATTATGATTCAATATGAGAAAACTACGGTCTCGGTATGAGACGATTATTCTTGATTTCATGATTTTTATGGATTTTTCATGCAGTTGGAATTTTGAGTTTTCTAGTATTGTTTCCGATATTTTGTAGTTGCTTTGATTTATAGAGTTATTTCGTGTATGTGAGATTTTGATTTTTCGAGATTATTTTGGGTATTCTGGATTTATTTCATGAGTTGATTATTGCATCCAGATATTTTCTCTTCGATGTTTTCAGATTGAGATTTGGTTATTTCTGATTGTATTACTTAATTTCTGTAAGGTGGGTTGAGTTTTCATGATATATATATACTAGTTTTGAAAACTATATTTAAATGATTTCAAATTTCGAGGACAAAATTTTTGTAAGGTGGGTAGGATGTCATAACCCTATTTTCTAAATAATTATTTGATTGTATTTTGATTTTGAGGATTTTCTAATTCTGAGTATTCTTGAAATTTTATTTAAATTGTTGGATCTTGATTTGACTTGGGTTGTTGAGGCCTGATTTTATTTTATAGTTGATATTTATTGATTAGTATTAAGATTATTTATTATTGTTGAAAATTGTGGCAGTGTTGGCATTTTAATTGGAGGATTATCATTATTATTATTATTATTATTACCATGGCTGTTATTATAATAATAATAATAATAATAATAATAATAATAATAATAATAATAATAATTATTATTATTATTATTATTATTATTATTATTATTATTATTATCATTACTATACTCTAACCCTCACCCTAACCTAACACCCCAACTCCTCTCACTCATCTGCTCACACTCTCAGTAGTTGCCCCCCCCCCCCCCATTTCCTTTTCTCTCTTTCCCTCTCTCCTCGCTCACAGGACCCCCCCTCCGCTGGAAGGAACCCTGCTCCCTCTCACTCAGGTCATCTCTCTCTCTCTCGTGCTCCTACTCTCTTCTCTCTCTCTCTGTCTCTCTCTCTCTCGCTCGTCTCTCTCCCTCCGATCCCCTCTCAGATCTCTCTCCCCCTCACGACTCTCTTTCTCTAGCCCCCTTTCTCTCTCGGTCTCACCCTCTCTCTCGAGCTCCCTCTCTCCTGTTCTCCCTCCCTCACGATCTCCCATCTCTCTCTTTCGGATCAAGCTCCTCGCCCACTCGTCCACGACCCGGATCCGGCGCCACCACCACCATTTCCGCCACCACCGTAACCACCCTTGTCACCATCTCCTCCGTCCCGGCCACTTTTCGAGCTTTGTGCCGTCATTCCTTGGGAATGTGCACCTTGGTGTACGTGTCAGCTCTCGTTTCTTGTGCCACCTTGATTCGCGTGTTGCCTCAGGTAGCAGGATGCCTCGAGCCCTGCACTATCATGATTTGTGCATCGTCTTGATCTTCGTGTCCCTCGACCTTTGTGCCTTTTCTCTTAATATGTGCCATATTGATTTTGCGTACGTACTGACTCATGTGTCGCATTGATTTGCGCATTTTGTATACTTTGGGAGTTCGTGCGTATCTTAATTTATGCGCACGTTTTGTTCTCCTTTGTCTCGATATTCGTGCTACTTCGGATCTCGTGTGCGTCTCGATATACATGGCTGTATCGATCCGGGTGCCTCAATTTTTGTGTCAGATCCTTACAACACTTACGGGACCCGCACGGTATAGCCTTCTGCCATCCCTTATGATTTTATTTATATTTTATTGGTTGATGCTGATGTTTGCTTATTGTGTGTTCTGAGGACCCCGATGGATGTGCCACCTTGGATCTTTGTTTGTCGAAGTCTTGCGTATCTAGCCGAGCCCTCTAGGCAAGTACCCCTTGCTTATGTGATGATTTCGTGCATATGCGCTTCTCCTCCTGCATTTAATTTATTGTAAATTATTGCACTTGTAACTGTAAATTGATATTAGACTGATAATTATTGTTATTAATGTAGCGTGGTTCGATATCGGGCCGACACCTCTATCAAACAACTCGGATGGGACATCCACACCTCCGAGGACACGAGCAAGACCTGGATATGAGCATCGTCCATATATGCCCCGTGTTCGACTGACATTCGGGTTACGGTTGGCACTATATTATGGGACTTGTTTATTGTGGATTGGTTAAGGATAGATGACTATGTGGTTGTGCTCCCTGGATGGCGATTCTTGTTGATTGTGTTGGCATGGTACCCAGTACGGATTGTAGCACTGCTGTAGGCCGAGACTTAGTGTTCTCGACTTGGGATTCTACGGCGGGTTGCGCCGGGTGGATATTCAATTTATAATATTTTTGCAGGTTATGTTCCGGTCCTAGAAATATAGGGGAGGTTCTACCAAAATTTTCCAGAATTTTGGATTAGGAATTTGATTCGGGGGTTTGATTCGATTATTTGATGCAGGATATTGATTCGATACATTGATTCGGGATTGGATTCGTAATTTGATTTAGGGTTTGATTTAGGAATTCGATTTGGGAACTTGATTTGGAGATTCATGATTTGATGCAGAGATTCGATTTGGGGATTTAACTCGGGATTTGGTTTTGTATTATACGTGTAGTATTTATTTACCCTTGTTCGCCGGATAGAGTAAAGGGTGTAGTTCTACTCGGGAGACGGTCTGCGACCCCGGTCCTTGTTTGGTTTAAGGGTCACGGATCTGCTACAGAGTGGTTCATGCATTTTCTTGCCACTGTTCGGCGGCATTCATTATTAGATTCTTATTTTCATATTATTCTTTCCAGGTGTTGTTCTAGATTACTTGATTGGACTAGCAGTTGCCTTATATCGGGATTGTGAACTTTGGATAAATTTGAGGATTGAATATCATTTTTCATTGGAAGTATGATTCTGGGATATTGACATGGCAAGCTTTTGTCTACTCTATTGGACTTTATAGGCCTGCACTAAAGGCATAATATTGTTATTATTGGATTTCTTGGACTTGGATTATTGAACTAGTATTTCGCACGAGGCAAATATCGAGGTTATCAATATTTGATTCTACCCGACTTCCCTAGTACCCGATACCTGGTTCTTTATAATTTGGTAGACCTCAGCGATCTTATATGGTGGAGTAGCACAGTATTTAATGGTTTGTCCCTTATTTGATAAGGAGGATATATAATTGCATGGTAGATCAAAGAGTTGTGTACATGTGCATGGTGGATCAAGGAGCATATATGATTTACTTACTTCCATAGTGAATTATAATACTTATAGATGGCTGACCTGGTTAGGTGGAATCTATATTTTATACCCCGAATGTTATGGGACTTATCGACTGATAGCATGTGATTACTGGTTCCGTGGATTCATGTGAGCCAAAAGATCTGGTATTATTCATGGAGATTGGATTAGTGTCTAGTGCTCGTATTTTTTCTGACCTGATATACATGCTACGATGTGAGCAGAGAATTCCACTTGACTAACTGACTTATCGTGTATCCTGACTTGACTACTTATATCCGTGTTGATACATTTACTACCTGCTATGCGTTCCTATGTGCTATGTGTTACATGTGCACTAAGGTACAACATATCTTGCTACGTGCTACGTGTTACATGCTTCCTATACTACGCGACATGTGACATTATATGATTTCTCTAGCACGATCATTGTAGTTAGTCAATGATCGTAGCCTAGTGTGGTTGATGTGCATTGCTTGTTGCATTACGGTCTGGATGAATCTAAGTTGGAACCGACGGGAACCAATTGTGGATTCGTACACAACGCACTCGTACTATGGTGCGACATTCTAGGATGATGAGGATCGTATGACCACGGCACGAGATTCTATATAACTATATGGTTAATCAGGTAACTAAATTTGGTAGAAGCATTGGAAGGAAACGGAATTCCGAGATCGTGCATCACAAACGTCACTCGAATATACACTCGGGGATGTCGGATGGCCCCCACATATATTGTGTATCATCCGCACTAGTGGAGTACAGTATCTGATTACTATATGTACTATGTGTTATATGTGATCTTAGCACGATGGCCTTACTAGGGATCAATGCATATACTATGTGCTACGCGACAATTATTGGTTTGCAGCTAGCCTGCTATATCATAGCACGATCCGATGATTCCTATATTGCATTACTGGGGTAACCCATACTTCACCTAGCAACCCGCAGGTATTTGAGTGGCCGTTTATTCATATAATTGTATGGTATGTTACTTGCTAGTCTGCTGGTACGTAGCCCATCCCGGTGTAGTAATTTATTCCCTTGTCCTTGTTTGGTGTATGTGTGGATTACTGTTCCGATGACATATTACGGACTCCAGTTGACGATACAAGTATTATTGGATGATTGTGATTGACTGTTGGCTCCTTACCTACATTAGTTGTTGATTGCTGTTTATATTTTGTAATTGTGCGTTGGTACCGCTCGATTCCTTTACCCTGATTATTACAGTTATTATATGTTTCATACTGCTTCTTGTTGGGTTGTTTCGTCCATTTTTTGAGCCTTCCTTTCTTGTACTTGCTGTGGTTGGCCTGACCAACCCTGGATTGTTCCCAGATTACCTCCGACCGATCCTTTGGATCTTCCAGACCTGGCTTGGAGGATGCGATCAGTTCTAGATCATATTGGAAACTGTGTGGGAATATACTATCGTCTACATCTTTCTCGCTGTAGACTTCCTGATTATCATTAGTACTTTTGACCGTTTGGTCTTGCATGATTCCTAGTTGATATCATTCTTGTTGCTTGTTACATTGTGGTTGCTTGTGGATATGAGACCAGATATAGGCCATAGACTAGATTACATGCTAGGATACCCAACATGACTGACCATCATGACCACCGTACGACGTTCTATACCTTCTACGGGGGAGCTGGCCATGTCCGTCCTCGTATTTACCCAGTATTCTGGGAGCGGGGCGTGACAGTTAGTAGCAGTCAGAATAAGCCACAAAGTGATGTCCGTCCGTCCGAGTACTAGTTTTATTCTGAGGGTGACAAGGAGCGTTCCAGAAGTATATTTATTCGAACTTGATGGTTCATGGGAGCATATCGACGAAAATGATCAAATTTTGCTTTGAACAAAAATGATCTTCATCACCCCAACAATGATTTCATCTCGGCATCATCATATCTTTTCTGAGAGCGGTGGATGAGGAGTCGGGTTGAGCTGGGAGTGCCGCTCGTCCTCAGACAAAGGGGAGATGGATGGGAGGAGCTTGCCAAAGCTCCAGAATAGAACGCTGATGACGTTTCGATGAGGAAGACAAAGCGACGGCAAGGAGGACGACTTCGATGATCCGCCTGAGGAGATCGCTGGAGAATCACACAGCTACCGAGAGGAGCAGGAACTTCGAGACCGTCGTCCTCCCCGTCTCGTCCCTTAGAGAGAGAGAGAGAGAGAAGAAGAAGAAGAAGAAGAAGAAGAAGAAGAAAATTGGAGAGAGAGAAACGAAATTTTGTAAAAAAAGGTGATGTATTTTTTTGTTAATTTTATTCCTAGGTAAAAAAGCACATATTGTTAAGGAATAGCTTTTCCATGTTTCATGGACAAATAATTTACCTGGACATTTTATATTTCCGTAAATATAGTTCTATAAGGTAAACCAAACATGGGAATAATTTTTCCATCATTAATTTATTCAAAAAATAAAATAAATTTTGCGTACCAAACGCACCCTTAGTTGCATATATTAACCTTGAATTTTTATTTTCCTAGGCCTATCTATCTGAAATTGGATCTTGGAAGAGAAATTACGCACGTACAAGCTTCCTTCTTTTATCCGAACTAAGAGCTGCAATCCAATTTCTTTGGAGTTGATCCTAAAGAGATACTACTTCCTCATGAATTTATCTTGAATCGGGATATTTTGGTTCAATTTTATTCCAGTTTTGTTGAGGGAGCAAAGAATCATTTTTTGTGTTTTCTCTCTGAAGTTTAAACTACTATGAAAGGCCCTTCTCCGTTAATTTTTGTAATTCATTTGTTCGGACCGGGACAAATAGGTTTATTGTTTTGGACCCTTTTTTGGATGAAAGCCACCGTTAGGTCGTCCACAGAGTGGTTCTGGAAGAGCTAGGGAGGAGAACAAAATGAGATTATTGAATCCTATGGAACTGTGACGGAAGCTAATAAAATGAAGTTTTGCATCTAGAAGGGAGGCCCGAAAGAATTGTTTAGGCGACTACCGGATTCATTGATCAAGCAGGTTTGGTCAAATCCCAAGTCCTAAGGTGGTTTAAGTCTGGCCCAAACACAGGCCCATCCCATCCCTAGTTAGCTGTATAGATAGCGTACACTATCGTCACCATCATCGTTCCAACGCACGAACAAGAAAAAAAAATGGCGAGCTTGGTGGGATCGCAGTGGCTTCGAATTAGGGGTTTTCCGGAGCTCCCGACCTCTCGCTTCCGCCAAACTTTCCTCTCCAATCGAAGAATAAGAAGAAGTTTCTCGGTGTTTGCTTCCTCCGATCCCTCTTCTTGTGGGCCTCTCGGGGACGAAATTAGGGTTCGGTTCGCTCCTTCTCCCACCGGAAATCTGCACGTTGGCGGAGCCAGGACCGCTCTCTTCAACTACCTCTTCGCCAGGTGAAGTTAATTTACCTACCATGAACGGTGTCCGTGTCGGAAATACATTTGACACGACGCGGGCACTTCAAAATTAGCCACGACGCGCCAAAAATGGTGCCTATTTAATCATTCTGACAAAAGGATGACAAATTAGAGGTCGTTTTAGTACTATCTAGCAGTAGAACTTCTCTTTGAGTTTCTACGTAGAAACTGAGGTTCAGGTTACCGCATTTTTTGATAAATGACGAACTTTCCAGGTGAATTATACTTCTACTGGATTTTTAGTGGTCAAGTTTACTTTTTTTTTTAGCAGTAGAGGCTTTATATGGTTCATAGTTTTTGATAAGGCAAATTCTAAAGGCACTACATAAATTGCTTAGCACAGCCCAATTTTTTTTCAGTTTATTTACAAGTTTGCCATACAATTTCTTTACTTGAGGGCTTTACTTGAGGGCAGCCCAAATCCTCGTATAAAAGCCAATGACTTCTATTTTCCAGCCATTTTTTTTCAAGGACTATCACAATATTGGCAGTCCTTCCAACAGTCCAAAATAATTAGGATTGTAAAAAAATTTGAAGGATTGTCAACTTTGTAAGAGCCCTTCCAATAAGGACTGTCAATTTTGTTTACAGTTCTAACAAGGAGGAAAAGAAGAAGAAGAAGAAGAAGAAGAAGAAGAAGAAGAAGCAACATCAACATCAAGGGTGGGGTGTCGGGGCGAGCGGACGCGCGCGGGGTGCGGGGGGCTGCGTATGGCGGAGGCGCGCACACGCTTTCGGGGGCGGATCGACGGCGGCGGCGGTAGCAGCGACAACAACAACAACACCCCCCCACCCCCCCCCCCCCCTCCTCCTCCCCCGTCTCCCGCCGCCGCCGCCGCCGCCTCCTCCGGCTGTTGGGGATGGGGTTGGGGTTTGGGGTAGGATTTGGGGGTTTGGGAATTTGAAGAGAGAGTAGAAATTTAGAATGAAGGATTTTGGGAAGGTTTGGGGGGTTGGGCTGTCCTGAGTAAATTTTAGGATGTCCTAAGTAAAAGTTACAAAAAATTGCGATGTCCTGAAGTAATGAGCTGTACTAAGGAACTATTGGAGTGCCTTTAGAATTTGCCTTTTGATAAAATGGCACTTTTTTGAGGAAATGAATGACAACTTTTTGAGGACTGTCAATTTTGTTTACAGTCCTAACAAGGAGGAAAAGAAGAAGCAGCAACAGCAACATCAAGGGCGAAGTGCGGGGGCGGGCGGTGGCGAGCTGGGGCGGCGCAGGGCGGAGGTACAGGGGCTGCGCGGGGCGGACGCGCATGGGGTGCGGGGGCTGCGCGGGGGCGGACGCGTGCGGGGTGCGGGGGGCTGCGTGAGGCGGAGGCGCGACACGCTTGCGGGGGCGGGCCGGCGACGGCGGCGGTAGCAGCGGCAACATCAACAACAGCAGCCCCCGCGCGCGCGCCTCCGCCTCCTCCCGTCTCCTACCGTCGTCGCCTCCTCCTCCTCCTCCGGCGGTTGGGGTTTGGTGGTTTGGGAATTTGAAAAGAGAGTAGAAATTTAGAATGAAGGATTTTGGAAAGGTTTGGGAGGGGTTGGGCTGCCCTGAGTAAATTTTGGGATGTCCTAAGTAAAAGTTACAAAAATCTGAGATGTCCTGAAGTAATGGGCTGTCCTAAGGAACTATTGGAGTGCCTTTAGAATTTTGCCTTTTTGATAAAAGGACACTTTTTTGAGGAAATGAATGACAAATCAGTACTAATTTTTCCTGCTGATGTTTGGATAACAAAAATTTTTCTTTTCACAAATGAGTTCTTTTTTCTAGGAAAAGAATGAAGAATCACTACTATTTCTGTTGTTGAACTCTAGATTATCCCAGTTTCTTGATAGGTGAGTGAGTTTTCTCCCAATAATGACAAATTGCTACTGCATTTCTGGTTGCTTTGCTTATAGTGCAATCCCTTTGTCTGGCTAACTATGGAGGTTATTTTATTTTAGTTCTGTGTTAAATGATTTTATGGGCATTGGGTTTTACAATTTTCTGGTAAAGAATTGGACTTTCATAAACTGAAAGTTGGAATTCTAATTGTTTTTGCAAATTCTTAGATTCTTGGTTATTGTCTAAACCAAGATACTCTTTTTTGAGATGGTAATCACTTTAATTTAAGTATGATATTCTTGGTTCTCAATTCTCATAGGATAAAGAACCACTAGAACCAAGGTGGTTGTCCTAATTTCCAAAGAAAAAAAGGCTATAAGAATTGGCTACTTTTGAGCAATAAGTCTTGTGAACAGCATATCCAAAATCGTGACCGAAGTTTTAGGCAAAAGGCTCCTATAAGTTGTGGGTGATCTATTTGGGGAGTACAGAACATGGTTTTATTGCAGGATGCTCTATTATAAAAATGTTGTTATGACACAAGAAACTATCCCTAGGTTTTAAAGAAAGAAATGAGATGAGTTCCTTCTTACGCTTGATTTTGAAAAGGTCTATGATAGAGTTGATTATGTTTGTTATTATAGAGCCCTCAAATATAGTAAGTTTGGTAGTAAATGACAGAAATGGATAAAATGTTGGCTGCTGCCAAGTGTAATAATATAGTCAACGAGAGAGAGAGAGAAATTGCTTGTAAAAGGGGACTTAGATATCACGATCTCCTATAACTTTCGATCTTTGTTCTCGTAACAGATGGTCTGAATAAGATGTTGGAATCTGCTATGGATGGGGGTCTACTTGACAAATTGAGATCTATATATAGATAAGTAATTATGGCAAAATTACAAGATGTTGATGATACATTATTATTTAGAATTGGTTCTCAAAAGTAAAGAACCACTAGAACTCGTGGGTCATGAATTGATAAGGGGAATCAAGGTATAGCAAACATAAACACATGCTATAAAGGGGAGTTTGAGATGGACAAGAGGTCTGTTGTCTGAGCTCTCACTGCATACAAGACATAGTTAGCACCTGGAACAAAGTTTTGGATCTTCTGATCCAGGTTGCGGTTCTTTTCCGACCTGTGATCGTTTGCTTCACAATCCTGAATGGTACATATAAAGATGCAAAAGGATGCAACGTAGATGGAATTATATCAGTTTTTGGCCAGCTTCTGAGCAAACACTGTAAGACAGGTGATTATAAACAAGATGGTTCAATATGATTCTAATACTTATAACACCCCAAACTTGTAGTCTTGACCGAAAACATGATGGCTCATCATGATTCTAAACTGTTTGCACTTGGATATAATTCAGATCCGCTAGTATGAGTTTTTGTCTTAATTTTTTTTCACTTGAGTCAATAAAGAGAGAATAATCAAAGTTACATATTTATGAAATATTATTAGTGAACCAAGTGAATGCTAAAACATACCACAATCTGAAATGATGACTAAAATGAACCACGATCCTAAATGATGATCCAACTGAACCTATCCCCATCGAACTATCATGTGTTCCTGTATATCGTACTACGAACTAAGGCGTACCGTGTTCTTGGTAACATGTTACAAGAGTTACATACTATTGGTTGGATAAGGAGCCTATATACATTGTTCATATGAGAGCTGAGTGTGTCAATTTGTCAAGGTGTTACATATACTATTTGGGTTGAAAATCGTAATCAATGAGCCTCAAAGGATTTTATAGAAGACGAGAGAAATCTCAAGATGTATCTTGGACCCATGACAACGAAAGCGGTGGACTTTAGCTTTGTTGTGCTTGATAAGTTGACTGATCATTCTGTTTTGACTTGATTTTGTATCCTGTATTTATTCTTCTTTTGTTTTACGTGAGACTTGTACGTGGGCCTTCCCACTGTTTACTCCAAAAAAGAACCACTAGAATCTAACTCACATAAGAGGGATGGTTTTTAAACAAAAAGTCACGTAAAAGGATTCAACAGAAGAAATTGATCAATTACTTTGTAGGCTGCACATTGTACGGAGAAGTCAGCCATGGATGCCCATACTTCAAGAGGGTATAGAATTGTAAACTTGATAATTAAACAAAAAGAAGTCAAACAATCTATCTCAGTAATACTTCTCTTTCTTCTAATTCCATCAGTATCCATTGTACCTCCAGAAATGTCGTATATTTATCATATTATGTATAAGGAGTTGACTTTTAAGCTTTTTCAGTAGTTTGCACTATCAGAACTCACACTTATAAAGTTCGGTTATTCTTCTTCTTAAGGAAGCAATTCCTTGAAGAATCAATGTAATTCTTTAGTAAAATCAGTCACTTTGGCTGAGTGATGCTTCTTCTGTTGTAAAGGCTTCTTTTACCAGTATAGAAATAGATTACAATCACTTTTGAGCAAGTAGCAGCAACAACGTAGAGAGCATGATAATATAGTAGGTTTTTTCGTCAAGAATGAGTTACTTTACAAATTGAGTGGTTGTTTGACCAGGTGGAGGTTATGAAAATCTTATTTTCCTTCTTGGATCTCTTTTCAACTTGGTTAACCCTCCGTATGGATATGGAAGAAGGATCTTGTCCCTTCCATTGATTCTTAAGAATCAATTCCGGTGCTCAGAAATTCCATCGTAAATAACTGAAGGTTATGTGGGTTTATGCAAGTACAAAATCAGGGGGAGAAACTAAAAAAAATGAAAATTATTCTAGACATTACATTATGCATTGTGAAAAGAGTTTGTGAGATCTAGGATTCAAAAAATGTCTTACAAATAGATTGTTTTAACATCTTAGTGTCAGTTTATTATGAGACATTCGATTATATGTAAAACTTTATGTTTAACATTCATGTATCTTCAGGTCCAAAGGTGGAAAGTTTGTCCTACGGATCGAAGATACTGACCTGGAGAGATCTACTAGACAGTCGGAGGAAGCAGTGTTGAATGATTTGTCTTGGCTTGGTCTTGATTGGGATGAAGGTGGACATTACTATTTGCTTCAAACACTTCATTTTCTTTCATCGTCCTTTCTTTTCATTGTGGTTTTTTTGGTTGACTTGTTGTCCTCCTCCTACAAGGATACCTGTTTTTTACCTCAAGTCTAATGTTTCTTCTCTCTGATACCTTGGAAAAAAATCAGTTCAAGCTTTTGGAAGTACATAGTAACAGAAGTGATTTTGAGTAATTGGAATTATAGTATAGATAGTTATTTCAGCTTGCTTGACAGTTTCTGATGTTGTGCATGATAGGCTTCAAAGTGAAATGCAAAGGCAACCTTACTATAACGAGTTACTTGATTGTTATATAATCCCCTGCAATTTTATTGATTCCTTCACCACTCTTGACACCATTGGTTTCTGTCTTCATGTTAATGCATCATCTGATCCCAACTGCTAAGGAATCCTTGGTTTGTCTTTCGGTATCTAAGATCATAAATGAAGCAACTAGGGTATAAGCTTTTTTGGGTTATGACTCAGGTATATGCTTTGGGAGATATTATGCGGGCCTTTACGAACTACCATCTTAGTCATACATTATATAACCTAATCTCAGAACATTCTTCTTTAGTTGGGGTATTAACTTCAGGTTAGATGCTATATCTGGATCTCATTTAGGCCTAAATTTGGTGAAGTCAACACATTTTGCCTACTTTTTCTTTTCCTTTCAGTGAGCTCATCTCAGGCTCTGTGCTGAGTCATGTTTAACTATTACTTAAGAACCTTGTGAGTCAGTTTCTTCCAGCTGTGTTTCCACTGCAAAATAATGAAATATGAGTCAGCAGTATTGGTTTTTGTATCAGTTTCAGACCCTTCCTATGAGTATCGGTTTCGGCAGTTTTGGGGTCGCAGTTATTTTGAATTGGCCGGTATAGTTTCATAATCGGTTTCAGCCGATACTTTAAACTTGATCAGTATACTATTCATGTAAATCCCACATGTAGCTTTGGTTGAACAGAGCATTCTTTCTACAGGTTATTAGTAAGGCATTTTAAGTTGGCTCCTTTTTAATGTAGCCATACAGGCCATTTCAGGCAGCCCATTCTAAGTTAGGTGGCCAAATTACAGGGTTCTCCATCCTCAGGTGGAACCCTGACACATACTCATGATTGCTTGATAAACTTATATTTTGCACATGCATGCCTAAGGAAACGATGCCCGCCATAGAAATATAATGTCTCAAGTCTCTCAACATCTATGCATCCTCCATTTAACAGAAACGTATTTTGTGGTTTGATCTACTCACATCTTGGGCAATACCCTGGATTTAGAATTCTTGCTACAGAGCATTGTACCTTTAGCAATGGTCCATTTGTAATTGTTCAGGTTTTTTTCCATCAAAGTTCAATCCCTCGATGTCATTGCTAAGATCATTTATCAATTTTAACATTACTCTGAATAATGAAATATATGAATTATGAAGGTTAACAACTTCTTTTCGATGAACCTCAGGGCCAGGTGTTGGTGGAGAATATGGTCCTTATCGTCAATCAGAAAGGAATGCCCTTTATAAACAATATGTGGAGAAACTGCTGAGCTCTGGTGATGTTTACAGGTGTTTTTGTTCTAATGAGGTAGTTCATGCACTAACCTGATGTTAATTGTCCATCATGGTACAACATAAACATAGTATCTTTACTGTACTCATTTATAGTAGTTTTCTGCTTAATAAAAGAGTGGCCTTTGGTAATCACGCATTTAGCGGATTGTGTCTAGAGCAAGATGTCTAGGAATGAGTTTCAGACCCTTTTGAGTATCAGTATTGGCACTTTCTGCAGTATTGAGAGTTTCAGATTGGAGTTTTGGAGTTTTTTGTTTTGGAAAGCCAAACATTAATAAAAAGTTATCAAAAATCTAGAAAATATATGATACATTTACGCATACTTGTATGTATATTTGTTGTTTTTCGTTAGCTTTGTATGGAATAATGTTGAACATGGATGAATCCTTCACTCACAATAAATATTATTTGTTTACTTGCTTTTATTTAGACAGAGTACTCGCAATATATAATTTTGAATTGAGTAATATTAAGACGGATGAATATTGGAAACTTATAGATATACAACTTGCACAAATGGTAATGATTATATTGTTGATAAAATTCCTTATCAACCACTCTACCATGTTGATAAGTCTTATTAAAGACCGTCACCTCGCCGCCTTAGGTGGCCACCTAGGCGCCAAAGTGTGCTGGCGCCTAGACAACACATATTTAGGCGACTAGGTACTGAGGCGACCACCCTTGTCACTTGAAGCGTCTGCCTCAGCCGCCTTGACCCATCTTCATATGAATGTGGCCCTACAAGCCCATTTATGTTTGAAGTTGGTAATTCCCATTTCTGTTTGAAGTAACACTTGGAGTTTTATAGAGCACATTCAGGCTCCATAAAAGATTTGACAAAGTTTTTATAATCGATTGTCAACCTGATGTAAACACTTCATGTTGGTGCAAAATTTCTAGCCAAGCTATGGGCATGAGAGGGTCATGCCATAGAACCTAGGTTGCCAGTTGGCAATAGGTACATACCTTTTGGATATGCAATTTAAGCTCATGAAACCTAGGAGCACCCTCCAAGAACCCCTAGAAAAGTCTCTCTCTCTCTCTCTCTCTCTCTCTCTCTCTATATATATATATATATATATATATATATATATGAGGGAGCTCCTAGGTTGTATGAGCTTACATGTGTGTGTATGAGTGTATGTTGTATTGGGTGCTAGGTGAGGTGAGACGACATTTCTCCCGACTCACCTAGGCATGTGTATATATGTGTGTGTATATATGTGTGTATGTTGAACAACGATCATCCACTTAACCCGCATAATCAACATCTGCATGTGCAGTCAAGGAAAGAGAAGAATAGAGCCCAATAACAACACAGTTCTAGTCATAAACCATAAGCTTGTCTCTAACTTACTTTCTATACCCCTAATTTTAGTACTAACCCCTCTTCTTCAATTGCCGCCTTGAGGCCTCGTAGGCCTTTTGGTCCTCCGTGCCTCGTATTGCCTTAACAAGCTTTAGTGTTGGTCTTCAACACGACCAAAGCATTCCATTGACTCTGCCTGTACTTACTCTTTTTCTTTACATTTCCTTTTGTGCTGAATTAACTGTGAAACGTTCCCTAATGTTAGTATCTTATAGTATCGGGGTGATATCTGTAGTAGACGATATCGGATCAAGATAGGCCAAAAACCGAAACGATACATATAGGTATCGGCTAATTCTGTAATCCTGAAATACAATTAAACTTTAAACATGTGAGATTAGTCTCACTTTTTAGTGAAGATTTAAATTTTATCATTATTTGTTCTAGTGTAATGTCATTTTTTTTTCATCTTTGGCTTGTGTTTTGAAGTTGAATGCATTTCCCTTTAGCACACCTAATCAGCTTACCTCTTCATGTAGACTCTTTTCTAGTCTAGGCCTTAGGGGAGCTTTGAGGGTGCTCCTTGGTTACATGAGCCTAGATAGATGACCAAAATTTGTAGGTCTACCTGCTTTCCTTGGCTGAGGAGTAACATCGATTTGGACAGTTTGTTAGTCTTATGGTAACCCTAGAAAAGGGGTAGGGGGGTAGGGGGGTAGGGTTGATAGCAAATAATCACTGAATAAGAGAGGTATAAAAATTATGCTATGCTATAAAAAATAAAGTGGGATAAAGCAAACGAGAGGAATCCAAAGGCACAAATTATAGACTGGTTAGCCTCAATCTATAGTCTAATCCAGAGTACCCGAGCCAACTAGCTTAGGATTCCACTGTAGGGGAAACTGCCTCCCTACTGGCTTTTTCTTTGACTCTTACCGAGCCCTGGAAAGCTTCACAATCCTAAGCCTCCCAGGTTTTACACCTCACCAACTTTGCACGCTTAGTCGAGAATGACTTCCAGGAGACCTATGATCACTATTACTGTAGCATTAAGAGGAGGTTACACCTTCAGCTGTAGAACTAGAGTTCAAGATTAACAATGGAGCACTTTTACAGATCACTTAATTTCACTTTAAGAAGGTAATAAGCTAAGAAGGTACTCTAAAACTTTTTGCTCTAGAAAATGATTTTGGAGGTGGATGAGAAAAATCTAGAAAATGATTATGAAGTGGACGAGAATAATCTGGAAAATGATTATGAAACTGGATGAGAATAAGAGAGTGCAACAACTTAAATTGGATGAAATTCTTGGTGCTTTTTCTCAAACATTATTCTCTGATCCAGCCTTATGCCTCTATTTATAGAATGCAAACACAAAAATGGAATGGTATTACAAATTTGAAAGACAACTGACCTTTATTGGCCAGCTATGAGTTTGATCAGTTGACCGATCACTATATAATGGCCAATTTGAGCATAAACTGTATGTGAGCGAAGCACTCAAACCAGTTAACCGTGTCTAGTTCAACCAAGGCATATTTGTGCCTATTTTTCCTAATTAATTCTCAAATTTTCATACCAATTTTGACACCAATGAATATGTTACTAGTTCAAAAATACAAATTAGATATTCGAGGAAGATCAATTATGCATACAATCATACTAAACACGAGTTAACTCAAAATAGGATATTATGCTATATTGCTATGATTTTTTTTTACAGTAAATTAGTAAGACAATGTGTTGTGGGCCATATTATGGGTTAGAATTTGATTTTCAAATTCATTCTAGAAAAAAAATCTAATCAAATCAATTTGGCCATGAATGTCTACAATGAACCATAATATGGTTAGAATTTGAGTTTCAAATTCCTTCTAGACAATATACATAATAAAATCAATTTTACCATGAATGTTTAAAGGAACTATATGTAGTCGACTACAATGTTGTACTAAGCCATCATATCCTCGTGGACTTAGTTAACTAATGTGTGGCACCTAATTAACTAATATGATGATGCAATCCTAGTTAATGATGTTGGTTTATTCTATAATTCTAGAGACTGCTCCTTAGACAATCCAACGTATTACATTTTGCCACCATGCCTGCACTTAATGTAGCTTGAATCTTCTTGCTTGGCTTGACTGCATCCTTTTATATTTGAACAATCTGTGACTTTGAACTTTTATACTAATGAAGCTTTGCTAGTTTAGTTCATGTCAGAGAACAATCTTGGTTGGTGAATCTTTGTAGCTTCGAGTAGAGTGCTCTCTCTTAGCTAGTCAGTTAAAAGCACCTGTAACCTGCACTATCACTCAAACACACATATTAGCTACTTGACTAATATAGTTGGCCATCATCAAAATCACATCAATTTAATGCTAGGGCTAATAGAGTTGACTCAAGGTTAACTACTAATAAAAACTTTGACATTTTTTTTAAGCCTTTACCATTCTCATAGCCATCCTCATTGTGATGTGAGAAGACTTGGATGTTGATCATGATTATATTTCTCATATCACTGCCCTAGAAAATTCAAGGTTTCCTATTCTTGCAGGAAAACAGAAGCTTATTCCTAAAGTTCCAAGGAACCCAAAATGCCACCATCAATTTCAGATTTTCTAACAGAAACATTTAGAACATATGTGAATCTATCTGGTTGTTTTCAGTGATACAACATTGTTACTAGCAAAGATGGCTATGATGTTCATATGCGGAAGCTTGTAAATTCAAAGCAGGCTTGAATATGTTCCATCGATGACTCAGTATGCTTTTGGTTACTCCTCCTGCTGATTATGCTGGAACAAAAAACATTCTACTTTTTGTGTGTGTTCTCTGTGAAACAAATTAAATGCCGCACAGGATGCGGACTAGTGACCTCACACTTGATGAAGAAATATTGACTGTTTGTTCTGGGCCTCTTTGTGCATTGTTTCGCTTTGACTAATTCAACAAGTGTTTTGATCATCTGTTAGAATGTCTTCTAAATATTTTGTCGACACTACATTCTTCTCAGGAACTAGAACAAATGAAAGATCGGGCAAAACAGATGCAACTACCACCAGTATACACTGGAAAGTGGGCCACTGCTTCAGATACAGAAGTACAAGAAGAACTGGCAAGAGGAACACCATATACATATCGTTTTCGTGTACCAAAGGAAGGCACCTTAAAGATCAATGATCTTATTCGTGGTGAAGTACGCCTTTGTGAATATTATAAGTGCCTTCTTTTCTTTTACATAGCAAAAGCTATATGGTATCTCACTATGGATGTATTTTATTATGCAATTATGTAGAAAAGTCTCACTAACTTTTTATTTATATTTGCTAATTTGCATAATAGTTTCATGAAGGTTAGTTGGGGCTTAAACACACTTGGTGATTTTGTGATTCTCAGAAGCAACGGCCAACCAGTATACAATTTTTGTGTCACTGTCGATGATGCTACTATGCGTATATCTCATGTAATTAGGTATTTATATCCTCTTTATTGAAAAGAACATAAATTCCTCTTTAGTGTTGATTATTGATATAGGTTATTCTTTTAACTTCGGTCCCCTTTGGCGCACTTTGTTGATTAAATTTCAGAGCTGAAGAACATCTACCAAACACTCTGCGACAAGCACTTTTATACAACGTAACAATTTGGTTTCTGCCTTTGGCAATCATTAATTTTCAGTCTGCTGTCATATTTTCCTTGCCATTAGGCGCAATTTCAATAATTTGATTCTCTTTCAGGCACTAGGATTTCCAATGCCTTCGTTTGCACATGTTTCTCTAATTCTTGCCCCAGATAGAAGTAAACTATCAAAGCGTCATGGTGCAACATCAGTGGGACAGGTACTTAATGATTTTCATTATTTACAGAAATGATTTATAGTAACTAAACGTTAACTGCATATTTTCAAGTTAAATATTTGGTCGAATTGCTGCTTGTATCAATAGTCTATTACTTGAAATCTTATTATTATATTTTTTCCACTCTATAGTTCAGGGATATGGGATATTTACCTCAAGCAATGGTGAACTACCTAGCGCTCTTGGGTTGGGGTGATGGTACTGAGAATGAATTTTTCACCATTGATCAGCTTGGTTAGTTTGTGTAGTTTCTACAGTTTACTTGATACTTATGCCTATCATTGAGAATGTACATTTTTTCTGTGTGTTCTCAATTGTTTTCATGTTTTATAGTTGAGAAGTTTTCAATCAGTCGTGTGAACAAGAGTGGAGCGATCTTTGATTCGACAAAGTTAAAGTAAGTACTGAACAAGAATTGGTTTCTTATTTTATTAATATATGAACAGAAGAGATCCCTTTTTAAGCTTTGACATAAATTGATTTATAACCATACATTCTGTTGTGATTATAATAACAAGCTGGAGTTCACAGGTCCATATGGTTAAATATTAAAGCTGATTTTTTTAGGATTCAGTATTTTTTGTTATCTCATAGTTACCTGGAATCATAGTTTGCAGTATTAGCCGATGCTGATACGACACGGACATACGGACGGTACCAGTACGGTTTTGCATGTCCCAATCCAATACCGACCATTATTGATATTGACTGATATCGACCGTTGCCGATATTAACTGATATCGGCTTGGGCGTCTCTTTTAGAGAAAATTGAACGAAAAAACGGGTGTAAAAGCATAGTAAAGTTGTAAAAACATGTAATGAAGAATTTTTTTTATTGTAGGTAAACCAATCAACAAAGGTGACTAGTATTTCATTCAATTTTAAAACTACAACGAAATATAATACTTAGAATTATGTTTAAATGTATGATTTTTTTTCATAATTTTTCATAAATTTTTAATAATTTGTTAATAATTATTTGTTTTCTGATACCAAAATATTCGATGCTCCGATACGAAACCGTTGATATTGTAGATACCGTCGATCTCGATACTCATAGGAACGGTTCGATACCGATACTCGAACCTTGGTATATGGACTATAGTGCATATATATAAACAACAATACTACTTAAAAGAAATCATAGACTAAATCTAGATATTTAAAGCATGGAAGAAACCACAATTCAAAACACGAGTTATAGAATGTTAACGACAAAATAACATAAACCAATAAAATAAAGGAAAATTTATATTAATGTCTTACGACTCTCGTTACAAAATTTGTCAAACCACCAAAATATCATTCACTAACTACAATATTATACTGGTAAGTAATAACTAGACTACTATTCATAATCATCATCATCAGACGCAACTTCTTCATTATCACTGTTGAGAGTATTAAAGGGGTTTTTAGTCCCAAATGGAGTAGAGTAGTAGAGAGAGGGGTTAGCCTCTCCTATATATATATAGCTCCACATCAATAATAAACAAGCCAAGTATTCTACATAGTTTAAAGTATCGGCCGATACCGATCCGATACGGCCGATACCGATACAGTTTGGCATGTCCCGATCCGATACCGACCGATACCCGATACTGACATTAGAGGTCTCTTTTCCAGTCAATTCGGCAAAAAAATTGAATTAAAAAGACCAATTAGAAATGATGTAAAAGCATAGTAACGTTGTAAAAACATATAAAAGAGGAAAACTTATCTATCACATATAAATCAATCGACAATGATGACTAATATTTCATTAAATATCAAAAATACTAAGAAACAATACTGAAAATACTTTAAATTATGCATAAATGTATAAAATATATTCTCTAAAATGTTAATAATTTACTAATATTTGTTTGCTTTCCTATACCAAAAAATCCGATACTCCGATCCGAAACCGCCGATACTACCGATACCGCCGATCCCGATACTCATAGGAATGGTCCGATACCGATTCCGATACCGATACTTTGAACCTTGATATAGATACATATGTAATACATAGATATATAGATAGATAGATATGTATATAGTTACATATATAGTATACATATATAGATATGTATATAGATACATATATAGTATACATATATAGATAGATATATAGATATATAGATATGTAGTATATATGTATATGATATATATACATATACATATATATAGATACATATGTAATATATATATATATATATATATATATATATATATATAGTATACATATATAGTAATAGATATATAGATATATATATAGATAATATATAGTATACATATATAGTATACATATATATAGATATACAATATAATATATATAGATACATATATATGTATTTGATACATATACATATATATATATAGATACAATATAGTAACACATAGATATATATAATATATGTAACATATATATGTATTTGATACATATACATATATCTATGTATACTATATACTATCTATCTATGTATATTATATATATCTATATATATATATTACATATGTATCTATATATATGTATATGTATATATATCATATACTATGTATATATATAGATAGATATATAGATATATAGTATACATAGTATATGATATATATAACATAGTATACATATATATATAGATACATATATATACATATATAGATACATATATAGATTATTATGTATATGATATATATATAAATATAATATAGTATACATACATATATAGATAGATATATAGATATATAGTATACATAGTATATGATATATATAACATAGTATACATATATATATAGATACATATATATACATATATAGATACATATATAGATTATTATGTATATGATATATATATAAATATAATATAGTATACATACATATATATATATATATATAGATATATAGTATACATAGATATAGTATACATAGATAATATATAGTTTTACATATATACATATATACATAGATATATAGATATATCTATAAATACATATATATATATATATATAATATATATTTGCTGTGCGTTGCTGCTGCTGCTGCTGGTGCAGCTGCTGCCACGCGCTGTTGCTGCAGTCTACTACTGCTGCTGCTGGAGTCTACTACTGCTGCTGCTTGCTCCTGCAACTCTGCTCCTGCAGCTGCAGCTGCTGCTCCTGCAGGCAGTGCTCCCCCCTCCCCTTTTCACACACACACACACACACACACACACATATATATATATATATATATATATATATATATATATATATATATCCTAGTTAAAGTTATAAACAAAAGAAGATGATTACCTTGCTAGTGTATGTTTGAGGGAGATGAGGGATGGAGAGTGAAGAGGGTGGGTGGTTGTTTATATAGAGAATGAGGGACTTAGATATTTTTTATGTGCAATGACCAAAGTGCCCTTAACTAATTCAATTTGAATTTCTCTTCTTATGAAGAGGAATTCAAATTGAATTTGACTTCCTATTTTAAATTTAATTGAAGGTTACATTATGTGTCGTTAATATATGGTTTTTGGTGTATATATGCTCTTTACAATGTGTGTACATTCCTCTCTACATCCTTTAGAGTGTTTACACAAGAATATATATATATATATATATATATATATATATATATATATATAGTGTTTTCTAGATTATTAGAAAAAATTTATATAAAACTTGCGTCTCGCTTCAACGAGGTGTGCGCCGGCCTTTGGCGTTAAGGAACACAACTCAGCTAAATAATTATCCCCTTGCACAAGCACAATCCTGGCAAATTGCCTTGCAATATCCGTATCCTTCAACTTGACATTAGTCAGAAAACACAAAAGAAACAACATGAATAGATAACTGTACATATTTACTAAGTTACTATGTTGCATGGACATGAATTCGATTCAACACTGACATTGAGTTTGGCATGCCCTGGTGTACTTTTGGGTGTCTATTTGTGTCAAATATGTGTCCCACACAATGCTACAACCGAGTTTTGGATTGTCCTCTCAAGTCTAATGGAATTTTGTAGTTTAACCATCTATAGTTTGTCTACAAACAAAAACCGCTATTGCTTAATTTAAATAATGTCTCAAGACACAACATTTATGCAAAGATATGTTTATGAACATTAGTATATGATTTTACATTCTTCATTAATCTACATCTCAGTTTAGTTTCTTGACTGATCCATAGTTACTCGGGTCACTGTTTTCTTTGATACACAATTTCGTGAACACTAATCTATGATTTTACATTCTTCATTAATCTACACCTCAGTTTAGTTTCTTGATTGATCCATAGTTACTCGGATCATGCTTCGGTTCTCTTAAGCTAGGTTTGATATATACATCTTTGTTTTATTGCGGAAGAGTTTGTACCAATTCCTATAACAACCTACTATTGAAAGCTTCGTTTTGACCATTAATTCATTTTGTTGGCTTTTATATTACCATTTTACCGATGTCTTTGTTTAACTTGTAAGATACATGTTGTTCGGATCACTATTTCTGCCTTACGGATCAGTAACCTACAAATTTCGAGTTGCGAGATCCAAAACTCGGTTCCTAAGGGATAGGGAGATCCCGGTAACTATGGATTGATCTATATTTGGACATATAGTTTGAAGTCTTAGGGACATAACACTCCTCTCAAGGAGCTTAAAGAATTGCATACAAATTTTAGATTTATCTCATAATATACTCTAAAGTTTCAAGTGCTACTTTGCAGAAGCAGATTGAGAAAGTTCCTCCCATTCCCTAAGTAACAAAGTTTTCTTTTGATGTAGATCTCTTAAATTTTATTATTTCTGCCTAGATTATAAAGTTTCATCATGGTTTAATTTCAAGTAGAACCTCCTCAGGACCTCAACCCCTTCCCACCGCCAACCCCGAAGAAGATAATGTTTCATCTAAACGCTAGTAGACTACCAAAACTACACCAATGGTTGTAGATGATTGCCACATACTTGAAGCTTAGTGTCATGCACATGCACACAAGGCTATGTTAGTTATTCTTATGGGTACATAACCATCCGTGACAACCATCCGTAACACTGTAAGTGGAGTTTATTAGACTCCATAGTGGTGGGTATGAACTAAACCTCAAATCCTGTCTCCTCTACCCAACCAACCCCAACCCCTTCCAAGACTCAATACAAGTCCCATCCCTGCTTACCCACCTAGATATGCGTGCGCTCACAAGCCATTCGGTTATTATTTGTTTAAGACATGTGCCCCTTGTATGTCATTATCACACAAGTTTTATCTATTTGAGAGGCGGGACGAGCAAATCATAAGATTTAGGAGATTGTAATGATTGGTAAAATTTAATGGGCTTATGGAAACCCGAAGGACGACGACGACAACAACAAAGCCTTTACCCCAAGTTTTTGGGGTCGGTTGTTTGAATCCTCTTCTTCCATTTGGTTCAGTTAAGGGTCATGTACTTTGTAATGCTAACAAAATCCATATCTTCTTTAACACTTCAAATCATGTTCGTGTAAGCATACCTCTAGTCTCACCCGCTCCTTTAACTACTATATTATTGCTCCTCCTTACGGGAGCACCAATTGGTGTGAGTTGCACATGCCCAAACCACCTAAAGTTAATTTTCTCTCTATTTTGTTCTCAATTGACGCCACCTCTTAACTTCTCAAGGATATAAAAACTCAAAAAGGAAAGAATTGAGGATAAAGAACAAGAGCGACAAAAGATGTGTTACCGGAAGGTTATAGGTGATTACAGAAAGAACGATACTCAAAGGAGAGAGTGACAAGCAAACATGTGTCTTGGTGGAAAATGGCTATTATGACTTCTGCATTAGGGTGATCGTTTACTAGAGATTGGTAGTAGGATGACCTAGGTCACATGGAAGGTCAGAGATGCTTGGAGACTCTAAGATCCCCCAACAGTTGGAGAAATGACTTATTGATGTTTCAATATGGCCACTGACTCAACGTTTCAAGAGTGTGATCATTTGATGGATGACCTTGGGACTGTCTGAAGATATAGAGGTCTTAGGTATTGGTATTTTTCTAGATAAAGGTTTTCACAGAAGAGGGGAAAAGGCGTGGGTTGGTGTGTGTTTGTTAGGACTCAAAGATCACAAAAAAAAAAAAAAACACAGTGATGCTGTCTTTTTGTTCACAGGTCATACAAGGAAAACACATGATGCTGTAAGAAGGAAATACTCTGTTTCTCATAATGATCATATCTTACATTTTGTATAAAAAAATTGAATGCTATGCTACATGCCACATCAAGCAGGCTTCGGATCCCACTATTCAAACATCAATTTCCCCACTCCATCTCTCAACTTTGGTTCTCGAGGGGAATCTTGGTGGCTGACTGCTGAGGTTGAATGAGCCTGCTTACCAATGATGTAAATGACTCTAGTTGCCTTTATTAGGAATTTCGAATCAAACTGGTAAGATACAATAGGTTGATGATCATGACGATTCAGCTAATCCTTTTATGAACCCTTAAACTTCTAGTTGTGCTCCATAGCCAAACCCAATTTGGTGGGAAGATGTCGGATGATCAATGACATATATTGTAATCATCACCAATGGTTTTAAAGCTCTCATTGGAAGCTCTCAAGGTAATTATTTGCAATTGCTATCTATATTTTCTGAATGCTTGATATTTTGTATTCTGGGAGTCGTTTGCATTTGCTGTAGTGGCATACTTGGAACTAGTCTGGCGCTTCTTGTGAATGATATATGACTTGCAAGTGCTATTTCCATTTTATTTTTCTTGAATGGATATATGGTATAAGATTCTTTTTGCAAGAGTTGATGATGTAGACTAGTTACCAAGTTCATTCCACTTTGTATAAACAAGATACCATTCGGTGGTTTAAAATGTTAATTTGGTCCTTAATTCATTACTCTTTCTCTTACTCTTGCAAATAGATGGATGAATGGCCAGCATCTGAGAGCTCTTCCTTCAGAGAAGCTGATCAGCATTATGGGTCACCAATGGAAGAGCACTGGCATTCTGTTAGATTCTGAAGGCATGTTTGTGAAGGTGAACTTATTTTTTTGATTATTAAGAAATGTTTGTCGATCTGTACTTTTATCATATTATGCAGTGTTCTAGGATTCTAATGTCCTTGAAATAGATTTCCAAAATTTGATGGCATTGTTTAATCTTTGAGTGAGGGAGATCCTTGGAAGTGGGTAATTAGTAAATATAAGATACATACGGATAGGGTGGTTTTATGTTGCGTGACTATGAACAGGATGCAGACACAATAACAGTGAGAAGAAACTGATTTTGGCCTGTTCTAGCATATTGTGGGGTGTATCTGATGCACATAAGACGTGATATGATATGGCACCAATTTTGAACTAACTATACTACCTACAAGGTTATCAATGAGCATTTGTATTATAGATGCTGGCGGATGTCCGATGTGTCGAAAGTTCATATTTCTCGTGTAAATATGAACATGAACATTAGGAAGACCGTGGCTAAATGACACATGCTTTTTTCTTATGTCAAGTTCATCTTTATATTGATTTTGATGGTCAAAAGTTCATTTCATATAATGTCTTCTGTTAATAATACAAATGCTCTTTGTTAGAGTTATTTATCTTATGAGGGTATAATATTAATTGTGGGTGTATTGCATATCAATATAAATAGAGATGAGATACAACCTAGGGTTTTATGTCCTTGCAATCTCGTTTCTTATATTCTTTTTTCTATTATTTTTCTCCTTCTCTCTTCTCCATCTCAATCTCCAAACTTCAGTTGGTATCAAAGCATCTTTTGAAGGTACTGTAAATCCCATCAAAGACATGGCCAATCGAACTCGGCCGTGAGTTCGACATGGGTTCGTGACGGGTAGCCTTGAATTTTTTTTTTTACTGTTTTCGTCTACTTTTCATGATTTGTCGTTCATCGTTCGTTGTTCGTGGTTTGTTTATGAGATCTAGGGTTTCTACATATCTTCGTTGGTTTGTCGTCGATTGTGGTTCGTTGTGAGATCTAGGGTTTCAGAGATCTCGTCTTTTTGTTACATCTGCAAGTATGGTGGAGATCAAATCTTTTGGCGAGGTTAATAGTGCTAGTGGTGGTGGTAGCGGAGGTGGTTCTCCTTTTGCTATTATTCATAATAATGAATTGGAAAAATTGATTACTGCGGTGAAACTCAATGGTGCGAACTACCTTGTCTGGTCCAAGTCTATCAAAGTGTTGTTGATGACGGAGAAGTTAATGTTTTTGACGGAAGAACCCCCGTCTGAAAGGCTGAAACGTCCGTTGAATATGAAGATTGGATGAGTGCAGATGCATACGTTATGTCGTGGTTGTGGCATAGTATGGAGCCGCACATAGTTACTAATGTTCAGTGGTGTGAATCCACCAAACAGATTTGGGCATCTCTGGAAGAATCATATTCGCAGAAGCGGAATGTTGCCCGTATATATGAGTTGTACGGGTTATTGTTTAATACAAAGCAAAATGAGAGGCCTGTGAATGAATATCTGGCTTCAAAAAAGGCTTTGTGGGAGGAACTGTTACAATATCATCCTGTTACTACTGATTTGAAGGAAGCTCAACGACAAAATGAAGAGTTTCATATTTCACTTATCCTAGCCTGTTTGGATCCTGCGCTCGAACCTTATAAAGCTCTGGTCTCCTCTGGAGAGCAGTTACCTACGGTGAGAAATACTTACTTCCGTTTCTATCGTTCCTTTCAAAGAGAGTTCTGTGGTGTCGAGTACCGACTCTTCTGTCCTAATTATTACTAGTGCTGCTAGTCACGGTGGTGGACGTGGCGGTAGAGATGGTGGTCGTAGTTTTGGTCGAAGAGGAGGTCGTGGTGGTAGAGACAATGGTCGTGGTTGTGGTCGTTGTCAACCACAGAAGAGTAACTATTGTGGAATGCTTGGTCATATCGAAGACTACTGTTGGGACAAATTGGGCAAACCAGAATATGCACATCAAGTGCATGATAAAAATATGCAGTTCCGGGTCACCACTTCTGCTCCCAGAGATTATACTTTCGGTTTCAATCAGACTTCAATGTCCGATACCTCATTTTCATTTGAACAGATCCTCCAGAAGTTGAACATGCTTGCTAGTACCATCGCCCAACCAATTGCAACCATGGCACATATATGTAATCCTGCTTTTGTGGTAATCCAGTCACCATCTACTTTTTGGATCATCGACTCAGGAGCAAGTTCTCACATGTCTGGTATAACCTCTCTATTTCATAATCGTAGTCCCATGAAACATAATATTATCTTGGCTGATGGGTCTACTCGTCCTGTGCTTGGAAAATGTATCATTCACCCTACTCAATCACTGTCATTATTTGATTCATTATATGTGCCTAATTTTTTTATTTAATTTGCTATCTGTGAGCCAATTAACCAAATATCTTCAATGTTCTGTGATATTTTTTTTTCAATTCGTGTTTTCAGGACCTCAAGACGAAGAAGATTGGATCGGGGAATGAAAAAGATGGAATGTATTAGTTGGATCTACCTGGAAAGGTTTTCACTTATGTTTCTACTTCTCCGTTGCAGTGACATTATCATTTGGAACATCCGTCTTTGGCTATGTTGCGTCAAGTTGTTCCTAGTTTGAGTCATATTTCTAGTCTTGAATGTGAGGCTTGTCAGTTAGGCAAGCATCACCGTAGTTCCTTTTCTCGTTGTATTGAGAGTTGTCAGTTATAGTCTTTTGATATTGTTCATTATGATATTTGAGGTCTGTATAGAGTCAAAAGTCCGAAAGAATTTCAGTATTTTGTTATTTTTATTGATGATTATTACATAATGACTTGGTGTTATTTAATGAAAGAAAGATTTGACTTTCCAAATGTGTTATCTGTCTTTTAGTCAAACTGAACATAGACTTCATTAGTGCTGCTAGTTACTACTAGTGCCCTAGTTAGTAACTCAATCTTCTGTGAACAGTTTCCGTGTTGATCGTGGTATGATTCATCAAACCAGTTGTGTCCACATCTCTCAACAAAATAGTATAGCCGAACGCAAACGTCGTCACATTTAGATGTCGTTCGAACTCTCATGTTATCTAATTAATCACATGCCATCATCTGTATTAAATAACAAAGTTTCATTTTCCATGTTGCATACAAATGTCGCTTCTTTTTACTTACCTCCTCGAGTGTTTGGGTGCGTCGCTTTTGTTCATAACTTGAAACTAATCGAGATAACTTGGCTCATAGATCTCTAAAGTATCTTTCTTGGTTATCCTCGTACTCAAAAATATTATCGTTGTTACAGTCCACAGTCACGCACGTATTATGTCAGTGCAGATGTTACCTTCTTTGAGTCTATCCCTTTCTTTCCTTCAGGAGACCGTTGTATTCCTTTTACATCAGATTTGGATATATTTCATACCATTTTCGGTCATTCTTGAATCAATTTCTGTTTCTATTTTTTCCTTTACATGTTTATCAGAGATCCAAGCACATGTCGCTGGTTCTGCAGAATTCAACCCTCAACTAATCAGCTTTCGTGCCTGAGGTTTCTTCTTCCATTGCCACGGATCTAGATGATATTCCCATTGCTCTCAGAAAATGAAAGCGTCTTTGTACCACAAAGAATAAGCATCATATTTCTAATTATGTTTCATTACTCCGTACTTCTTTATCTTTTCATGCATTTCCTGTTTCATTGTCTTCTATTTCCATTTCCAAAACTTACAAGCAGGCTATGCCATCTTCTGGTTGGAAAAGTGCAATAGATGAGAAGATGTAAGCTTTACATCAAAATAAGACTTGTAAGCTTACATCACTTCCTGTTGGGAAGCAGACAATGAGTTGTAAATAGGTGTACACTGTTAAGTATTATTCCGATGGTTCAGTTCAGCGTCTCAAGGCACGGTTGGTTGCAAAAGGGTATGCTCAGACATATGGTATGGATTATATATAGACTTTCTCTCCAGTGGCTTGGTTGAATTCAGTTCAGATTCTTATTTATGTGGCGGTTAATCGTCAATGGCCTATATATCAGCTGGATATAAAGAATGCTTCCTTGCATGGTAACTTACAGGAGGAGGTTTATATGGATCAATTACCGAGATATGTTGTGGTAGGAAATGGAGAACTCGTATGTCGATTGAAGAAAACATTATATGGACTGAAACAGTCACCTCGAGCTTGGTTTGACAAGTTCAGTTCAGTACTCATTTAGTATGGATTTCGACGTACCACATCAGATCATTCAATATTTTGCCATTCTTCCTCAGCAGGTATTATCGTGTTGATTGTTTATGTTGATGATATCATTATATCTCGGAGTGATCATGCTGGAATTGTAGACTTGAAGGCCTTCTTTAATCGTCAGTTTCATACTAAGGATTTGGGTTTTCTTCGATATTTTCTTGGAATCGAGGTTGCTCGATCTAAGAAGGGTGTGTATCTGTCACAACACAAATATGTTCTATACTTTCTCTTCGAGACTGGGATGTTGGAGTGTCGGTCAGTTGAGACTCCTATGAATTATCATGACAAGCTTGATGCTGACAGGGGAGAGATATTTGAGGATGTTGGATATTATAGACGTTTGGTTGGCAAACTTATATATCTTACTGTTACACGACCATATATCATCTATACAGTTGGAGTAGTTAGTCAGTTTATGTATGCCCCTCAGCAACCACATTGGGAGGCAATCTCTCGCATTCTCTAATACTTGAAGGGTACACCTAGAAAGGTTTGTTGTACAAACCTTCCTAGTTGTTTACGGTGACGGGGTTCAAGGATGCTGATTGGGCAGGTAGTCACAGTGATAGGAGATATACTTCTGGCTATTGTACGTTTGTGGGTGGCAATCTTGTCACTTGGCATAGGAAGAAGCAAAATGTTGTGGCTCGTTCTAGTGCAGAGGCCGGATACCGTGCGATGACTCATACAGCTTCTGAGGTGATGTTGGTGGTCTCTTCATGAAATGAGGATTATGATTTCTATTACGATGGAGATGTATTGTGACAATCAGTCGATAATGTTTATCGCAAGTAATCCAGTGTTTCATGAGCGCACTAAGCATATCGAGGTGGATTGTCATTTTGTTCGTGCTTTGTTGCTGAAGAAACATATTGTCACTCCTTATGTTCAGTCGGAGGATCAATTAGGTGATATCCTCACCAAATCACTTGCTCGTGGTCCATTTTCTGATTTATGTAGCAAGTTTAGTCTATCTGATCTATATGCTCCAGCTTGAGGGAGGGTGCGAGAGTTATTTTGTTATTTATCTTATGAGGGTATAATAGTAATTGTGGGTGTATTGCATATCAATATAAATAGATATGAGATGCAACCTAGGATTTTATGTCCTTGCAATCTTCTTTCTTATATCCTCTCATTCTCCTACTTTTCTGCTTCTCTCTTCTCCATCTCCATCTCCATCTCCAAACTTCACTCTCTGCATGTATCACATGTGCCCAATTGTCTGTCTAATAAATTTGTTTACAGGAATGGTGTAGTATTCAACTTTCCTAAAAATCCAAATGTTAGGTGGTAGCCGAGGTCTTGCTGGCCACATGCGCACAATGAATAAACAGGAGTTACTTAGTTTTTGTAGAATGTAATTTTTCTCTATTAATGTAGATTGAATCTAGACATTATTAATAGACTATTATCAGGGGACACTCGTAAATTTAACCTTTCCCCTTGAACCGAGGAACAAAAATATAATTTGCTTGAGAAATCAGTTTAATGTGTCTTGTTGAACCATTTAAACATGTGCTCTAGCTTTTTCAAGATTTTAATATTATAACTCGCCTTTCTCATTTTTCACTCTCCAATTTTCATCATGTACAGCAGACACTCTAGATACCATTAGCAACTAAAGTATATTACATATGGATTTTGGTTCTCTCCATGGGTCAAGGCAGGGAGACCTCAGCTAATCCTTGGCTGTTCAAATTTAATGGGGTGGTTTTGAGATCCCTTGCTTCTGGGTTAAAAAAGAACTTCCAACAAGACTTATATGTTGTTTGCAATGCTAATCCCACTACTAATCCAAGGGGGACTGTTGGGAGTAGGTTGCATTTTCAACTGTGTCTAAGCTGCAAAGAAGAGGATTTAAATTGTTCAAACATAGGTGCTGGTGGATTGAACTTGTATAGTGGGTGAAAGATTTACAATCACTTGAATTGGAGTATTCCTATGATATGAAGATAAATTGTTGAATAGAACTCTGTAGAATAAAGCTTGGTAAAAAAGAATAAGCAGATAATATAATTAAGATTACATGATGAACAACTATAATCAGGGCACATCATTTGCTTAAACCACACTATGATACAATGTATATGTTTATTTAGGTAGATATTTATCTATTATAGTATAAGGTTTGTTGATTTAAGACCTAGCTATATACTGCATCTTTCTAGTGTGGTCATTACTTGCATGCATGTATATTTCTAGTCCCTTCTGTTGACTGCCTAAACCAATTACAAAAGATACATGGAGTCAACCCCAGGTTGGTAAGCTTTGTCATTCATGTCTAGTTGGTTCATTTTGCATACCATTTGTTTTCAATTGCCGTGTTTCTGAACTTTTTAGAATTATGTTCAAAAGAACTAACCTCAGCAATAATATGGACAGGAAGCGGCTGAGTTATTGAAAGATGGGATTGATTTGGTGACGGACTGTGATACAGCTCTATCAAATCTTTTGTCTTATCCCCTGCACTCCACTTTGGCCAGGTACTTGTGAAACCAAACCTTTTTTTGAATAATAGGTGGTGCAGGTCTAGTTCGTGCAATGTCTCATATGAAATGAAACACTGACACTGCATCAGGACATTATATATATATATATATATATATATATATATATAGACATTATATATATATATATATATATATATATATATATATATATATAATGAAATACATGCAACCTTATATCAGTCAAAAGAGAGGCCTGAAACAATGGAAAACCAAGACTGCATATAATTCTAACTATCTATTATTAATGATCATAGTCATAGCCTTTGACTTGTTGCTTTGAGTTCTTATATTATGTTTGTAATGTGGAAGCCTTTGAAGAACTCAAATGGCATTGATATATTAAAAAATTGTTTCATCTGCCTTGCATTTAAAAAGGAGCATGCCGTAGGCGAAAAGCCTACCATGCAGCCATTATCTCGTGTTCTCCCAATGTTATATTGTTTCTATGCAGTTTACCCTTTCTGGCCATGCTTTAGTTTCAATTGCACTCTATTTTAAGGGCCATCTGTATGATACTCATGGGTGGGGCAAGCTCATCTATTCTGGTTCATGTTTTCTCTTGGCTATATGGTTCATCAACAAGTTTCATACTTAAGGTATAACAAGTATACGACAAGAAATAAGCAGAAATAGGCACATATAGAGAAAAATGAGAATGAAATAGATAAGAAATGGTGAAACCTCAAAGGCTATTCCGGACAACTCAAAGGATGTCAAAAATGTTTCTCTGAAGTGAATGTATAGTTCTTTTATTCCTACTGCATATAATAAGTGGGGCTAGTTGAAATGAAGCAAACATCTTGTTGAAATTATTTCGAGAGATCATCCACATTGTGAAGTTTCCCTAGGTCTAGAACTCCTCTATCTCAAGCATATTATGGTTTAACTTACAACAACAACAACAAAGCCATTATCCTAAATTTCTGAGGTCAACTCTCTGAATCCTCTTCTTCCATTCGGCTCTGTTAAGGGCCACGTCTTCTGTAACACTAAGAAGATCGATATCCTTCTTTAACACGTAAAATCCTTCTTTAACACGTAAAATCATGCTTGTCTAGGCCTACCTCTAGTCCTAGCGGTTTCATTAGCTACTCTATTATCGCTCAACCTTACAGAGGCATCTATTCGTGTACATTGCAAATATCCAGACTACATAAGTCAATTTTTTCTGATATTGTCCTCAATTGGTATCATCTCTAACTTCCCACATATATATTCTTTTTTCTTATCCTATTGTTTAATGTAATGCCACTCATCCATCTTATCATTCTCATTTCAGCCGGACTAGCTTTCTGGACATGTTTCTTCTTAATTGCCCAACACTTTGATCCATAAAGCATGACTTGTCTTATAGCATTATATAATTTTTACATCTAAAATTAAAATGTTTGAATAGTTAATTAATATATCTTTGACATTAGCAGGAACCGACAACATTTAGAAAAAAAGTGATCATTGATCATTTCTTAGAGGGGTTTGATTGCCTATAAATGGAAATACGTGCAACAATTTGTTGCAGGATTTACAACATATTCTTTGTTTGGTTTGTTGTAAGTAGTTTAATTATTGCAATAAATGTTGCATCCCTGCATCAAATATTGCAGTTTTTTTAGGCCAAAATGGTTGCAACAACACTTATAGCAACTTTAGGTACACCATTTGCACTATTGTACACCATTTACAATATCTTTTCACTCAATGCAGGAAGTCGCAAGCATGCAACGGATTGTGCTTACAATTACAACAACATAAGTTGCAACCAAGCAATATATTAGTAATCCTGCAATATCATTTATATGCAACCAAACAATGTATTCACACCACCACTTGTTAAACAAAATGTAACATGCAACAAATTCCTACTATCATAAGTTGCATGTAACATTTTGTTTTACAAGTGGTGGTGTGAATACATCTGTGTTGGGTTCCTAGGTTTCAAAATAGTAGGAATTTCACATCTAGACAGAAGAGACCATCCATCTGTGTTTACTGCCCAAACATAACCTTGTTTTTCTTCGTTTTGAATCTTCTTTACTTTTCTGTGGCTGCCTTCTCTTAGTTCTGCATTGTGTTAGCTGGATATTGAATATTATTAACTGATCATGATCAATATGGAGTACAATTTACAGTGCAGAAGGTAAACCTGTTTTGGAAGATAAACTTTCTGAGGTGGCTGCAAGTTTGATTTCTGCTTACGATAGTGGAGAACTTATAAAAGCTTTAGAGGAAGGCCATGCTGGATGGCAGAAATGGGTCAAGAGCTTTGGCAAGCTACTAAAGCGCAAGGTTAGTTCTAGCAGAATATACATCATGTAACACTAAATAACTCTTTCATACCAGTGTATGTCAAGAAATGCAGCAAAAATTTGAAAAACAACATTTGAGAGAAATCATTTCATCGACATGGCTATAGTTGACCTATAAACTTGTCTCATCTGAAATAAGATACAGAAACTGTTGATTTAAGGAGAGACCATTTGTTACGTGCCTTTTATATTCCTGTATGATATCTTGTTTTGTTAATCTCAACTACTTTAGAACATTATGGAATTTGAGCCTATTTTATCCTAAAAAGAATCACTAAAATTTCAAGCGATTTGCCATATTACTAGAGTTGACTGCAAGCATCCACGAGTCATGACAAAAGCACCCAAATCTATTATGATGTTTGTTTTTAGAAAGCTACTAGACATCCATATATGAATACTCATCCAAAAAGAACTTGTCAAATATGAACATTATGAATTATTTGTAATCATTTTTACAACCTTAATGGTATTGTGAAAGAACTACATATGACTGTTGCCTTAGTACATTATGATGTATTTAGAGTTTCTTCTCCATGATGACTTGCCCTATTTAGCATTTAGTGGTGATCACTATTTGCTAAGCCAGAGATAACTAGTCAATTCTTTTTCATATATGTTTAAATCTTCTAAATTATATAATAATATCCTTGTCTTTTGTTGTTTACCTCTCTAACGTGTTTAATGATGCTAAGATTGTTTGGTGAACAGGGGAAATCTCTTTTCATGCCTCTCCGGGTGTTGCTGACAGGAAAACTCCACGGCCCTGACATGGGAGGCAGCATCACTTTGATATATAAAGCTGGAATATGTGGCGCTATCGGTCCTGAAGCAGGTTTCGTAACGATAGATGAGAGATTCAAATTACTCAGGGAGATAGATTGGGAAGCTTTCGGCACAGCAGAACAGCATCAGGAGCCCGTCGCCACCACATCTCACTGAGTTGTAATATTATAAATTTTTGGTGTTTGGATCACTGAGTTGAAGCATGCAGATTTTTGAAAGGATTGATGAATTAGTGAAGGTAGGATCTTTTGTTTGTGTTTCTGAATCTCTGTAGAACTTAATCTTATTGTTATTAGCATTAAAAATAATTTGCTTTGCAGAAGTTCCACCGTCACTACAAGTGAAAAAAAAAAGTTTAGATTCTCCAACTGTGTGAAAAATTCCAATTTCAGGTATTTATCTTATAGAGTTGCCAGTTATTAAATATACGATGACCAAACACTAAAAAAATTGACCTGAGCCTACCTATTCGTACACGTTCCAGGGCTTTGGGTATTCATTACAATCTATACAAACATTTCTAAAATTGAGAAATAGTAACTTATTTTCTTTCTAACTTATTAACTCCAATTAGGGATGATAGTGGGTATGCTCATTTTTTGAGGCTCGATCATGTATTGGGTCGACTCATGGATACTTGTGGGCCTGACCTTAATCCGACCTATTGAAGCCCACTACTATCCATTCCCATCTACCCAATATTAATATCCAAACTTTTGTAAATCCTGATCGTTATCAATACCGAGCCTGACATAGAGACAACAATAACAATCAACACAGAACAATAACCATCAAGATACAACCAAAACTAGACTTTGAAGTTGGGAGAGAATCTCCTTGTTCATGAACAAACTAGGAAGAAAAGGCCATATTTATAGTAGTAAGTTCATAGAAAAAAAATGATATATGTACTTGTACACTTGTATTTTCTCTCTTCATTTTCTCTCTAGTCCCCTCGTTTGAAGAACTAGAATATCCTAATATCACCATATTTATTTGGATGTCAAAAGCAGGGCCGTCTGCAGCATTTTGGAGGTCCTAGACATGTTCCGAAAATGAGGTCCTCATTTTTTTATATATACATATATATATTTTTTTGTAAATCCAAATTTCAACAAATACAATATAATTAGTCCTTGAATACACATAAATTATTACCAAGATCCAATAAATTAAGCAATTCCAAGTTCTAATTTTTTTTCCAGGAATTTTATTTAATTCTTCACTAGGCAGGCCCTAGAAAAGTTCCGAAAATGAGGTTCTCGTTTCTTTATATAAATTTTTTTGTAAATCCAAATTTTAGCAAATCCAATAAATTTAAAATGCAATATAATTAGTCATTGAATACACAAATTATTATCAAGATCTAATAAATTAAACAACTCTAAGTTCTAATTTTTTTTTCATGGTTTTATTTAATTCTTCTCCAGCCAGCCATAGGTTTCCCCAAACCCATAGGTTTTTTTTTTTGGCCTATAGTTGTTGTTTCAAAAAAAAAAAAAAAAAAAAAAAATGGAGGCCCCCTTGGGAAATGAGGCCCTGCCTCCCCCTGGAGTCGGCCATGGTCAAAAGCATATGTTTACATATAAATCATTCATAAGGTTAATAGTGATAAATCAGTTAAAATAGCTATTAATTTTGTGTATATATTTATATTTTTTATAGAACTTGGTGATAACATGGCAATCATTTTTCTACAAGTAGTTTTGAGTCATTACTCCTTATAATGTAATAACAATTGGCTATCAAAAGGTCGAAATCTACATGTGCATTTGGAAAAAAAAATTTCACATAGTTGGACAGGTGGAAATTTTGATGGGCCCAATCTATGGGCCGAGTTAGAGCATTAGGTTTTAGAAGACTAGGGCCAAGTCGAGACAAGATTTTTGGATTTTTAGCCCAAAATATTTTTGGGCCGATTATGGACCTTGTCCGGCCCAATTGGAACTGACCTAATAGCATCTCTAACTCAAGTGTTATTGTTCCATATAGGATTAAAATTAAGGAGACTTGTCTAGACTAATTGTAATCCACAAGGTCTCCTTAAAGGTAGAGTTGTATGCATATTTGCAAAGTTGGTGATACACCTTATAATTTCTAAAATATTTAAAGGATTATTTATACTAATCTCCCCCATGTTTTATGGTTATTACACGAACCTCCCTTATATGGAAAAGGAAAAAAGAAAAAGAATGCCATACTCCCAGAAAAAGCTCGAACGACCTTCAACAAAAGGATACCTGTACTCGAAACCGACACAGGTGGGTAGCAGGTATTTCTCTGGTTCAACTCCAATTTGTGGAATATGAATCTACTATAACTACGCCCTAGTAAAAATTTATTCATATCGGTTATTCCAATCCTCGATCGTATGGATATGTAAAATACAAGATTTTCAATCATAACATGAAAGGGAGAGAAATTGATAATCAATTTCAAGTAATTTCATACTCGATCTCATAAATACATATAAAATTCTAGGAAAAACCGTATTCGATGAAAGTCGTATGTACGGCTTGGAGGGAGATCTTTCATATCTTTCGAGATCCACCCTACAATATGGGGGTCAAAAAGTCAAAATAAAATAATTACACGGACCTCCTCTGTGCTTTATGTTTTATTTTCAAAATAAGGGTTGTAATAACCATTTACATAAAATATAAAATATAGGGAATATCCGTGTGATTATTTTTAAAATAAGGGAGGTCCGTGTAATAACCATAAAACAGAGAAAATTCTAGTGTAAATAATCCATCTTTTAATCTGTAATATGGATGCGTGGTGATGATGGTCTACCCCCGCCCGGGACCCGGAATAAAGTGTTGGGTTGATCAATGAACTTTTGCTTATGAGCTAGAGATCATTCTGCACATTAGGTGAATCATCCAGCACACCTATACTCAAATTATGAGTGATGCGTGTATGTTAACAAATTTGACAAAGTTTCATGGTAGAAAAGTGTGTGTAACTTATGATGATGAATAGAAAACTTGATATAGTCCTTTGATGATAACTATTAATTATTTTTGTTCTTACCCAATAATGTTCTTAATGAGGATGTAGTCTTTTCACGTGCAATTAACTTATCTTTTAATCGAAGGAATAAGCAAAATTTATTACATCTTGACATGGTATGTAAAGTTGGTAGATAACACCAAGATCTTTCCTTGGATTCTAATGGGTTATTTCATTATATCTTCGAGTTTGAATAGTCATAACGTGGAGAGATCGCATAACCCGCACATGGGAGAGTTTAGGTTTGGATATAATACGGTTTTGTACTGATGAGAAACAAACCCTGTAAATTCTTATTAGACTACTAGTAGTTCGTATATCACCAATCCAACTAGTGTCACAAATCATGCAGAATCAAATGAATTATGTAAGACCCAGTAATTTTTTCAGGTTTCTTGGATTAATTAGGTTCTAATTAGGGTTAATTATGCATAATTAAAAACTCATATTTCTTATTTATCTTTTTGTACCCTTTACCGTTGCTTTGATATTTTAAGCACTACACTAGCCTTTGTCTTCCAACACATTTTACATCCTTGACCTAGATAAGCCAATCTACAATAATGACCATTATGTCACTCACACATACACTCTCTTGTGCTCTATTTTAATCGCACAACATTCATGACAAAACATCTAATTCAAACCTAAGCCATTGTGAGACTCGTCTCATTGTATCCATATTAGTATATGGATACATATTTTATGTTATGTACTGTGTTTTATTGGATCTCGTGGAATCTCAAATTTTTCTCAAATTTGAAACTTTACAACCCGACTGGCATACCAGCGACATACCGTTCGGCAGATATTTGTTTGCTTTTGAGATATTTTCTTGAGATATTTTCGTGAATAGTATTCGATACTTTTTATTATTCATTGGTTTCTTGGTTTTGTTTTTAGTGGTCGAGATTGATTTAATCTCGTGACTTGGATCGCTGACGAGGCGGATCAGACGTTCACGATTAAGTCACCTCTTATATATATATATATATATATATATATATATATATATATATATATATATATATATGAATTGCTTTTCTTTCTCCTCTTTTTTTTCACTTCTTTATTTTCTCTCCTTTTCTCTTGAGAGCTAGGAACTTGGTCTTGAGGCCTAAGAGTGTAGTTTCTGAAACCCTCTTGGTAGTGGAGTTGAAGGTTAAGGCTGGGAGCTTGACTTGAGGCAAGTACATCTTGCCAAAATCTTGAACGACTTTCCTTTACTGCAATTTTCAATTTTTTTGGTAGTTTATGCTTAGAATTACATGCTAGTGGTTTTGTTAAATATGTTTCTCTAGTGATTTTCTGTCATGGGCTAGTTTTAGAATTTGTTTTGAGCATGTTTGGACTTTTTCGGTAGAAATTCTGATATTTACTAGTTAGGTAACTCGGTGTCGGAAACGATAACCGGAGTGATTTCCATGAGACTTAGTATATATATGTTAAATGAGACTTACCATTATTCTTGACATCTTGCTAGACCAGTTTCTGTTAAGTTTCGGAACGTGATTTCGGTTGCGAAATACCCGTCTTGATTTGACTTTTCCTAGATTTGCCTATGGGAACCGACATACCGACGGTATACTGGTGTTTACCGACGGTATACTGATTTGGTCCGACTTGGAATCCTAGAAACTGCTGTGACTTGGACTGGCATACCTACGGTGTACTGTAGTACACCGACGGTATACCGATTTGTTGGAATCCAAACTTGCTGTGTTTTTGCTATCTCTAGACCGACATACCGACGGTATACTGGAGTATACCAACGATATACCGATTGCCCTGACTCGTTCTTCCTGTCTTTCTAGATTGGCTTGGGACGACATACCAACGGTATACTGTAGTATACCGATGGTGTACATGATTCTAGATTGGCTTGGGACGACATACCAACGGTATACTGTAGTATACCGATGGTATACCGATCATGTACTCTTTTTTATATGTTTTGTTTTTTATTATACTTTTTTCGGCTTTTATTGCTTGGTGTTTGTGCGCATATTGTATGTACATATTTTCTTCTTTTTCTGGCTCTACTTGTCTATTGTGTTTACTCGACCCAACATGACATTTTGTATAGTTTGGAACCACTTACCCATTATACACCTATCGTGTATAGTTTTGGAGACACTTACCCATTATACATTTGTCCAGACCAGTCTCCGCTCCATGTATAGTTTGGGGCGCCTACCCATTATACCCTCGTCCCGACTTGCGTATAGATTGGGGACACCTACCCATTATATACCTATCCAGTACCAGTCCTGATAGTGACTCGTCGTGGTGCACTCCCGTTCATTGATTGTACCAGTCTTGGCTTGACTACATGTATAGTTTTGGGTTCACTTACCCATTATACACCTGCATTGTATAGTTTTGGGGACACCTACCCATTATACATCTATCTCGTACCGGTCTCGGTATAGTTTGGGCCTCCTACCCATTATACACCCGTCTCATATATTTTTTGTTGTGGTTTGTTATAGCGCACGCTCGTCATGCCTATAATCGTTCGGTTGTATTCCCGTTTAGTCTTGTGCTTGTGCTTGTGTTTGCCAAAATATTGTCTTGTCTAGTTCATCCCTGCGGGAAGCATCATGTCTAGGATGGATTCTGTGTGATTCCACACCCGAAATCCTGAAACAAACTACTAAGGTTAATAACTTAAATAATTAGAGCATTGAGGAAGGATCTCCTGGTTTCATGCAGTCCCGTGTCCCGATAATATTTTACTGACATATGGACTTGTAGCATGCCATCGAGTAGTGCACATTTTCAGCTCACCGTCGTGTGGGGCATACTGAATTGACTTACTCAGGTTCACCTTTGTGTGACTTGAATTTATGTGCACATCTGTAACTACCATATTTCTAGAATAGAAATATTTTTGTCATTTTATATTATTATAAATATTATAATTATAAATTATTTTATATAATGTATGTTATATATATATATATATATATATATATATATATATATAGGTGACTGATATTATTATTGGTTGGTAGATTGGACTATTTAATTAGACATGACCTTAGTGGACCTAACCAACTTGACATGACAACTTAAACAATTAGTTAGACTAGTCTATTTTAGACCCAAATAGTTAACCATTCTCTTCATTTAAGGATTAGCCTTAACCTTCATTAGGAAGAGAAGCTTTCTCCCTAATTATTTCTTTATGACAAACCCCAAGGGGTATTCTATACATATTACATTGCTTGAAGGAGAGGCATAGTGTGGTCGACCCTATTTGTGGGGAGAGATTCTCTCTCCTCTTATTTTATCCATTCCATTTTATTTTCTAATTATAGTTCTTACCTAAATAGTTCATCCCTCCACCAAATTCTTCATAAATCTCTCTCAAATTCACTCATCCTCACCATCTAAGGAGACTAGAAGCTTGAGGTTGGCAATAGTACTTGGAGATGAAGACTTTGGACAAGAAGTTGGTGTCCAAATTGTGTCCACTTGACTTTACATTGAAAATATATCTCCCAATAGGTAAATTCTAAAATTCTCTCTCTAATTAGGTTCTAATTGTTGTATCTAATCATTAGGAACCTACCCTTACATTAGGATTACCCATAGGAAGAAGTTTTGACTTCTAATTGTCCCTATTATGACTTTTACATTAATATTTGTGTCCAATTTGAGAAAAATCCGAGATTGATGCACCAAGTATTTTATATTTGGTCAATTAGGATTAATTGTACTTGTATTGATGTTATGAGACTAGATACATGTCCACAATTGGATACGGGAGGCCCGTGTCATGATACGCTATGATATGATAGGGTGCGTGGTGTGTTTCCATGAATATTGGGTTCATACATGTCATATTTTTCCATTTGTTGATAGGATGGCTTGTGTGCATTCATTTCTTCATGTTTTAGTTAATTTGAGTGTGTTGGTAGAGTTTGGAGAGTGATTGGTGAAGTGTGGGGTGCATATCACAAGAGTATCACAACTTTGTGTGTGATACTCAAGTGTGCACACCTGGTGTTTGTGCTTTGGTGTAGGTGAGTGTGTATTAGTTTATGGATTTGGTATCTTAGATGTATCAGGCTTTTTGAGTTAGATTAGTGTCTGCACATATGTGTGCTGTGAGTACATGTTGCACTGCGACATGGAGAGAGGAACAACAACATACTTGCTGTTGTTGGGTGTTGCTGCTGTGGTGATTGGTCTGATGGAGGTTGGAGTGGTTAAGGGCAGCAAGGGTAGTGTACTCGAGCTGTAGTTAGATATGGGGAGGGGAAGTTCTATTGCAGGTCTGTTGGAAAGTGTTGTATCAGAGATATAAACACTTGGCAGTGCTACTGAACATGGTTGTGTGTTGGTTGTATAGTGTAAGCCCCTGTTTTTTTCAAAAATATTAAAATTAGGATTTTTTACAATTTTCTGGAATTTTCTGAAATTAAAATCAGGGTTTTGAATTATTACATAATTTTTAATTGATAATAAACAACATTAAAATATTATGAAAATAATATTTTTGGGTGTAAAATGAAAAACTGGACTTAGGATAATTTTTCTGAATTTTTCTGGGCCTCAGACCTATTTTTAAATACCTCAAAACTATTTTTATTAATTAATTAATTAATTAAACTATTTATATTTATTATTATTATTATTATTATTTTATTTTTATTTTTTCTCTTTTTCTTTTGGGCCGACCCGGCCCAAACCGGCCCAACCAGCCATCCGGCCCAGCCCAATTCCCTATCGGGTCGGGCCGGGTCCACCCGCCGCCCGACCCGCTACCCGCAGACCCGCCAACCCATTTTCTCCTCCCCCTCCGCACGACCCGCTCCGCCGGCCGTTTCTTCCGCCGCCTCGCCGGCCATGTAGCTGCGCCGCCCGCTCCGCACGTCCCCGCACCCGTCGGCCCCTCCTCCGCCTCGCCCGGAGCCACGACCCCGCCGCCTGCCTATAAAACCCTCCCCTCCGTTCTCCTCCCCCGACCCAGCAATCCCCTCCGACCACCACGCCGCTCCGGCCTCGCCTGACCGCCGCCGCCCTGAGCCACCGGCGCCGCCACCCTGCCCAGCTGTTCTCCTCCCCGGCTCCTCCTTCCTCTCCTTCCTCCGCCCACCTCCCGTCGACTACGGCTCCCCGACGAAGGACACAGCAGCAGCAGCAGCAGCGTTGGCAGCCGCCTCCGCCGGACTCCGGCGCCGCCCCGTCCGCCAGCGTCTCCGCCTCGCCCCGGCGAGCCGTCCAGCCCCCCCCCCTCCGGTGCTCCTCCGGCCGGGCCCCGCCGCATCCTCGCCGGAATCCCCTGAAACCCTAACCCTAATCCCCTTTTTTTCGTGTCGTGTCGGACACGACACGGACACGGAAATTTCCGGTCTTTCGAGCCTCGTTCAGGTACTCGTATCTTGCACCCTGTATCTCCGTTTTCAATTCCGTAAATTGCGTTGTGAAGCCTGTATAACCCTCTCGGTGTCCGGACAAACTGTTCGGGACATCGCGTCCTGTGGTGATCGCACACCGCGATCCAAAAACAGGAAAAACCAGACCCTGTTTTCACCCCGGAACTGAGTCCGCCCCGCCAAACGGGACGACTTGGTCGCGTGCGGTCTTCACAGATACGTACGCATCGTCGATACGGACGTGTGAGTTTTCGTGGAAGCTGATTCGGGTGTGCGTGCACACCGGAATCAACGCGTATCCGCGGACATCGCCCCGTATCCGACTTTTCTGCATTTTGCCCTAACTTCTTGTACACTCGTCAGATCGAGACGAAACTTGCGCCATCGGACTCGTAGCGATACGCTGGTCCTGTGGGTCAAGTTTGGTTCGATTCGGAGAACGTTGACGAAATCGCGTGTCGTGGGTCCCATAGGCCCCGCTCGACGGGCGATTTTGTGTTCGGCTCATCGGAATCCAAATCTGGAAGTTCCGTTGGGTTCGTATCAGCGTTCCTGACCTGTTGACACTAAGTTTGGTGAATTTGGAGACATTTGATCCGGACACGTTTTTCGGTGCAAAGTGGGCCCACCGGCGGACCCCATTTTGGCCCGAAACTGCCGTTTTTGCCCTTGTCTCCAAATTGGACCCAAGGACAGGCGTTTCTAGCTATTTGACATCTTCTGAGCATGATGGTAATGTCTATTTTAGCTTTTGGACTCATCTCTGGACTTTTTCCCCAAGAACCAAATTAACCAGATCCAAACAACAGGCAAGTACCTGCACTTCAAGTTTATTCTTTATATTGTGATAATTAATTCCTTGCTCTACTAGCATCATTGGATGATTACACGTAGTGTTAGAACACTGGATTTTCATGTCTTGAATACTGGAGTTCATGTCTTGTTTTCGTGTCGGGTGGGAGAATACTAAGGAGGCATGTAGTTTACCCTTTCCCCTGGATTGTCTAATAGCTGTTGGTACACGACTGTCCATCAGCCGGATCTCGATTATATTGTCTAATAGCCATTTATGACGGCCGGATTAGCCTTATAAACCCCTACATGCCAACTATGTATTCTAAAAACAAACACAAGTTCACACAGATAGTTCTGGTCATGTCATATTCCTTGCTGGCTGTTGTAGTTTCATTTCCTGTTTCATTTATTTCTGTTTCTCATATTCCTGTTTACAGCTAACTCTGAGATAATAATGTTCTGCTAATGCTGTTTCTCAACATGATATCCAATATTTAATTGTCATAAAATATTTAGTTTAATCTTGTTGTGCACTGTGTACTTTGCTCCTTTCCTGACTGGATCTGTTGTTTAGGCGATGATGAGAACCTTGCCCCCACCTATTATGGCCCCTATGAGGCAGCAGGTGATACAGTTGCAGAGCCGGTTCCCACCCAGGAGACTACCCCTGCAGAGTAGTTAGCTTTTAGCTATTTGTTTTCCTTTCATCTTAGTAATCGGGTTTGTCCCCGATTTAATTTCTGGTTTTGTAATAAACTCTGGATCTGTTGTCACATTCAGTTTATGAAATCTTAGCATTCTTTTCCTGCTATTTTCCTTGCCTATTTAATTATTGTGAATGAGCTAGATTTATTACCTGTGATTATGCCCTAGACAGCGTACTACCGCCGACTCTGCGGCGTAGGCTGGACGTACCCACGCACTCGTGCCCGAATTTTCGGGTGCGGGTCGTGACACGTTTTTATGGTGGTCCATGCAGGTCAAACGACTAAATTGTTCGGTTTCAACTTAGGGACCGAACAGGCCTGCAATAAGATTGAGGATTCTAGGAAAAGCTCATTCACAGTATAGGGTCCTGATTTCAATTCTTAATATCACTTCTGATCAATTTTTCCTATCGCCCTTGATTTTCAAGTAATCTATTCTGAACTCCCTACCCCTTCATCTTTCAGAATGGTCCAGACAAGGAACACAGTAGGAGGCACATCAGAACCAGCTGAACAGAATGTGCCCGAAACTCTTGCACTCCCGCCGCCTCCATCTGTTCCGGCAGTTACTCTGGATGGGGCACAGCTACTCGGAGTGTTCCAGGGACTAGTGGAATCCCAGAAAGAACAGACTGCACTTCTGCGGACCAGCCTCTCAGAAGCTATTAAGTCCCAGGAGTCGCCACTCAAGAGGCCAGGGAGTGCCAAAGACTTCAAAAACCTCAGACCCTTGGAATTCTACGGAACTGAGGGCATTCTCTATGCCGATGAGTGGATAGAGAACGTCGAGAGACTCCTGAAGACTGCTCGTGTTCCTGATGATCTTAAAGTGGAGTCTGCAAGCCTACAACTGTTCGATATAGCTCGGACCTGGTTTAGAGACGAACCTCAACTATCTGCTCCTGACCTCACCTGGGAGGACTTCAAGAGACTGTTCAAGGAAAAATTCTACCCCGAAGTGGCTCGGGAAGCTCTCGAAAGTCAATTCGAGAGACTGGAACAAGGTAACCTATCTGTAGATGAGTATACTGCTGAATTTAGCAGGTTAATCCACTTTGCGGAGTACATGGTTCGAACCCCGGAGGACAGAGCCCGTAGATTCAAGAAGGGGCTATCTCCGGATATTCGCCTTGCTGTCACCACCAGCCGAGCTCGCACCTACGAGGAAATCTTGAGCGTGGCACAAGGCGTTGAGAGAGACATGGGGCATAAGCTAAAGCGAGAAAGAGATACCAGAAATGCGGGACCCAACAAACGCCCTTTTCAACAACAACAGCAGAGGGCCCCGCAACAAGCTCAGCGTCCTCTCCCTCAAGCTCCAGCACCCCAACACCAGGCCCAGGGACAGAACCAACAAGCTGCTGCTTGTAACTATTGTCATAGACCAGGCCATACTTGGCAAGTTTGCAGAAAGAGGCTAGGTGTTTGTCTACTTTGTGGCTCAGCAGCACATCAAGTGAGGGACTGTCCCGCTGCTCAAGGACGCGGACAGGCTTACGTAATGACCGTGGAGAACGCGCAAACTCTGGAAGCAACTAATGCGCGTAAGTGATTCGTAGATATCTTTTCTAGTATTGTTTTCGTGCCTATTGGTTCGTGACCTCAGCCCCAACCTAGTAATTTTGAACTTGCTAAATACCTGGTATGCTTTTAAATTTGATAACTGTTTTAGAGGATTTTGCTATTGTGCTTAATTTGTGTTATTTTGTGAACTTCAATAATTTGCACCTCCTTTTCATCATCATCTAGCGCACTTAATTTTGCTGAACTTGACTTATGCTGCTATTTTATAGCCTAGTTTTGCAAGCTTACCCTTTATCGGGCTTGTTCATGACACATGTATTATTGAGGCATGATCAACCCCACTAATACAAGTGTCTACTCAGAATCAGTGTACTACGGTCTGATCAACCTTAGTGCATTTTGATTCGCACTTCGCATGACTACTTATGTGGATTGAGGTATAGTCGACTAGTCTACTTGCCCCCTAAATACGTCCGAGCATATCGTTTCAGCATTACCAGAATAGAACCTCGATCCTTAACCGCCTGACAATTCCCATTAGAATTCCTGAAAAATGCCTTGATCCCTATACCTCTGTTCTACCACCTCGCCCTTAAACTCTTTATTATTGATCCTCGTCTTTCCTTATTTCGGAAAGACAAAAACCTGTGGTTGGTATAAGTTGATTTGTAGTGCTAGACATACCCTCAGATCGGACGAATTGATGATAACCCTTTATGACTAAGACAAGACCCTAGGTGCTGTGTTTTGTGTTGCAGGCTTAAGATTCAATACCCTGATTTATTAAGTTGAGACCTAGCTTTACTAGTTGTACAGCCTTAGAGGATATGGGTAAATTATAAGTTGGGTAGCGACCGCAATGTCCACCTGAGAGAAACCCGTTAGACTACAATCAAGTGAGTTTGGACAGAGAGAACCCTGCCATAATTTAAATTTTGAGGACAAAATTTTATAAGTTGGGTAGATTGTAAGCCCCTGTTTTTTTCAAAAATATTAAAATTAGTATTTTTCACAATTTTCTGGAATTTTCTGGGAATTTTCTGAAATTAAAATCAGGGTTTTAAATTATTACATGATTTTTAATTGATAATAAACAACATTAAAATATTATGAAAATAATATTTTTGGGTGTAAAATGAAAAACTGGACTTAGGGTAATTTTTCTGGATTTTTCTGGGCCTCAGACCTATTTTTAAATACCTCAAAACTATTTTTATTAATTAATTAATTAATTAAACTATTTATATTTATTATTATTATTTTTATTTTATTTTTATTTTTTCTCTTTTTCTCTTGGGCCGACCCGGCCCAAACCGGCCCAACCAGCCATCCGGCCCAGCCCAATTCCCTATCGGGTCGGGCCGGGTCCACCCGCCGCCCGACCCGCTACCCGCAGACCCGCCAACCCATTTTCTCCTCCCCCTCCGCACGACCCGCTCCGCCGGCCGTTTCTTCCGCCGCCTCGCTGGCCACGTAGCCGCGCCGCACGCTCCGCACGTCCCCGCACCCGTCGGCCCCTCCTCCGCCTCGCCCGGAGCCACGACCCCGCCGCCTGTCTATAAAACCCTCCCCTCCGTTCTCCTCCCCCGACCCAGCAATCCCCTCCGACCACCACGCCGCTCCGGCCTCGCCTGACCGCCGCCGCCCTGAGCCACCGGCGCCGCCACCCTGCCCAGCCGTTCTCCTCCCCGGCTCCTCCTTCCTCTCCTTCCTCCGCCCACCTCCCGTCGACTACGGCTCCCCGACGAAGGACACAGCAGCAGCAGCAGCAGCGTTGGCAGCCGCCTCCGCCGGACTCCGGCGCCGCCCCGCTCGCCAGCGTCTCCGCCTCGCCCCGGCGAGCCGTCCAGCCCCCCCCTCCGGTGCTCCTCCGGCCGGGCCCCGCCGCATCCTCGCCGGAATCCCCTGAAACCCTAACCCTAATCCCCTTTTCTTCGTGTCGTGTCGGACACGACACGGACACGGAAATTTCCGGTCTTTCGAGCCTCGTTCAGGTACTCGTATCTTGCACCCTGTATCTCCGTTTTCAATTCCGTAAATTGCGTTGTGAAGCCTGTATAACCCTCTCGGTGTCCGGATAAACTGTTCGGGGCATCGCGTCCTGTGGTGATCGCACACCGCGATCCAAAAACAGGAAAAACTAGACCCTGTTTTCACCCCGGAACTGAGTCCGCCCCGCCAAACGGGACGACTTGGTCGCGTGCGGTCTTCACAGATACGTACGCATCGTCGATACGGACGTGTGAGTTTTCGTGGAAGCTGATTCGGGTGTGCGTGCACACCGGAATCAACGCGTATCCGCGAACATCGCCTCGTATCTGGCTTTTCTGTATTTTGCCCTAACTTCTTGTACACTCGTCAGATCGAGACGAAACTTGCGCCATCGGACTCGTAGCGATACGCTGGTCCTGTGGGTCAAGTTTGGTTCGATTCGGAGAACGTTGACGAAATCGCGTGTCGTGGGTCCCACAGGCCCCGCTCGACGGACGATTTTGTGTTCGGCTCATCGGAATCCAAATCTGGAAGTTCCGTTGGGTTCGTATCAGCGTTCCTGACCTGTTGACACTAAGTTTGGTGAATTTGGAGACCTTTGATCCGGACACGTTTTTCGGTGCAAAGCGGGCCCACCGGCCGACCCCGTTTTGGCCCGAAACTGCCGTTTTTGCCCTTGTCTCCAAATTGGACCCAAGGACAGGCGTTTCTAGCTATTTGACATCTTCTGAGCATGATGGTAATGTCTATTTCAGCTTTTGGACTCATCTCTGGACTTTTTCCCCAAGAACCAAATTAACCAGATCCAAACAACAGGCAAGTACCTGCACTTCAAGTTTATTCTTTATATTGTGATAATTAATTCCTTGCTCTACTAGCATCATTGGATGATTACACGTAGTGTTAGAACACTGGATTTTCATGTCTTGAATACTGGAGTTCATGTCTTATTTTCGTGTCGGGTGGGAGAATACTAAGGAGGCATGTAGTTTACCCTTTCCCCTGGATTGTCTAATAGCTGTTGGTACACGACTGTCCATCAGCCGGATCTCGATTATATTATCTAATAGCCGTTTATGACGGCCGAATTAGCCTTATAAACCCCTACATGCCAACTATGTATTCTAAAAACAAACACAAGTTCACACAGATAGTTCTGGTCATGTCATATTCCTTGCTGGCTGTTGTAGTTTTATTTCCTGTTTCATTTATTTCTGTTTCTCATATTCCTGTTTACAGCTAACTCTGAGATAATAATGTTCTGCTAATGCTGTTTCTCAACATGATATCCAATATTTAATTGTCATAAAATATTTAGTTTAATCTTGTTGTGCACTGTGTACTTTGCTCCTTTCCTGACTGGATCTGTTGTTTAGGCGATGATGAGAACCTTGCCCCCACCTATTATGGCCCCTATGAGGCAGCAGGTGATACAGTTGCAGAGCCGGTTCCCACCCAGGAGACTACCCCTGCAGAGTAGTTAGCTTTTAGCTATTTGTTTTCCTTTCATCTTAGTAATCGGGTTTGTCCCCGATTTAATTTCTGGTTTTGTAATAAACTCTGGATCTGTTGTCACATTCAGTTTATGAAATCTTAGCATTCTTTTCCTGCTATTTTCCTTGCCTATTTAATTATTATGAATGAGCTAGATTTATTACCTGTGATTATGCCCTAGACAGCGTACTACCGCCGACTCTGCGGCGTAGGCTGGACGTACCCACGCACTCGTGCCCGAATTTCCGGGTGCGGGTCGTGACATATAGAGAGGAGCAAGGGGGGAGCTGTGCACTTATGCACAACAGTTGTGGCTTGTTGGGGCAGTAGTGTTGGACTATGTTGAGCACAATATCGTGCTATGAAAGAGACACCAGCAGTTTGGGAATTAGGGAGTGCTGGGTTTCAGATGTTGCACTTGGTGCATTCCATATTCGAGCACATCAGCCAGGAATTGGTTGCTCCTACGTGCAGATGTGTTCACCAAGTGAGGTATCAGTAAACATATCAGATTGTGTCTGGTACACATTGCATTAGACTTGAGAGGTATATGATCAGTGATCTGTTGGTAGCAGTAGTGGTGTTGATAATGGTGTATGAAGATAAGCAGTGTATCAGTCACATGTTGTTGTATTAGAGTTAATGATTATATATGTTAGTATGGCTAGTATTGTTGTTAGTTGCTAGTTAGTAGATGTTAAGTTGATGTCAGTTAGTATGAGTGACAGTTGGTGATTATTAAAGTAAGTAGATGTCAGTTCTTAGGGGTTAATATATATACATGTATGATAGTAAGTTAGTATATGAGTGCTAGTTAATATGTATATGTTAGATATTAGGTCTGAGATGAAGTCAGCTAGCATTGGTTAGTTGGTGTTAGTTAAGTTAGTGAGTTAGTAGATTAGTAGGGTGTTAGTTGTAGGTATGTTAGCAAGGTGACATGTTAACAGTTAGTATAGTTAGCTAATGTTAGTTAGTGATAAGTTAATATATTACATATGTTAGATTAAGTCCTTAGTATGTATATGAGAGACAGTTAGTAGTTAGATGCTAGTTAGTACATTGGTTGATTTGGTAAGTTAAGGTATATGATACTAATTAGTTAGGTGGTTATATACTAACTAGTGTATATGTAAAGTATCAGTATGGGTTGATACTAGTTAGTATTACCTTGTGATACACCAAGGTAAGGTTAATGTATTGGCTTTATCTCTAGGTATTGGTAGTGGATGTCAAGAGGGTAGTTAGATATGATACCAAGATGACTCAAAGCCAAGGTAATCATATAGAGCTTATATTAGTTAAGGGATAGCTATGGTTATATATATACGCATATGCTATGTATTGATACTTAATAGCTATGATACTCTAGTACCATATAATAGCTAGTATAGCCTAGATAAGTAAGGTATAGACACAATAACCTAGATATTGACTCATACGACCTAGAAGTAGCTAGTTTGACCAAGTTTGACATAGAGTTGACCAAGTTTGACTATTTTGACTTAGAGATGGCCTAAAGACCCAGAAATTAACTAGTTTAAATATTTATCATTTCAAATAATGTGTTGATGTAATATTTCATATTTTGGTCTTTGAGACACTGACACTGACACTAATTTGGTATTCGTTGCTCTGGACCACAGGGGAGTACATTCTCTGATAGTTTCCATTATTTGATAATTACTATAATACTGCCAATCTCGATTCAAAAGCAACTACATCAAGAAGGCCGCTTTCCCTTCGCTCGGAGCTCGCTACACTTATTAGCCGCTCGCTCGGAGCTCGCTCCCGCACCTCTATTGCTTTTGAAAGATAGCTATTTCTCCGCTTGAAAATTGGGTAGGCTTTCAGTATAAAGACTAGCATTTTTTGAACACGAATGGTCTTCTTCTCTGCTTTGACGGGTGAGGCCTAAGATCAGGCCGAAAGGCATGGTTTTCCCATTCGGGAAATAAGACCACCCCAAGTATTTAGAAATAATTTACTTGACTCCTGACGCATTGGTACACGGACTAGTATATACATGGATCTTTAGTCATGGGATGTTATTCTTGTTTCATTGTTCTCCGTGTTCTCATATGGTTATTAGACAATGTTTAATATTAGACAATGTTCAAAGTTCAATGTTTAATATTTTACAATGCCTTGAGTATTTTGTATCATAATATGTCATGGTTGGATCCATTGTACTAGTCAGGGAAAGGGAAAGTCTTAGCTAGATATGTGATCAAAGCCTAGATAATGTTCAATGTTCAATGTTTAAGTTAGACAATATTTATCCAACGTTTAAGTAGACAATGTTCAACCCAAGCAGATCACATATCTAACTAGTATTTCAAACACTTAGTATAGTTACATTTTTTTACCATATTCTATTTCTATGTCTTATTCTATTTCATCGTGATCAGTGTATACTATATTGCTCTTGTTTATCTATTTCTTCTACCATAGTATGATGTTGTTCATTATTTTTCGTCTTGTATTACTTTTTTTATTTCTGTTTATAGTCATTATCAATTAATTAGAACTGCTATTTGGTTGTACTTTTCTCCAATCCTGACTGATTTTTTTTTCCAGATGAATGGTTAGAAGAGATGTGTCCCACCTATTACGGGCCACAAGATGGCGAGCCAACTGAGGATTAGTACCGGCTACTGAGGTGACTTAGATTTCCATTAGCATATTGTATATATCTCAGTTTTCAGACATTGGCATGTATATATTATTTGAGACTTGTGGTAGCTAGACTATTAGACTTTGGATGTATTGTGTTGTGACTTTTGTGACTCTTTATTCTATTCCAAATCGTACCTTTACCTTTCTTTAGTTTTATATTGTGATTGAGTATTGATTATCATTATCATATATCATATTGTCCTCCATTTGGAGTTGAGACATCATTTGATAGATTATATATATATATACACTGTGTTAGATAGATAGATTGTGTAGTTGACCTAGACAACATTCTACCGCCGATGCTACGGCGTAGGCTGGACGTACCCATGTACTCGTGCCCTCACACCGGGTGCGGATCGTGACAACATCTCTCCTGGGGGTGGTTATCCACTAGTATTTAATTTACTGTCGTCCGACGTTTGGATAGCTTGGACAGTCTGCAGGGCATGCGACCGCATGAAAATCATAAATTGTATTTATTAGTAATTAGGACTTGTGATAATCCTAGTTAGCTAACGTGGCAAGCCAAACTTCTTGCTTGGCCATGATTGATGGATGGAGTCCATGTATTTTCTTGTCTTATATTACTTGCTTGCCTGACAGTGACCCATCGCGGTGCACTCTGGTCTATTATCTTTTATGCGATTTTACTTTATATATGCACTGTTCCTTATATGTTTCCCTTGCAATGATCCTGACATTGTACTAACTATGTTCTCGTTACTTTTTTTGCCAAGTTACTTTATATGCTACATGTACTAGTTTATTTATATGTATATGTTCACCTTGCATGATTTCGTACATGTCATCCGTCCAGTTTTTTTTACATGTTTTTTGTTTATTTTCTTGTTTTCCGGTACCTTTAGATATTATCCGGTAGTTACATGTTGCTTAAGGTATTGTAGCTCTTTGTTGTATTATTGGTTTTAGTTCATTAGTTTGGCCTCTTTTGTGGTACTTGCTATTTGGGATATGACCCCACTGATTTTGCTTGGCCAGATCCGGTAGCAGATCTAGAGGATCTTCCGTTTCTTCTCGAGGATGGTGACCACACGGAGCACTAGACTAATTGAGTGGGTTCTTATCTTGTTCGCCCGCTTATTGTACATATTCTTTTGTGGCATTTAGTCCCGAGCACCTGTTAGCTCGTATTTTGGACTTGTTACATCGCCTACTAGGCATGCCATGATTAACATATTCTAGACTATAGCTGGAGTTGATCATGTATGACTTACACTCTTGCTAGTTCTTTATTTTGTATTACTAGCTTCATGATCAGCTATGTATATATGGTTTGAGACATTTTACTATTATGCTTATGATGATCATATTTCTTGTATATTGTGGATTCTTGCTTGTGATTGAGACACTAGGATTTCTTGACCTAGGTTGACTAATGGCTTATAATATTAACCCTCCCATGTCTATTCATAGCCGTGACCGTATTTTGGGGTACTGGGGTACTCTGGTATATGTAGCTGGCTTTGTCAGCCCCCATTCTGCAGTATTCTGGGCCCGGGGCCTGACAACCACACACCTATGTCCATTCTAATCGAAATTGGTGATAAAACTTTAACCCATTCCCTTCAACCAATTAAATATCCATGACCTATACTAAGCCTACAACATCTATGGCACTTGTGTCACACCCAAATGAACCCCTACATGCTTCCAACACAACAACAATCACATGTCACATTTTTTAGTCATGATGAACAACCAACACAAACCTAACCTTAAACTAGTCAAAATACCAAACCCAAACCCTCACACACCCTCATATGGATCATGCAAAATACCCTACACCAATCCCTTCTCTACAACACACCAAACAACAAATTTCCCTCACCAAAACCTCATTTTTACCCATTGAAAATTAGAATTCAGCTATACCCATTAATGGGTATAACCTATCAACTCACCCCCTGTCTTCCCTCTTAATGACACCTTAAAAATAGACCAACTCATTGGTGGGCATCCATCACACCCTTTCATCCCCCTACATACTCCACCATCAACTCAACCCTTGACTAAACCTCATACTCAACCCTTACACTCAACCCTCACTCACTTCCATTTAAACACACACACACACACCCTCTCCCCCTCTTGGCCGTCCACACTCATCCTCTCCTCGCTTCTTCATTTTCTCTACACTCTTCTTCCTCCCCCTCCTTACTTCTTCTTCCTCCTCTTCCAATGCACCACCACTACCACCTCCATTCCCTACACAGTTGCTGCTGCAACTAAGCTACTACTGCTGACGACTTTGTCGCTATTTCTAGTGCTACTGCTGTTATATATGTTGCTACTACTACTGTCCATGGCCGACCACCACCACCTCATCTCCATCCCCCGAGCTCCCACAGCTACTGTTACTGTTGTTACGCTGTTGTAGATGCTGCCGCACTATTATAGCAGCTGCCTCAACTGTTGTTACTGCTACAACAACTGTTGTGCTATTCAGGTCGAGCTCTAGGCCGACCGACCACCTCAGGCCGACCACCACCCCCCTGCTGGACCGAGCAACCCCCCCTCTCTCTCTCTCCTTTTAAGCATACTCTCCTCCTTCTTCATCTTCATAACCTTCTTCCTCTTCAACTCTTATAGTTCTTAATCTTCACCTTCTTCTTCATATATGCATACTTGCCTTCTAGCACGTTAACCCATGAAAACACTTGTCAACAATGTTGTTAATCGTATTTCCTTTTTTAATTTTAGATTATAAAACTCATAATTAGAGTGTTATATATATATATATATATATATATATATATATATATATATATATATATATATATATAATCCTATTTCCTTTTTAATTTTAGATTATAAAACTTATGATTAGAGTGTTATATATATATATAATAAATAAAAAATAATTTTTTTAAAAATATATAAATAAATAAATAAATAAATAAATAAATAAATTATAAATAAATAAATAAATATATGTATTGAAACAAATCAATAATATTGATTTTATTAATGTATCCACATAGAAAAAATAATCTAATTCTAAATATAATTATTTTTAACACCCTCCTTCAAACTCATGGTGGATCAAACAACATAAATTTTCTCAATAGAAACTAAAATCGCGGTGTGATATGCGACTTTGTAAAGAAATCTGTCAACTGATCAACGGACGTCACATGTGGTAAAGAAATAGTGCCAGCCAAAAATTTCTCACGGATGAAGTGACAATCAATCTCAATGTGCTTTGTCCTTTCATAAAAAACTGAATTATTTACAATCTGTATAGCACTCTTGTTGTCACAGTGAAGCGGCGTAGGCCCTGTAGGAGCAATCCCCATATCAAAGAGCAGTCTGCGTACATGGACGATCTTTCTAATGGTGGCTGCCATAGGTCTATACTCTGCCTCAGTAGAAGAACATGCACCAATGTCTTATTTCTTTCTTCGCCATGAGATCAACGAATCTCCATAAAACAAACAAAATCCTATAGTAGATCGTCTGGTGGTCGGATCTCCTGCCGAGTCTGCATCAGAAAATGCTCGAACTCCAGAGTAGATGTAGAAGACATAAATAATGAGCGTATAATAGAGCCCTGAAGATATCGGAGAATCCAGAGTAAGGCACTATAGTGAGATGATCGAGGCACAAAAATGAACCTACTAACAATACTAACTGCATAAGAAATATATGTCCGGGTCAAACAGAGATACACAAGTTGACCCACTTGCCATCTATAGCGAGTAGGATCTCTGAGAGGCTCATCATCTGTGGGACAAAGCTTCACATGAAGGTCTAAAGGAGTATTAACTATGTGACTATCCGATAGACCAGCAGACAAAATAATCTCAGAAGTATATTTCTGCTAAGAAACTAGTATTCCTCTCTTGCCTTGTGCAATCTCGAGTCCAAAAAAATAAATAAATCAAAGATTATCAATGTCTTTCATCTGAAACTGCTGATGAAGGTACCTCTGAGTAGCTACAATCTCTACTGAATCATCGCCAGTCCAAATTATGTCATCTACATAGAGTAAAAGAAGAACTCCCCCTTGCGGTAACGACCGCACAAAGAAAGAATGACCTTAAGAACACTGCTAGAAACCTGCCTCTCATATAACACTTTAAAAATACTCAAACCAAGCTCAGAGAGCTTGTTTGAGACCATAGATAGCATGACAGAGGCGACAAACATGTCCTGACAGAGTAGAAAGTCCTGGAGGGGGCTCCATATAGATAATCTCGGATAAAGAACCGTAAAAAAAATTTATTCTTCATATCCATTTGATAGAGTGGTCACTGACGAGTGGCAGCAACAACTAGTAATGTACGAACTATGGTCATCTGAGCAACATGTGCAAAGGTCTCATCATACTCAATCCTATGCTCCTGTGTAAAACCCCGGACAATAAAGCGAGCCTTGTGTCGCTCAATGGATCCATCAGGTCGATACTTGACCTTGAAGACCCACTATCATGACCCACACCTGAAAAATCGGGCATGAGTCGTGGGTACGTCCAGCCTCATCGGCGGCAGAATGATGTCTAGGTATAATATCTAGCTAACAATCTCACACAACAATATAAGTACCTGCCAAGATCTCAACTCCAAACGGAGGAACAATATGATAAAGATAATACAGATACTCAATCATGATCTAAGCACGATAAGATAATAAGGAAGTCTAACAACTATAAAGTCTAAACAACAACTATTACTAAAGACAGCAACAATAATAATAATAATAACAACAATATCCTGAACCAAATACAATACAAAGTCTTAAACCAAAAGTCGGGGCCAAATCCGGTGCCAAAAGCTAATAAATACAACTGAGGTCCTAGGGATCCCGGCTACCAACCCGAAAATCACTCCTAAACTAGGGGGTCCATGTTTACACCATCGACAGGCTGAGGTCCATAAAACATCGGACACCAATCTTTCGGATCCTCTGAAAAATATATCCAGTCAGGATTGGAGCAAGTACACCTCTAACAACAGTTCCAGTTAAATGATAAAAACTATAAAGCAGTTGTAACAAGTAGCATAAGGTGAAGGAAATAAAGTATAAACAAGGATATATATATATATATATATATATATATATATCAACTGGTGCATAAAGGTAAAGATGCATAAAAATCAGAGCAAGATAATAATGACTACAGGATACAAGAAATCTAAACTAAGAGCAAGTGTGTGCACAATGACGTGAAGTGAGTCCAGCAAGAGTAAATATAATGAGTTCAGTCCATAAAGTATAAGTGAGACCAGTCAAGAAGTGTAAGTGAGTCTAGACTAGAAAGAATGAACTAGTGTCTCTGAAATACATATTTCGACATGTAAACGGCTAGGGATAAGTACGGCTCACTGCACACTGGGTGTGCGGCTGCTATCATTCCAGATTAGACCAGAGAGAGTGATTCCAGATTTGGAAATATTTACATGTCTACTCGAGCATTTCTCCGCCCCGACTAGTACAAGTGAATCCAAGACCCGACACGTAAAATAAATATAAGTCCAGCCAGAAACATGAGTGATGCCTGTAGTGAGTCCTGATATGATGCCAGTAGGTGATTCCAGAAATAGAGGTCAGACATAAAATATACGTGTTGCAAGTAAATGAATCCAGAAATACTAGTCAGTGTCGTGCCAGAAAATCAGATAATACTATACTAGAAGCTGAATCATAATAATTATCAGATAATAAAAACTATCAGAGAATGTACTCGCCTGACGTCTTGAGTAACTGGCGAGGATCGAGGTCTGAACTGGCGTCGCAAAGACCTAATATGGAAATCCAAGGTTACTTGGTGCTTTAGAGAGATAAACACATTTAAATAGACTAAAAATAAGTTTTTAGGCTTTTTCTAGGTCAGACGGGTCAAACCGGTCCATTCTATGTCAAAAAGTCAACTCAAAGCCTAAAAAGTCAACTCTAGGTCAAAACTAGGTCAAATGTTGACTTTGGTGGTCATCCGGGTCAACAATGGTCAACTCTAGGTCAAACAAGGGTGTCCCTAAAATTCTAGGTCAAAACTAGATCATTAAGCTACTAAATCCACAAACTCGCCTCTTTGAGATACCGGGATACCCTCGGTATCCGATATCTCAACCTACGCTATATATCCCATCTAAACCCACTAATATATATATCCTAACATGTATATATATATATATATATATATATATATATATATATATATATATATATATATATATATATATATAAAAGCATCACTTATCCCATACACGGACAAAAATCTAATACCTCGTCCCTATACCCATTACCTTGAGTATCTCAAGGTATTGAGATATCTCTAGCCTTACCCCTCTCTAACTCTAACTTACTAGCTAACTATCTATATATATACTTACATACACTACTATATGTGAACATCAATATATATATAACCTAGTATATAGGCAATACCTCAGTACCTCATCCCCGATAACTCAACTTACCTTCAATACTTCAAGGTATTGAAATCCAATACCTTACCTCATCCTTCTCTCTTATCTCACTATCTAAGCTATATATATATACTTATCTATACTAGTATATATATATATATATATATATATATATATATATATATATATATATATATATATATATATATATATATATATATATATATATATATTACCTATCCATCTATCTATACTAACTATATATCTATATATATAACTAATCTCTCTCTCTCTCTCTCTCTCTCAACTCTAGCTAAATGAGGAGGGGGTTATTGTTGCTATGGGTACAAAGTCTAAAATACCCCTCCTACAAGTCATGTTAATTAGGGTTTGGGTTTGGGGTTCCAAATATATTCTAACTAAACCCTAATCACTCCAACTAACTAATTAGAATATAAATAACTATTCTAAACCAGTAAATAAGTCTGACAAGGGTGTTGGTTGGGTCTGACAAGGTTCCACTAGGGTCTGATATGGGTCCAGACTAGCCAAAACCCTAAAATAACTAATAAAAATAAATACATGCATCTAATTAAATATTAATATAAATATTTATGATCAATACATAATTTACTAAATAAAAATAAAAAATATCCTGTCCTGGAAATAGGGTAGTGACATCCACTTCCAACTAACAAGTTGGACCCCATTTGGTAGTGGAACAACATCCCAAGTACCTGTCTGCGAAAATGCTCGAAACTCCTCTGCCATGGCCTCCTGCCACTCAGGGTACTGAACAACCTCTTGATAAGAAGTGGGATCTCGTGTAGTATGAATCACAGTAAGAAAAAAATAAAAATGTGGCGAATATGAGGCTAATGTAGCAAAACCAAACTTGTCTGGTGGACTGGAACAATCAGGGGTAAAACGAACAGGAGGTCGATGAGTACATTGTGACTAATAGAGAGGTGGTGGTGGAGTCATAGATGGAGGATATGATGGTATAGTTGATGCTAGTGGAATATGTGGAGGATTCTCGTGAGGTAGCGATGGAGGCATCGTAGAAGGAGTTGTACCAGGAGAGGAAAGCAAATGAATAGGATCAATAAAAATACTTAATGACGGAGCAGGAGGGTAAAAAATGGACATCCGATAGTGGAACAATAAAATAAGGAGAGTCATCTAGAAAGGTGACATGACGTGATATATGAAGACGATGAGCCAAGGGATCATAACAACGGTATCCCTTGTGCTCGAAACTAAAATCGAGTAAGACATACTTGGCTGACCGGGCTGTCAACTTCGTGCGTTCTTTCTCAGGAAGAAGAACTAAACAAGTAAACCCAAAAGTGCAAAGCATACTGTAATCAGGAGGACATAAAAAAAGGACTCTCATGAGGTGTTCGACCAGACAGAACAGAAGAAGGTATGATATTGATAAGATTGACAGAGGTAAGAATGGTCTCTGTCCAGAACGTTTGTGGAATAAAAGAAGATAACGAGAGAGCATGAGAAGTCTCAAGAATATAACGATTTTTTTGCTCGGCTACCCCATTCTGTTCATGAGTGTAAGGGTAGGACTGCTGAAAAATGGTGTCGTGAGATTACAAGAAAGATCTCATGGTAGTGGAAAGATACTCACGAGCACAATCAGAATGAAAAGTTATAATCCTAGCATTGAATTAAGTATGAATCATAGTAGTAAACGTCCTATAAATAGTAGAAAGATCAAAACGGTGACGCATGAGATAGACCCAAGTATAACGAGTATAATCATCAATAAATCTAACATAGTCGAGAAAACCTGTCATAGATAGGATAGGAGCAGGTTCCCATATGTTAGATTAGACTAATTCAAAAGCGCTAGTAGATTTTGATAAACTCTTAGAAAAATATAGAGCTATATATTTTGCCAACTTATAGCCCGTACATGCGGATAGAGGAGAGAAAGAACCACGTCCAAGAGCTCCACTATGAAATAAAGTCTTTAGACGGGGCTCTGAAATATGACATAAGCGTCTGTGCCATAAGTCGGCAATAGACGTAACGATAGCAGCATGACTAGAACTTAAAGGTTGAGTTGATGGAAGATGAAGAAACTCTAGATAGTATAATCGCCCCTTCCTATTAGCACGTCCAGTTGTCTGGCCCGTACGAGGATCCTTCACAGAACATGTGAGAGAGTCAAAAGAAACCATAAATCCACTATGACAAAGGCTACTGACTGATATGAGGTACAAAGTAAGATAGGGAACATGTAAGGCAAAAGAAAGACTCAAATTTTTGAAAATAATGGAACCAGATTAAGTGATGACTAACTGAGAACCATCAACAGTGTGTAAAGAGGAAAATTTGGATGGTAAATGTGTAATACTAGATAAAAGACTAAGATCAAAAGTCATATGATGAGAAGAACTAGAGTCTAAAATCCAAGAAGTAGACGTACCAGTAGAGACAGATACATAAGAGCCAGCAAAAATAGGCTGGCATTGGAGCCGGTGCTGAAGCTCTAACTGTAATACCCCACAACCGTACAGTGCATTACGCTGAGTCAGATTAAACGAGACAATGTTTGATTATATTTTGATTTGTTGGATTTGGGAGCAAGTATTGATTTGAGTTAGTTTTATGTGCAGATTGCGTGCGGAGTTCGATGGAATCAGATGTTCGTTCTGAGCAGTACTGGGATAGCAGGATTGGAGCGATAATGCCGTCTTTCTTAGTCCGATCGCTCAGATCATTTGGAGAGTACAACCTGCTTGTACGGTCATATCAATTGAGTAGATTATACTTTGCATCGGACCACAAATTTAAGAATTCGGCCTTATCGACAAGGCAGAGTGCTTGGCGGACTCAGACTTGGTGAGTGGGCTCTGTCCCTTCTCTTCTACTCCTTCATGCCTAATAATATAGAACCCATGTAATGGTTTGAACACTTGGACTGGAATATTGGAATCACCACACTGTGGCATGCATAGAGTGTATGCCATTTGATTGGATAGAATTTATGGCTTGAGTTGGTCTTGTATTTGGGCAGTTGGAGCTTGAGTGGATCATCTTGGTTGGAGAAACGAAACATTTCAACGGGCGGGCGAGCGAGCATGCATCCGTGCACGAGTATCAAGTTGGATGCTTTGTCAAGCAAAGCATGCAATTATGGTTCAAAATTGGGCAACTGTATCAGAGAGGGCATTGTACCATTATTGGGGCATTATGCCATAGAGCTTTCAGAGTGAGGGGTGTTGCACCAATCGAAGCACTGTGTCGAGAAGCGACATATTACCTAATGGAGATAACTTGAGTTGGTGCCTTGGGCTATAGTTGGAGAATGGTTATGGTAAATTGGATAGATTGAGGCGAGTATCGTTTAGTGGGGCAAGAAAACTCGATTCTTTCATCGTACCTACTGTTGGAGTACTACATTGGTCACGAACAACCTGTTGCATACATGGTTTGGTTTTCTCGAACGGGATAGGCTCTGAGACATCGGGATCGTTCGGTCATGGAGAAAATAAATGGTAACGTGCCTTAGGCAAGGTACTGGCAGTTCAAGACGACCAGGTGGGCTAGCTACTTAGTGCTGAATCAGGTTGAATTGCCTTGGATTAGTCCTTTTGGCCAGTAACCTTCATATAGATAAGAGTTGGTTTGGTTTGGTTTGTGCATTCGTGTAGGCGATGACGCCACCTTGCCTCGGGCGAGAGTGTGCGCATCGATGATTGGATTTTAGTGAGGCTTGGATTGTGGCGTGATACGATAGATTCTTGGCTTAGAGTGAGATGTGGTTAGATAGGTTCACACTTGCTTCGGGTTTGAGTAGAACGGATTGCATGCTTAGTATTATTTTGAGTTGGATATAACTGCTAGTATATTTTCTTGAGTTGAATGCTTGCATGCTTAACCTATTTTACAGTTTTTCTTAACATGTCATACCTCTACCATAAAATGAATCTAACATTCAAATAGAAAGATCACCATATAACTGTTTGCATTCACTATCTACTTAGTGTCAGTTTAGATGAGTGGGTTACCCCGTTCACTAGTACGGCTGTGTACTGACCCACATTTTTGGGCATTATTTTCAGGTACGCATGTGTAGTGGCTCAGCTTGGATATACGGGATATGATGTATGGAACGGTAAGTACCTTTGTAGGTAAGAGAAATAGCAAGAGTGTTGTATCACCTTTGTGGCATTCTTCTTGTGGCATTTTTATTTGGACCCTTCGAGAGCTTCGTTGCATATACTCTGATGTGTGCTTGGTATACAATACTTAACTTTTGCTGCAACATGGTCATTTCAATGATAACCATAACGTTTGACATCATTACCTTGTGCGAGCGCAACTCCAGGCTCGCACGATATCACGTTCCGATGAGAACGATTGTCCTACGGGAGCACTGTAACATGGTAATTTACGTTCAGCGGGGGCGATCAAACTTGCGGGAGATTGGGGCATGACAAATTGGTATAAGAGCGCCCGATTCATTTCCTCGGACTTTATCCTTTGCTCTATCTCCAACTCTAAATAGCTTCTGTGTATCGTTTGGATCTTGGCTCTACTCGGTGCCATATTAGATGTTTTATGTAATAAGTCTATATATTTATTGGTTGTGGGTGCATGTTGTTCTTCGTTGCGTTAGCTTTCGTTGGTTTTTGATAGAATCGTGTAGCATCATTTGGCGTTATTGTATTCTTGCAGCAAGTTGTTTGGCGTTATTGCATTTGTGCAGCTAGTTGAGAGGTGTCGTTGCGTTGGGTTGATTTATCGTTCGGGGAGACTCTGTTTGCATCAGTGAAGCAGTTGGTTGTCAGACAAGATTGGTTATGTGGCATGCTGTGAATAAAAACAACGGATGAGAATAGAACGTTGCACGAGTTGCTCGTGTAGGGAATGTGTTGGATGGAGTTTGAGTTTTGGTTAGGAATATCAGAGAGAGATAGAGTTGTACGAGTTGTTCGTGTGGCGCGTATGCTTAGCAGATTTGAGCAGTAGCTTGAAATACCAAAGAGAGCATTGTACGAGTTTCTCATATGGCAAATATATGGAATAGTTGGATATTGGCTTGAATTACTTGGAAGGGATCATTGCACGGGTTGCTCGTATAGCAAAAGTGTCGGACAGTTTAAAAAATAGTAAAAGTATCAAGAATGGAACATGGAACAAGTTACATCAAGAGAGATCAACAGAAGAATTGGATGGTTCATGCATTGGCTGAGTTTTGGCTTAGACTTTGAGTTGTGACTGGCAGAATCACACAGAATGGATGGTTCGAATAGATCTTGGGTAAGTGCAAAGAAGTATGATGCGAGTAGTGACTTGAATCTGAGTAGTATATGGTATACCCCTTAGTAATCGTGGCATTGGAATATTTTGGATAGACAACAATAAAATTGTCATGACGATTGCGGATAACGAAAATATAAGTTGGTTGGTGTACATCGGCTGAGTTATGTTTCGGAACATGGATCAAGTGAATGTTAAGTTACGATCGACAGGATAGTTACGGGATAGTTGGTTCAGAATAGTGGTTCGTCGACGCAGAATAAGTCTAGCACAAGAGCGATTCTATTTCTAAGTGGTATATGCGTGCTACGGAGTGGTGCGCACGTTTGGAATGTTCCGAACAAGATAAGCGATATGTTTGCTCGAAACATATGTGATAGTACGAGATTATGTCAGAAATTGGTGCAACGAAGTTTGCATAAGGTATTCTTTGATACGATGGACTTGAGCGATCATGAAGAGACTCGTATAAATGGAAGTTTCGTTGGCCAAGAATGGAACAAGCAATGGAATGAGTGTTTGGAATTCAAAGGAGTGATGCAAACCAAGTATTAGAATCAAGATGAGATCGATCAGACGAAAAGCTGAATATTAGAGTTCGCTTGCGCGATTTGGAAGTTCGGCGGAACATTCATTGATATAAAGAGAGTTAAGCATAAGGATCAAACAGTTGGGGTATACTTGTGTGAACGGTGGATATATCAAAAAGTAGAGAGCAAGGACTACGAATTTTGGCAACGCAAGGGAGCAGTTGGTCGAGCAACGGAACACGATTTTGGTTTTGGAGGAGCAATACGATGGATTCATACAAACTTGAAAGATTTTAGATATTGGCGCTCGAGGAATTTAACTCAGAGTTTAGCAAAAGCAAAATTGGTTAAACGGTATAACGATGGTGGACAAATTCTTTGGGAGACATGAACGGGCATGAGGCAAGTCTAGTTGATGTTAAGTCAGATTGAAAGTTAATACTTGCAGTACTGAGGCGGATCGGGGCAACGAGTAAAGGTGATATGGATTTGAGATTATGTTAGAACTTGTGCACGTGTCATCGAGAGCGTGTGGACAAATTGAAACATAAAGAAATCAAGATGGGCTAAGGAATAGAATGAGTACAAGGATTGTGGCGGATAGAATTTTGAAGATAGCTAAACGAGAGAGCGACATTGAAGCAAATTACTGTGCCACTCAAGTTAGTTGGACATGCAATGTAAAGTTGACGAACGGATAAGAAATAGAGCAAATCTATGATTTTGGGAATTGTTGCAAGTGGTAGTGTGAGAAATCGAACAAGGCAGTTCAAAATTTTGATGGATTCAGGACAGAACAACGGAGTGATGGAAGACGGTTTCAACAAGTACAGTTCGATGATTTATGGCTTGGATAGATAGTAAGACTCTAGGTGGTTAGGCGGCGTTTGGTTGACAGATCGTCAGAGGTAGTGCATGAAGTGATCGTATTCAGAAGTTCATTCGGATCAAATTACTGGGTTATGGCTCAGATTTGCAGAGAAGATATAGCATGGTTCGTAGTAACTGTCCATCGTGATGACTTATAATTATCGATCGTAGCTTCGGGACAACTGATCCTAGAGACTTGATCGCCAAATAGAAATAAATATTATAGACCCATAGAACGACCCTTGCGGTGGCACATTTGGAAATGCGTCGAGGGTTGATGTGAGTGGTGTATGTTGAAATAGGCCTAAGTGACTGAGTGTTGGATTTGAGAGATCCTTGGGATAGCCTTCAGCTGAGGATGCATCCAGAAGATCGAAGCGATGGTAAAAATGGCCTACGTCAACTGATGAGATTCAGAGTAGAAAATTTTTGAAGATGGCATCGTCTCTGACTCATCATTCCCCAGAAGGGAATAACATTCATATGAATTGACGATTGTGTAACTAGCTTCAAGAAGTTAAAATCGTGGCTCATTCAGATCAAATCCTTGCACTACCGGATGTGACAGATATACCTCAGATCTACAAGATGAAATTGGACTTAGTTTGCGTACGTTCTCATGAAGAGGGCGAATGTGATATCCTGTGCTTCAAGGCAGTGGAAGCAGCGTGAAGAACTATTTCATGCACGATCTAGGAATTATGGCGAGTGTGTCTGCATCAAAATTGAGGTGACACTATCCCTATGGTGTGGTGGTAAAATCTTCGTGGATCGCATGAATCTTAATATAGATGTTCACCCAGAGAGGTATTGAGATTTAGGCAGAGGTATTGGGCCAAGCTGATCTAAGAACATAATACGATATTTGGGTAAGTCGCCTAGCTGGGGTAGTATAAGTTCTGATGATCGTTCGGAGCATAAGATTATATTTGGAGACAGTGCATGCAGAACATGGTACGATTGGAGTCATGCTAGAGTTGGTTAGTTGAGCTTAGACGATAATAATAAGAATTCATAAATAGTTGGATGATAGGGCTTGCAGAATAGTCATTGCGCTTGGGATGCGTAAGGACTTGGAGCGTGCGTTGGATCTTGCTAGAGAATGGTTTGAGTCAGAACACGAACTGATTTGAGTCAGGTGGAGAGATCGTTAGAGAAAAAATATCGTATTTGAGAATAACACTTATGCCAATGTGTTGTGGATGATCATCAGTATCGGTTCATTCGAGAGTAAAGCGATGACTGTCTCAGACATGAAGATACCCTTGTAACTTGTCCAAATTTGCTATCGCTAAGCTCGGTTGAAATGCATGTATTTCAGGAACGCCTTAAATATGTGTATGATCCAAACTAAGTGATATATTGAATTTGAATTGAGCTGCAAGGAGGATGTGGGAATATAGAATTTGTGCGAGCTTTCAGCGCAAAGCGAGATGTTGAGTCTAGATCAGGGGAATATGAGTTGCATGGATGTGAGACTCTGTCTCACAGTATCTATCGGAATATGGATATGTATTTTATACTGCATGTTTTGTTTTTCTGGATTTATTATGATTTAAAAACTTGGAAAAATTAAAACTTTACTACCTGACCGGTACACCGACGGTATGCTGCCCAACAAATATTTATTTTTAATTTTTGGAGATATTTTTGATAATCTCTCTATAAATAGTGCTTAAGTTTCATTTCATTTCTCATTTCTCTCTTTTCTCATCATCCTTTCTCTCTCGAGATTGGAGCTTGGTTTTGAGATATGAAGAGTGGTTTCTGATCCCTTTCGTGCTGGTGGAGTTGGAGAGTTAGGCTGGGACCTCGTTCTAGGCAAGTACACCTTGTCGATTCTATGAACTTCTTCTACTTTCTGTCATTTTCATTCCTGGAGCTTTGGTTGTTGCTTTTTAGCTTAAATTTGTTTTACTATTATTGTTCATCCAGTAATTTCTAGCCTTTTTACTGTCTCGGTTTTAATTTTTTGTAGAATCTGGTCCCGTCCCTTTTTGATAACTTGGTAACGGAAACGGTACGGGAGTTGTGACCGTAATTGTTTGTCCATATTATGATATGGGAATTACCACTAGACTTGACTCCTTGTTAGACTTAGTTTTGATAGTTTTTAGGATTTGATTTGGGTCCCAGATTCAGATTTGACTTTGGACGAGTTTTCCCTTGGATACCGGTATATCGACGATATACTACAGTGTACCGACGGTATACCGATTTTGATCGACTTAGATTTTAGATATTTTTATATGAACCTTATCGACATACGGATGGTGTACTACAGTATATCGACGATATACCGATCCTTGCCGACATTGTTAATCGACTTCAGGATATTTGGCTTGGTCGACATACCGACGGTATACTATATTATACCGACGGTATACCAATTTGTTGGAAACTAAAACCTGCCATCTTGGATATAGGGGACATGATGTATGAAACGGTACGTACATTTATGGGCAAAAGAAAGAGCAAGATTGTTGCATCACCTTTGTGGCATTCTCCTTGTGGCATTTTTTGGACCATTCGAGAGCTTCATTACGTATACTCTGATGTGTGCTTGGTACACAATAGTTGAGTTTTGCTGCAACATGGTCATTTCGATGATAACCATGACGTTTGACATTATCGTCTTGTGCGAGCGCAACTCCCGACTCGCACAACATCACGTCCCGATGAGAACGATTGTCTTGCAGGAGCGCTGTAACATGGTAATTCACGTTCAACATGGGCGATCGAATTTGCGGGAGATTGGGGTATGACACTAGCTGGGTAAGACGACGCTGAATATCTGACGATGTCTGTGTACTATCAACAATGTGAGCCTGAGGAACCGGAGAGCGAGTCGAGAAGGAAATATTTGTCTTTATCTGCTTGAAGAATTGAATTTTTGAATGTGGATGAAGCAAAAATTATTTATCCAGTGAGTGTCCAGTCTTTTGGCAATGAGAACAAATCAGACTCTATCACTGACGAGTATAGCAGGTAGTAGCATAATGACCCGACTTTCCGCAATAAGTACATAAATGACGCATTTTGTTTTTTGTTTTTTGTTTTTTGTTTTTTGTTTTTTGTTTTTTGTTTTTTGTTTTTTGTTTTTTGTTTTTTGTTTTTTGTTTTTTGTTTTTTGTTTTAATTTTGTTTTTTTGATTTTTTTGGCAACCGTATTATTCTTGAAGCGGAACTGTAAAAATCCTCCTACCACAAACCAACTCTTTTCTTTTGACTTGAAACATGGACCAACACCAACTCTATATATTTTTGGAGGAAGAAAAAAAACTCTTGTTGACTTCAAACTTTTACTAATGTAAACAAATAAAAGTGCACCAACAACTCAGTTGGCTCCAAGTTTAGTCATGACTTAGGAAAGATGTCTAAGAAGGCGGAGTCGGTGAGATAACATTAGAACTACTGTAGATGAAAAACTATTCAACTCGCCTAGACATCAACTCGGCTGGAGATCTAAAGAGATATTGAATATGAATAATTTTATTGGATATCAACTCTGTTGGTAGAGAAGCGACTACTGATAACGATGACCAGATTTATGGTGAAACAATCAGTGAAGTTGATAGAGTGGATGGATCTCTCTGAACAGTCCTGGGATTGAAAAAAACCTAGGCTCTGATACCATGAAACAAATCAACAATATTGATTTTATTAATGGATGATTTAAAAAGTCATACAACTATAATATATATATATATATATATATATATATATATATATATATATATATATATATATATAGAGAGAGAGAGAGAGAGAGAGAGAGAGAGAGAGAGAGAGAGAGAGAAAAAAGGTATCCAGATCCGGATAGGAGTAGGAGAGGAGGTATCCTGATAGGAGTAGGAGAGGAGATATCTATCCACATAGAAAAATAATCTAATTCTAATCTAATTATTTTTAACAAATATATATATACACCATCACTCACTTCCATTTAAATACACACATACCCTCTCCACCTCTTGGCCGTCCACACTCTTCCTCCTCCTCCTTCTCACTTTTTTATATTCTCCACACTCTTCCTCCTCCTCCTCATCACTTCTTCTTCCTCTTCTTCCAATGCATCACTACCACCACCTTTATTCCCTACACAATTGCTGTTGCAACTAAGCTACTGTTGCTGCTGACTTTGCCGCTGCTGCTAGTGCTACTGCTTTTGTTGCTACTGCTACTGTCCAAGGCCGACAACCACCACCTCCGCTCCATCCCTCGAGCTCCCACAACTTCTGTTACTGCTGCTACGCTGCTATAGTTGCTGCTGCATATATATATATATATATATATATATATATATATATATATATATATATATAAAGTTGATTCTTGGATTATGTTTTATAACTAGTTGGATGCAATATCTAGGTTTTATTCAAAGGTTGTATGAACACCATGTTTAGCAAGTATTTATATGCCATGCTAGGGTTGTATACTTGTTGGGGTTATGTGTGCGTATGTGTATAGTGAGCAATGCAAGTTTGGAATGAGGTTATGCATGCTTAATTTATAAATTCAGATTAGGGTATTACATGTGTACACTTGATGAATACAAATGTTTAAGGATGTTGATGACGTATTTGTATACGAACACCCTAGGTTAAGAACACTTAGTACCCACGTATTTGAGGAGCAACTTGGCAACAAAAAATACCATATGTTGTGGGAAGGGACTTGAGGATGTTATGTGACTTGTAGGCTTGGTGTGTATATACTTTTCTTGACGCTTACCTAGCCAAACTACCTAGTTGATCAACTTGTCATCTACTTGTCATGCATTATTTAGATTTGCCCTAATCCGACCTAGTTGGTATATTTGAGGATGTGGTGAATATTTGAAGATGATAACACAAATACTTATGGTTAATGATCTGGTTAAAACCTATTTTTGATAACTAGTTAACACCCTTTGATTGTTTAGACTCTAAATAAATAATATCATGTGTGTGCGTGCTTAGTGAACGTAGTATAATGTCTGATATGTTATTTTTATATTCATAGTCACCCAAGACGTTTCAATCTTGGTTGCGGGGTCTAGATCATTGTTTGCTCAACTCGGAGTTCCATGCAAGTATACCTTGCCTTCTTATACTATTTAAATTCAGTTATTATTGTTCACTTGTTTCTACTCTAAATAAAATATAATTGTGTGCATCTGAGAATGCCTCGGGTGTAGTCGACGAAGCCGTCCATGTTTAGTCTTGTGTTTGACCTAGGTTCTAATGGACGGACCCAAAGTTGTGGAGTTATCATTATATCTCCCAAGGCCTTGTCATGTATCATTTATGTTACAAATTGAGTTTATGTTAGGACACGGGCTTACGTACTCGATTGTCCATTGGTGCGAGTCGCACGTGTGACGGTACTTAGCATAGTTGTATAGTTCTTTTGTTTATATTGTGACTTGCATTATAGTTTGTCATGCCCCAGTCCTAAAATACGTAGGACTAAGATACGTAAGCATGCCAGCTGCATGGATATGGGAACTCCAATATATGGAAACCAAACCCATACGTACACTATAATATGAATATCAAATCGACAAGTAGTATAAATCTATCACAAGTCACAAGGTATAATCTAAATCTCATCTACGAAATCAATATAAATAATAACCAATATATATGAAACTAGATCTTAATACAAAGTATCTAAGGATGATAGTTGGCTGGAAATAAATCCACTACCAACTCGAATATAAGAGCAAATACAATATAAGTACAACACAACAAACACAAAATAAGTTTATCAACTAACGACCACGGGGCTCGAAGAGAAGACATCCTCGAAACATATGTAACCATCCGAATCTGCGCTCCTGCGACTACTCAAGAACAGATACACCTGGAAGGGGCCAGGTCCTCAGAGGGACGTAACAAGATACATAGAAGCAAGCCAATTTGAATACAGTAAACATGCATAATAGGTAGAAAATATGTAAGTATGCTGTACAAGACAATCTATATGAATGCAAATGAGGACAACTTTTCAACGTATGGGCAAGGGTAGGCTACTCGATCTAAGCCTCAAAACTCACACACCCGTCTAGAATATCATCAGCCGACATACCTCGGGGGTAGCGACCATCGGACATGACCAGCATAGTGCGTGCTAGTTACTACGGTTTACCAGAGTGGTTAAAGCCCATACGCCTACTGATTGTCCTCTCATGATACTAAGTGTCATGTGTGTGTCAACATATTTAATATATAGTAATGATTGGAAGAATCTACACATGCAATAAATATACAGAAATATAAATAGCATGCAAAAGTACTGTAAATAATTTGGCTAGGTATCTTGCCTGATTGAAAAAGAATGAAGTCCCAACTCAAGGCGTCGTCCGATCTACCCGTCACATAAATTAAACAAGTTAGATTACAAAAGTGGGTGAATAGGTTCCTCCATTTTAATCTATTTTAATACTGAATAAAATAACCTAAAATAGTATTTTAATCTTGTTATAATCTGATTTTTTTGTTAAATCTAAATTTTGGTCCAAAGAAAGTCAACTTTACGAATTTGTGATCTGTGGCACGCAAATCGAGACAATCTGTTGACCAAAAAGTCAACCGACTCGAATCCTAGATTTGTGTGTAGAATCCTATACATTTAAATGCTATATGAACACCGGAATCGACGGTTTCATAAAATCATAAGTCGGTAAAGAGTTATGGCCATAAGGGCACACAAATAAAAGTTTTCGGTGGTTTCCTACTTACGTCTATGTTGCACGAATTTTACAGTAGAATAAACTTATATTTTAAATTCTGGAAAAATAATTTTCTAGAAGTTCATCATGTCAAATTTCTGAAACTTCAAACAGTTCATAATTCCGAGTTCGGGATCTCCCAAAATCTCAAAAATACCAAAACGCGTCTGATTTTGGACAGCTGGCACTTTTAGAATTTTCTGCGAAAATAGGTTTTGAAATTATTAAAACAATTTATATATTCTGAAAACTAACCTTGATATAATTCTAACAAAAAAACTGGAGCGCGTTTGGAGTCCGGAGCTAGGAGATATCGTCTTTTTAAGTCGTCATAACTACTAGAAAATGAGGCTGAAATTATGACGAATTTTGACTCTTTTTGGACGAAAAAGAGGTAAATTTGGGGAAGAAAAATATGAAGGATGAGGTATTTATAATGGTGGACACTACTTAATTGAATACGATTAGGATTGGTTAATTTGGATATGAATAGGATGAGTTTAAATAAGGATAGGATATGTATGAAGTTGCTTTCCTAGTAGGCTCAGGATTTGAATTAATTTAAAAATAGAGTTTAAGTTTATCTCAATAATTTATAATCTTAAATAGAATTAAAGATAATACAAATAATTTATATATAATCTTATTAATATCTATTAACACTAAATTAACATCTATCTAATATTAAGACTAGATATAACCAAATAAATCCTAAATAATTTCAAAAATCTAAATAAATTTCTTAAAATTCTAAATAAATTACAGAAAAATATAATTAAATATTTTAACCTAAAATAAATATTTGTTAGGAACAACATGCAAGTATGGTCTCGTAGTAAATTATAGAAGTCCTAGAAATTTACGTTCCCTATGTTTTAATTACATAAAAATTATAGAAAAATCTCCAAAAATCTAAAATAGCCTAAAAATAATTCTAAATAAATATTTATATAAGTAAATATACTAAGAAATTTATTTTCTAATTAACTAAGAGAATACTCTAAAGAAATTTAATATTTAAAATAATCTATAATAAATATAATAATATAAAATATACACAAAATACCTATTTTGGGTGAGGGGGTTTACATAGTTTCATGATGTCCACATCATATTCAAGACTTATACATTAGAATTGGGCGGGAAAGACAATTAATAGGTATATGGGACAAATATTTGGCTACCGTAGCTTCAGAGTAAACTACGGGGTCGTGAGCCTTAGTGCTACTCGGTCATGGGCTTATATGCTAGTGGATATATCCGATAGTGGTTGCAAGCTGTGCGCTAGATTTCATCAGGATGTATGCTAGTATATATACTTAGCCTCTGGCTCGACACTACGCTTTATACCTATTTTACCTACCCATACGCACCAATATTGTCTTTAAAGTTTATTCACTTAGATGGATAGTTCACCCTGATTTGTTTCCTATGTATTTATATTATGGCATATAATTTTTATATCTTGTTACGTCCCTCTGAGGACCTGGTTCTCTTCCAGGTTATTTGAGTAGTTTGCATGACGCTCGATCCAGTGGAGTGTTGGACATCCTTTCAAGTATCATTCGTTATTCACAATTATGTACTATTCTCCATTATGATTCTGCTTTTATAGTCTAGTGCTTATAAAACCTATATTATTCTCTTGGCCTATTTGAACGAATATATTATTGGGATGCAGACTACTAATGCATACCTTTCCTTCTTGAGATTCATTTATCATGGATTAATATTTAGTTAGTTGTTGGCAGATAGATATTGATATTTAGCTTGATCACTTGACCGTGGATAACATAAGTACACTTCGACGGGTCCATTAAATTGGGAAATCCTATGGAGTCGTACCAGCTGTCCATTGCTACGTGTCTGGTTCCATTTGGGATTGGGGCATGACATAGTTTTTAGTGGTGGCCCATGCAGGTTAGAGTATATCGTTTTGGTTATGTTACTGTACCGAATGAGCTTATAAGTTAGGATTAATGTTGAAGAAGAACTTAATCCATAACTGATTTTAAAACTCCTCTTGTATTTGATTGTCGCCCTTGGACTTCAAAATTGTATTCGTTCAATTTCTGTCGATATCGTTATTATTGTTTCTCGTCTTCCCCTATTCCGGAGAGATGGATAGTCGTGTGCGGTATTTCCTCCAGAAGCAGATCCTCTCCAAGATACTCTCCGGGCCTTTGCTAAAAACGTTGTAAGGAAATATGTGCGAAAGGTTTCTGTGGGTAAGGAAAAGGTCATCAAAGGTCAGGGAGGAAGAAGAAGAAGAGAGGGAATGCCTGCCTTGGAAGGAAGTTTACTGATTTGCTAGAGCTAGGAAATTAGCACTCAGGGATTAGTATAGAAATGGAAGGCAGAACGAATGACAGTGCTCCTCCTCATGAAATCCCGGGAGTAACAATATAGAAGAATAGTCCAAGGCATGGAGTTTACTAATTGTATAGAAAATAGGCCTTCTCAATAGAACTTAGTTGCCAGCCTCGATCATTCTTCGTTGGGGAGGCTCGTGGAAATAAATGCGCTACTAAGCCCGCTACTTTCTTTCATTTGTAGACCTCGTAGCTTGAATCAAGCTTCCTTCTTTCTGACTAGACTCCCGTCTCTAGCCGATTCAGTCTGCCAAGAAATGCGAAGGCATATCTGATAGAATATTTTGAGAAGAGGGCTACCCATAGTAGGGAAGGTTGATAGGTTCTTTCTATATGCTAGAGCTAGTATAGATTGTTGACATAAGAATTGGATATAGAAGTATAGGCCTAGAACTAAACCCTACCCATTGCTTAAGATAGCAATAATTTGGAAGTATTTGAAGTTAGAAAGATTGTTTGATACTAATAATCTAGATCAATTTATGGAATACATAGCTAGATTCTAGGAATTAGTTGTTGCCCATGGTGGTGATACAAGAAATAGTATTATGACCTTGAGAAGATAGAATTTTAGGCTATCACCTAGAAGAAGATTATCTCATAACAGAAATTTTAGCATATGCTTTGATGATACCTATTATTATAATCATACCATGGTGACTCAGAGTAATAAACAGCAGAAAGAAAAAAAATCGAGGAATACAATTTTAGGGAGAATAAGCTGTGATTTGATATGGTATGCAGAGAATTAACTTGAATAAAATAGTTGATGACATTATACCTTGGATAATTTTTGAGACCAATATGAGGTATGAACTTACAAGGTTAACACTGGTTTATGACAGATTATTAGAGGATTACACATGAACTGCCTAGGATTAGGGATTTAGGATTTTGACCAATAAAGTATGAACTTGATGAACCTATTCCTTAATAGTGTGTTATGATATGAGAACCTATTTCAATTCACCCTAGTTGACGGATTTGTTTTTTGGGAAATTGTATTTTTATTATTGTATGGGTTATATTGTATCTAGGTCATTTAGAATTATTGAATAGTTATTTATTACATAATTTCTATGACTTTAATTGTGTAGAGGCTTATGTTGTATATCATTATGTAATTATATGTATTCTCTTAGGAATTAATTTGGGTTAAGTTTAGGCTAGATATGACTGACTGACTAGATTGTACTTATTGATGCTAAGAGTTATTATAAGAAGTTAGGTTGGAGGATTTTATTATGGATACTATAGGTTGATGACATTGTATCGAGGAAAGAATATTGAGATAGTAACCATATTAGCTGCAGAATGAGGAATTTGAATACTATATTGGTGGTCTTGAGATTTTTGTGCTTGTAGGATTTTTGGTGCCTAACCCTTGCACTCCTTTAAGAGTAAAATAATGGCATTTTTTATAGATATTGGAAGTATCAAACTGAGATTGTGTTATGGTATCCTTGAGTAACCTTGGCCTATAGGTAATAATTTCCTAAAGGATGATTAGTATAATAACAATGATATGATAATACATGGATGATATGAATAGGATTTGAGGACCAAACTGTGAGACTCGTCTCACTGTTCTAGTATTCGGACCCAATATACACGTATTATACATGTATAGCTTGTTTATTGTTTAATTGCTTACATCTTGATTTATGCCATTCATGTATTATTTAGGTTATTTTTGTAAGTTTTTCTTAGTTGCATGCTTTGGACCGTTGGTCCCTTGGTTTTCTTGGTGTGTGGCTGTGATGAACCCGAGTGAGAGAAATGGATTATGATCCAAGGGCATACAGTCAATCCATTGGCTATATAAGCAATCCCATTCTCTTTTCTCAACTTTTTCTTCTTCTTTATTTTTTCTCCAGCAGAGAGCAGCAACTGAGCTTGGCCTTGGCCGTGGGTGACCTTGGTAGTGTTGGTATTAGGCTAGAACTTGACCGTAGAAAAGTATATCTTGCCAACCGAAGGAACAACCTTGGATCTTGCTTTAATTCTTAGTATAGCTTGGTATCCTTTGAGAATTATTGGCATCTCAAGGACGTCGAGAGGATGTACCCATTCAGTCAGTGCAAGAGGTTTTGGAAAGAGGCAGACCTCGTGCCAATAACTTGACAAGCAACTTCAAGCGGCTCCAACCCTTGTATTTTTATGGCACCTAGGATGCGATTGCATTGGACACTTGGCTACAAGACACTGAGGATATTCTAGAAGCAGCCGAAGTTCCGGCCATAGAGCAATTCTCGGTGGTTCGGTTATAGTTGTTAGATTTGGCTCGTGACTGGTGGGCAGCACAAATGGTTTTACTAACAATACCGGTTCCCTGGGCCGAATTCAGCAAAAGGTTTCAGGTCAGATACTTTAACGCAGTATCACTTTATGATCTGTATTAGAGATTTAATAACTTTAAGCACATGGACAGGACTGTCGACGGCTACGGGACAGAGTTCTGTAGGTTAAGCCGGTTTGCTCCCACCTTGGTGGCAATCGAATTAGACCAAGCAAGGAGGCTCCAGTAGGGACTTCACTTGGAGATTATATTGGCAGTGGAATAACATGAGTTCCAGACTTTTGATGCTATGTTAAGAGTAGCAAGGAGGCATGAGTATACCTCCCAGAGAATAGTGGATATGATTGGAGGTCGTAAGAGGACCCATACTTTAGGCGGTTTTTATAACCAGTCTTCAGCACCAGTCCCAAAAGTTAGGGCTTTAACTATTGGATCTCCGAGGAGGCTAGTTTTAATAGCCTCCGTTCAGCAAACAGCCCTAACTCAAACTCGGCAACATAGATCATCTCCTTCAGTGGAATATTCTCATTGTGGAAAATTATGACATATGATTTTATAGTATCGTGGTGCATAAGGGTTGTGCTTAGCTTGTGGAGCACCAGGCCACAGAGTAGGATCTTGCCCACACAGAGCTAGTTCATCATCCTTCTCCTCGACAGGACACCAGTATAGGGCTCTAGTACCGGTTCAGCAATACCAGGGTCAGAGGCCTTTGCTGACCCAATCTCAAGTATTCAAGCAGCAAAGGCCACAGCGGTATGCGCATGCCCAAGATCAAGTACAAGCCAGACAAGGAGGTCCACAGTAGTAAGGACCAGTATCGAGAGGCCAGGTTAGGCTAAGTTACTCACCGTGGAGGAACAACTAGATTTAGGTGAGGTGGTGTCAGGTACCATTCTCGTCAATTCTCATTCAGCTTCAGTATTATTTAATTCTGGTGCATCATATTCCTTTATGTCTGCACGATTTGTGACAAGAGTTGGATTAGAACCCGAATCATTATTAGTAAGATCCAATATACTTACTGGTAATAGTATTGTAGGAGTAGATAGAGCTTATACCTCATGTCGATTCATAATGTGTGAAAGAGATTTTTTGCTAGACTGATAGAGTTTCTTTTGGGAGATTATGATGTCGTCGTAGGCATGGATTGGTTGGGTGCCCGATATGCGACGATATATTGCCATGCTGTAAACCCCCTCACCCAAAATAGATATTTTGTGTATATTTTATATTATTATATTTATTATAGATATTAAATTTCTTTAAAGTATTCTCTTAGTTAATTAGCAAATAAATTCCTTGATATATTTACTTATATAAATATTTATTTAGAATCATTTTTAGGTTATTTTAGATTTTTGGAGATTTTTCTAGAATTTTAGGTAATTAAAACATAGGGAACGTAAATTTCTAGGACTTCTATGATTTACTTTGAGATCATACTTGCATGTTATTCCTACCAAATATTTATTTTAGATTAAAATATTTAATTATATATTTTTTTATAATTTATTTATAATTTTAAGAAATTTATTTAGATTTTTGAAATTAATTAAGATTTATTTGGTTATATATAGTCTTAATATTAGATAGATGCTAATTTAAGTGTTAATAGATATTAATAAGATTATATATAAATTATTTGTATTATCTTTAATTCTATTTAATATTATAAATTATTAAGATAAACTTAAACTCTATTTTTAAATTAATTCAAATCCTGAGCCTACTAGGAAAGCAACTTCATGCATATCCTATCCTTATTTAAACTGATCCTATTCATATTCAAATTAGCCAATCCTAGTCGTATTCTATTAAGTAGTCTCCACCATTATAAATACCTCATCCTTCATATTTTTCTTCCCCAAATTCACCTCTTTTCGTCCAAAAAGAGTCAAAATTCGTCATAAATTCAGTCTTATTTTCTAGTATGTTATGACAGACTTAAAAAGACGATATCTCCTAGCTCCGGACTTCAAACGCGCTCCAGTTTTTTTTGTTAGAACCATATCAAGGTTAATTTTCTGAATATATAAATTATTTAAATAATTTCAAAACATATTTTTCCAGAAAATTCTAAAAGTGTCAGTTGTTCGAAATCAGACGCGTTTTGGTATTTTCGAGATTTCGGGAGATCCCGAACTCGGAATTACAAACCGTTTGAAGTTTCGGAAAGCTGACATGATGAAATTCCAGAAAATTATTTTTATAGAATTTAAAATATAAGTTTATTTTACTGTAAAATTTGTGCAACGTAGACGTAAAGAGGAAACCACCGAAAACTGTCATCTGTGCGCCCATGTGGCCATAACTCTTTACTGACTTATGATTTTATGAAACCGTCTATTCCAGTATTCATATAGCATTAAAATATATAGGATTCCATACACAAATCCAGGATTTGAGTCGGTTGACTCTTTGGTCAACAGATTGCCTCAATTTGCGTGCCACGGATCATAAATCCTTAAAGTTGACTTTCTTTGGACCAAAATTAGAGCTTAACAATAAAATCAGATTATAATAAGATTAAAATACTATTTTAGGTTATTTTATTTAGAATTAAAATAGATTAAAATGGAGGAACCTATTCACCCACATTTGTAACCTAACTTATTTAATTTATGTGACGGGTAGATCGGACGACGCCTTGAGTTGAGACTTTATTCTTTTTCAGATCAGGCAAGATACCTTGCCAAATTACTTAAAGTATTATGCATGCTTAGTATATTTCTGTATATTTATTGTATCTTTGTTTATTTATTGCATGTGTAGTTCCTTTCAGTCATTACTATATATTAGATATGTTGACACACGCTTGACACTTAGTATCATGAGAGGACAATCATTAGGCGTATGGGCTTTTAACCACTCTGGTAAATCATAGTATATAGCTCGCACTACGGGCGTGTGTCGCGCTGGTCGCTACCCCCGCGATATATCGATTTCTGGAGTCTCGCTGGTCGCTACCCCCGCGGTATGTCGATTTCTGATGTCCACTGATGAGTGTGTGAGTTGTGAGGTAGATCGAGTAGCCTATCCTTGCCCATACGTCAAAAAGTTATCCTCATTTGCATTCATATAGATTGTCTTGTACAACATACTTATATATTTTCAAATATTATGCATGTTTACTGTATTCAAAATTGGCTTGCTTCTATGTATCTTGTTACATCTCTCTGAGGACCTGGCCCTTCCAGGTATCGCTGTTCTTGAGTATTCGCAGGGGTACAGATTCAAATGGTTACATATATTTCGAGGATGTCTTCTCTTCGAACCCGTAATTGTTAGCTGGTATTCTTATATTGTGTTTATTGAGGTGTACTTATATTGTATTTTCTCTTATATTCGAGTTGGTAGTGGATTTGTTTTCATCCGACTGTCATCTTTAGATACTTCTTATTGAGATCTAGTTATATAGAAGTTGGTTATTTATTTATATTGATTTTCTGTGGATGAGATTTAGGTTGTACCCTGTGACTTGTGATACATTTTATACCACTTGTGGATTTGATATTCATATTACAGCGTACGTATGGGTTATGATTTTCATATATTGGAGTTGCCATATCCATGCGGCTGGCATGCTTACGTGTCCTAGTCCTATATATTTTGGGACTGGGGCGTGACACATGCTGGCAATGTTATCTTTCGTATCCCCTGAGTGGAAGAATTCTTATTTTCTAGAGGAGAGATGGATTCTCTGTCAGCAATCATGAGAATGACAGTAGCAGAAGGAGTACAATTTTCCAGAGTGGTCGGTAAGTTTTTCGATGTGTTCCCAAAAGAGCTTCCATGCATGCCACCAGAAAGAGAGATAGAGTTTACCATTGATCTATTTTTCGAAACAACACCAGTGTCAAAGAGAGTCTACATGATGAGACCATCAGAGTTGGAAGTCTTGTACCGAATGATAGAAGAATTGAGAACCAATAAATTCATTCGTGCTAATAGATTATCTTGGGAAGCCCCAATGCTTCTAGTAAAGAATAATAATAAAACTTCCCGTTTATGTGTTGATTATCGTACCCTCAATGTAGTAACCACCAAGAACAAGTATTCATTGCCAATGATCGATGACTTATTCAATCAGCTTAGTGGAGCAGTAGTATTTTTCAAGATTGATCTACGGTCGGAATATCATCAAATCAAAGTCAGAGAGCAAGAAATACCTAAGACGACGTTCAGATCAAGATATGGACATTGGAAGTTTCTAGTAATGCCCTTTAGAGAAACTAATGCACCAGTAGTATTTATGGATCTCATGAATCGTGTTTTCATGCCATACTTGGACAAGTCCGTGATTATGTTTATCGATGATATCTTAGTTTACAGTCAAAGTAAAGTAGAGCACGAGTAGCATCTTTGCGCAGTTCTTCAAGTCCTTAGAGAACATAAGTTATATGCCAAGTACAATAAGTGCGAGTTCTGGTTTGATCGTATTTCATACTTGGGGCATATTATTGCAAAAGGTGGAGTAGAAGTGGATCCCCAGAAGATAGAAGCTATTGAGATTTGGCCAGTACCTAAAACAGTTATAGAAGTTTGTAGTTTCCTGGGACTAGTAGGATATTATCGAATATTTTTGTCAAACTTTGTTAGAATTTCTGCGCCCTTGACATAATTGACTCATAAGGACGTGCGCTTTGATTGGACAGATAAATATCAAACCTCTTTTAAGAAGCTCAAGCAGAAGTTGATTACGACCCTAATTTTGATGCTTCCAGATGGGACAGGTGGTTTCACAGTATATTATGATGCACCGGGAAAAGGAATAGGGTGTGTTCTTATGAAGCATGGTAAGTTATAGCTTAGGCGTCTCGGCAGCTTCGAGACCATGAGAAGAATTATCCAATACACGACTTAGAGTTAGCAACAATTGTCTTTGCACTCAAACTTTGGAGACATTACCTATATGGAGATTGAATAAAGATTTATACTGATCATAAGAGTTTGAAGTACGTCTTTACTCCGAAGGATCTCAACATGAGACAGAGGAGATATCTAGAGCTGATGACAAACTATGATCTTGACCTTCAGTATCATCCAGGGAAGGCTAATGTCGTGGCAGATGCTTTGAGCCGGAGAGCAGGAGCTTATTTTCTTACGGTGTAATGAGAGATTTTAGAAGATCTTCAGGATATAGACATAGAAGTAGTATTTCCTGGCAGCACAATATTGATGGCTAGCTTGCAATTTTAACCCAGTATAGTGGAAAGGATCAGAGTAGCACAGTCAACAGATGTCAAGCTTCAGTGACTTAGAGTAGAATACGAGGTAGGGCGTAGAACAGAACTAAGCATTCACACTGACGAAACTCTCCGATTTGGTAATCGTATTTGCATTCCAAGTGGAGATATCCGTCAAGAGATCATGTCAGAAGCCCACAGTTCTCAATATTCTGTTTACCCAGGAGGAATGAAGATGTACATAGATATTCATCAGCATTTCTGGGGAAATGGTATAAAGACCGAGATAGCACGGTTTATCTTCTGATGTTTGGTTTGTCAGCAAGTCAAGGCTGAGTATCATAGAACAACAGTAATTCTTTAACCTTTACCAATTTCGGAATAGAAGTGAGACCATATCACCATAATTTTTTTGACTGATCTTCCTAGATCTCCAACTGGCAGAGATACAATTTGGGTAATAGTGGATCGACTCATGAAGGTTGCTCACTTTTTTTCCTTCAGAGTGGGGCAGTCTACATAGCAGTTTGGTCGGATGTATATGGATCAGATTATCAGTCTTCATGGAGTGCCAGTCAGCATCGTATCAGATAAAGATTGCATATTTATATCTCACTTTTGACAGAGTCTACAACAGAGTCTGGGTACCCGTCAGAAGTACAGTACAACTTATCATCCCCAAGTAGATGGTCAGTTAGAGCATACAATCTAGACTCTAGAAGTTATGCTTCGATCTTGCACCCTTGACTTTGGTGTTTCATGGGAGGATCACTTGCGCTTAGTCAAATTCTCTTACAATAATAGTTTCCAGGCAAGTATCCAGATGGCACCATTTGAGGCACTGTATGGAAGAAAGTGCATATCCCTTGTAGCTTGGGATGACATTGATGAGTGAAAATTGCTTGGTCCCAAGATGATATCCCAGACAGTTGAGGTAGTCAAACAAGTCCGGAAGCATCTTAAGGTTGCTCAAGATTGTCAACATCATTGGGCCAATTTGCATCAGAGACCTCTTGAGTTCTCTTTCGACGACCATGTATTCCTTTGAATTTTGCCTACCCGAGGAGTCATCAGATTTGGTGTACGGAAAAAGCTTAGTCCATGGTATATTGGTCCGTTAGATATCTTTGAGCGAGTGAGAGTTATTTCTTATCGCCTTGCTCTTCCGCCGTCGCTTTGCGAGATACATAACGTTTTCCATATATCTCAGTTATAACGATATATACAGGATTCAAGTCATGTCCTGGATCATTCGGAATTGGTCGTTGGTACCGACCTTTCATATGAGGAGAGACCTATATCCATTTTAGACCAGAGAAAGAAGATTCTCAAGAACCGGACTATTTTGTTAGTCTGAGTTACTTGGGGCATCACTCACCGGGCGAGTCAACTTGGGAGCGAGAGGATATCCGTGCTCGATACCTATATTTGTTTGACTCGTGAGATATACTTGTTCGTGTATCTCGCACCATGATCTTGTCTTATGCATGCTTGTCTTTTTTAGGATTGTGCTTGATTCCCGTATGCCCTTGCTTGCCTTGGTTGTATGTCCCCAGAGGTTTCTTGCTAGACCCCGTACCTCATTAAAATTTCGAGAACAAAATTTTCTAAGGATGAAAGAGTTGTGAGACTCATCTCTCTGTTCTAGTATCCGTACCCAATATACGAGTATTATACATGTATAGCTTATTTATTTTTTAATTGCTTATATCTTGCTTTATGCCATTCATGCATTGTTTAGGTTGTTTTTGTAAGTTTTTCTTAGGTGCATGCTTTGGACCGTTGGTCCCTTGGTTTTTTTGGTGTGTGGTTGTGATAAACCCGGATGAGAGACATGGATTATGATCCAATGGCCTACAATCAATCCCTTGGCTATATAAGCAATTACATTCTCTTTCCTCCAATTTTTTTTCCTTTTCTTTCTCTTTTCTTCTTCATTTCTTCCCCAGTAGAGAGCATCAGCTGAGCTTGGCCTTAGTCGTAGGTGACCTTGGTAGTGTTGGTATTAGGCTAGAACTTAATCGTAGGCAAGTACATCCTGCCAACCAAAGAAACAACCTTGGATCTTGCTATGATTCTTAGTATAGCTTATTTTAATTATTTTGATTGATTAATTTTTGGTTAACACTTATAACTTTCCTCATTGATGATTTTGTTTTCTTTAAAATGGTGTGAGACTTATCTCACTATTGCGTATTTTTTATGTTCATATCTTATATATGTGTGCTATTGCTGTATATTGCTTTCCGTATATATTTTTGGATTTTTTAGCCACTCTCATGTAATTTCTGGATTTGTGCATACTGTTAACCACCCTTGATATATAAACCCTCTCTTTCTCTCTCTTCCCCATTCTTTCACTTTCCCCTCTTTTTATTTTTTTCTTCTTTCCTTTCCCCTCCTCCCTAGCCGAGAGCAGCCCTGGACCGGTCCCCCTCCCCTTTCCCTTAGTCGTAGTGGTAGTAATTACTGGTGGTTTTAGGCAAGTACATCTTGCCAATGATAGAGAACTTAAAATTTTACTTTATTATGGATTTCTTATATTTTATTAGTCTATATTGTGCTCTATGAACTCCTATGCATGTTTACTTTTTGGTATTTTCAATTTTGATAGCTTGGTTGGACTAGATCTATATTTTTAGTTTTAATGTGTTCTTGACATTTTTATGGTTTTGATCTCTTAAAACTTGTTATTTTTCGAAGCTAGTTGTTCTATGTGAGAGAGCATATGATTTTAAGTGATTTAGAACTATACTTCTCTCCATTTGAGCTAGAAATAAGGATTTCATAGAGAATCATATTTTCAGGACTTGAAGGTTTTTCATGGCTGAAACTTGCTGTTCTGGGATGAAGGAGTTCCATGCGGCCTGTTTTGCATGCGGTATGGACTCCTCGCTCCAAAACTTACCATGCAGCCATCTTGTTGGACGCATGGCTGAATCTGCACATGCGTCCCTTGACCAAATGCATGAAACTTGAACAAAAGCAATTTCTCTAAGTTCCTGATTCCATGCGGCCCTGAGGAGCATGCGGCCAAAATTGTCCATGCGGCCCGAGCTGTGCATCCCTTCCCCAATGCATGACTCTGTGCTATCTTGGCACAATTTCCCCTGAATTTGTCTTTTCTTCTCTGACACACTTTATTGGCCAGTCACATCGGTTACTTTTCTGACACTCTTCATTGGCCAGTCACATCGGTCACTTCTCTGATACGCTTTATTTGCTAGTCACTTCAGTCACTTCCTGACCTTGTATTTATTCCCTATCACTCAACCCTTGTCTCGAGGTGTGGACTTTGAGATGATCCATGCGGCCAGTTTTGATTCATGTGGCCAGTTTGATCCATGCGGCCAGCTTCTTGCATGTAGACTATTTTTTGCATGTGGCCAGCTCATCTCCTACACTTCTAGCACTTATAGTAGCAATGTTTTCTTTTGTTACATGTTATTTACTCCTTGTTCTTGGCCCAATTAGTTAAATTCATATGATGTATGTTATTTTTAAATTTCTTACTGTCACTACCCAATTCTAGAAAATAGGATTTTCTTTTTTTTATTTATTTGATAAATTGTGTATTGATCATAAATAATTGTATTTATATATAATTAGTTGGTTTATTATTTTTATTGGTTATTTTAGGGTTTTGGCTAGTCTGGACCCATGTCAGACCCTAGTGGACCCATGTCAGACCCAACCAACACCCTTACCAGACTCATTTATTGGATTAGAATAGTTATTATTATTTTTATTAGTTAATTGGAGTATTTTGGATTAGTTAGAATGGTTTAAGGAAACCCCAAACCTAAACCCTATTTTTGGATGACTAATTTGTAGGGTATTTTGGATATTGTGTTATGTTCCTAACCCTAACCCTATTTTCCTATACATGGCCGGCCCCTCCCTTTCCTTTTAATTTCTCCTACTTCATTTTCTTCTTCCCTTCTCCTTCTTCACTTCCTTCCATTTACTTTTCTCCAAATTTCAAGTAAGTTTTTCACCATTCCTTCTCTTCCTTCATTTATTTCTTCCATAAATGTAAACCCTAACCCTTCTCTTTCCCCTAACCTAGGTGTGTAGAGCCTAGATTTGGTGTAGAGGCTTGGCTTGGAGGCTTGGAGGCGTGAGAGTGGTGATTTCTAGGTTTTTGGAGACTTTGGCCTTGAGATTTCAACTCCCAAGAGGTAAACCCTAACTTTCCTCTTAGTGATTACTCTAATATAGTATAATTAGTAGTTTAGAACCTTCCTAGACCTTAAGGCTACCCGTGGGAGGAAGTTAGAACTTGTTTGGTTGTGTTTGGAGACTTTGACTTTAGATTTTGTGTCAATTTTGGATGAAATCCGAGATTGGCCCAATTTTGGGTGATGCCCTAGGTTAGACGGACCTAGGTAGACGTGCTTGGGTGTCTTAAGGGTAAGTACGTGTTTCCGTTCGGACACGTGAGATCGTGTCGCTGAGATTTGGGCATTTTGGGCAATTTGGGAGTTTTTTTATCGTCGTGGGTTCCACATGCATATAGGATTTTGCCACGGACCTAGAATCAGAGAGTTAGCATTTTTTTGAGGTTTTAGACATCGATTAGAACTTGTGGGAAAATTTTGGGTCGATTTCGAGTAGTTTTGGTGTGCGTTTCACGAGGTATCGCGAGCCGCACACCAAGTGTTCGTCGAAATGACCAAATGGCCATTTCGACTTGGTTTCTAGGTTTCGGGCTTGAGCGCGGGTTGGTTTAGCTTCGGGGAGTGTGTACTAGGGTTTTCGAGTTATATCTTATATATATATATATGTATATATATATATATATATGTGTGTGTGTGTGTGTGTGTGTGTGTGTGTGTGTGTGTGTGTGTATGTATGTGTTTGGGGGGTTGTGCGTGTGTTGGTGGGGTGTTGGTGTAGTTGTGTGTGTTTGAATGTTAGTGTGTGTATTTGTGTGTGAGTGTGTGGTTATACATATATATATATATATATATATATATATATATATATATATATATATATATATGAGTGTGTGTGTATACAATATATATATATATGTGTGTGTGTGTGTGTGAGTCTGTGTTTATATATATATGTGTGTGAGTGTGTGTATATATATATATATATATATATATATATATATATATATATATATATACATACATATGTGCTTATATATATTGTGTTGTTGCCCTTCTTTTGGAGAGGTTATCTTGACAGATTATTGTGAGATATATATAGTGTGACCTAGAACAGACCTAGATAGCGTTCTACCGCCGATTCTGCGGCGTAGGCTGGACGTACCCATGACTCATGCCCGATTTTTCGGATGCGGGTCATGACACTTACAACCTAGATGCTATACTTATCAGAACATGGAATACCCGAAACTTGGAATGTAATGACACTATTAAACTGAGGACTCCCGGCACCTGACTTGTACTGAATGAACTTGATCTCTGACTCCAGATACCCGACATGTACTGATAAACCAGATAGTGGCTCAACGTAGCTCACTCCTGACATGCTTGAATCTTCAGAACTGAAATTCTTGGACTGATAAAATAAATTTTCATAGTTGACTGTTTGTCCCTGTCCTGATTGTACTTATCAAGCTATTGTCCATTCTTGCATCATGTCTAAGAAAGATTCCTGAGCACCGCGGTCAGGAATCCTTGATAACTTGCCTAAGTTAATAACTAGAATAATTATCTAGAAACATCTAGAGAGATTTCCTGGCTACATGCAATCCCGGTATCCCAGCGACACCTGATGGATTTGGACCATTCCTGATTTTTTTGCTATCTTTAATTTTTTTGAAATTGTTTTCTTTTAAAATATTACTGTTCTTCCTTGATGATATCATATCATGCACCATATTGACTTCTTTTGATCTGTGTTCAGGATGCCTCCGAAGATACGGTCTTACCGCACCGTTCCAGCAGCTGCCACCGAGAGGTCTGCTACCTCTCGTCCTGCTCGACTTCAGGAAGCTGCTACCGCTCCACTCACCATTCTTGCGGTTGAGGGAGGATCTGCTTCTCTCGGAGATTCTCTTCCTCCGGTCGATCCGAGAGCTACCCCATTTGTTCCGGTGGTACCTCCTCCACCACCTCCTGTACTGGTAGATGCCGCACAGTTGTTTGCGTTCTTCAGGAAGATGATGGACACGCAGCACCGCCAGGCAGACATGATGAGGTTGGGTATTCAGAATGCTCACCAGGTGGCCATGACGGCAGTAGACAGAGTGGCTCAGATCCAGCCACAGGCAGAACAAGCACAGCATCCGAGGCCAGGCAACATCATTGACTTTCAGAGGATGCAGCCCAAGGAGTTCCAGGGTACAGAGGGGATCCAGTACACGGATGACTGGATCGAGCACATCGAGGGGATCTTCAGGCTAGCACTGATCCCAGCTAGCATGCAGATAGAGGCATCGGGCAGCCAGATGTTCGATCTTGCCCTTACTTGGTACCGTACTGACACGAGGATAGCGGTACCGGGACTGACTTGGGAGGCTTTCAAGAGGCTTTTCAAGAAGAAGTTCTTTCCGGATATGGCTCTTAGTGCTTTGGAGAGCCAGTTTGAGGCACTCATCCAGGGGAGCAAGCTGGTAGACGAGTATGCAGCAGAGTTCTGCCGTCTGGGCAGATTTGTAGAGGGCTTGAGCGAGGCAGCGAAGGCACGAAAGTTCCGCAAGGGTTTGGTCATGGCGGTCAAGTCCTTGACAAGGAGTGACCGCGAGGCGACCTTTGAGCAGATTCTGAGTGATGCTCAGAGGGCTGATGATGACTTGGAGCTGAAGACCAAGAGGAGTAGAGATGCTTTCGGAGCAGGCAGTAGTGCGGGCCCAGCCAAGAGGCCGTTCTAGCAGACTCAGCAGCACCAGGGTCAGGGTCGTACGCCTTTTTGGCTGGCGCCCCAGCAATAGAGGCAGGGACAGCAGCAGAGTCCGAGGCAGCCCATCACTTGCCCTTTCTGTAGGAAGCTGGGGCACGGATAGGATATTTGCAGGAAGAGACTGGACAGATACTTGTTATGTGGTATAATAGATCACCAGTTAAGGGATTGCCCTTCAACACTCACTCGTACAGCTCAGGGCAGAGGAGCCGTTCAGAGGGGACCAGTCAGAGCACCGGCTGTACAGCAGAGAGGACAGCCTTTGCAGACTCAGCATCAGAGGTTTGCCCAGCACCAGCTGCAGCACCGAGGAGGACAGCAAGGGCGAGCTTTTGTCCTGACTGTAGAGAAGGTCGAGCCCGTTGGTGATGTGATCTCAAGTTCTGTTCTTCTTGGTCTATTCTAACACTTGCTTTATTTGATTCCGGTGCTTCCCATAGCTTTGTGTTTGTATCTTTTGTTATTAGACACCATCTTGTTGCTGAACCTTTAGCTAGACTCTGCAAGATCATGACCGAGGGTGGTATCATCCTAGTCAGTGATGTCTGCAGAGACCGAAGAGTTACCTTGGGAGGCCGGGAGTTGAGTGTGTGCCTATTCGTAATGCCACTCCCGAGCTACGACATTGTACTCGGGATAGATTGGTTGAGTATACACTGTGCTAGTATAGATTGTCGTGGAGGCAGAGTGTTATTTAGTCCGCCGGGAGAGCCAGAGTTTGAGTTTGCCAGAGGAGCAGCGGAGCAGAGCGAGGGAGTCTTCTGCGGAGCCCTAGTGGTAGAGCAGAGGTTGCCACATCCATTGATAGCGGAGTTTATGGATGTCTTTCCGGAGGAGTTGCCAGGGTTACCTCCGGACAGAGATGTTGAGTTCTCTATAGACTTGGTGCCAGGCGCAGAGCCGATATCCCAGCACGTCTATAGAGTCAGCAACAGTGAGCTGGTAGAGTTGAAGAAGCAGGTGGATGAGCTTCAGGACAAGGGACTTATCAGATCTAGTTCTTCTCCGTATTTATTCCCGGAACAGTTGGAATTTCAAAGTTTTGTTCTAAATTAAGGTATAAACTCCCGAGTTTCCCCCCTTTTTTTTCCATTTTTTTTGTTTTTATTCATTTTAAATCCATGAAATCGGATAAATTAAATGAAAAATGAATCGAATCATAAAAACAAAAAAATGGATTTCCTCTTATCATATCAATTAAAAGAATGAAATAGCATAGCTAGGATTTCATTTTATATGTATCACAATACGAAATCCAAAGGATTTTTCTAATGATTTTGATACTTCAGTATCATTATCATTAACTATATGAGAATTTATTAAGAATTCATATTTAAGAATTAATGAATATTAATTAATATATAACTATATTAGTTAATATAATGTATAATACTCTTTATTGTGTACATAATATTTCGAATTTATGATCAAACCAACGAATTGCCCTTTTTTTAATTAGGCATATAATGAAACAAAAGAGTTTCCATACCTATCACAATTTGCTGCGCTTTTCACAATAGAAATCCATTTCTATTGTGAAAAGTGCAGTAATAGGAAAAACCATATCACAAATGAAATCGACTATAATAAAAACGAGAATGAAAAAAAAAATATATTTAGAACCCAGAACAGTATACAGAAAAATTATTATTCCACGTACCACAGCAACTAATTCTAACTACTATATAAGGAATTCAATATAGTTCAATACATTTGTTAATGGAAATTTTCCATCTTCCAAAATGGGAAGTTGTTTGAGTCGTGAAATCTTAGATTACTCCAAATTTTTTTTACTTGTTTGTCTCACAAAAAAACTTTTTGAATTCCCTGTGAAAATTGATTTAGCTAAAGAAAAAGCTTTTACTGCAGCAAAATATCCCTTTTTCTTCCAAATATTTCTACGAATACATTTTTTTGATATAGAAGTACATTTTTTTGGAACTGCCATTCAAAAATAGTTACTTATTTTTATCGTTTGTTGTATGTGAAAGACATATATTTCTCAAATCAAAATGGATCGTTCTTTTTTGTCACTTTTTATACTTAATTATGTCAATAATTTTGACATACCAATTTTTTTTTAGTCGATTTATTGATGCATACTATGATCCATATTTGAGTCAAGTACTCTTTTGGTGTAACTGTTTTTCCTTAGTTTTTTCTTATTATACTATACGATATAGTTACAAATCGACAGAATAGAATGTAGTTGTAGAATAATTGTAAATCACATATGTATTCTCTGTCTTAATAGATAGATATCTTTCTTTAGATACTTTTTTAGATACTTAAAGTTAATAACTAAGTAATCAATTTTACCTAGTCATTCCTTTTGACTAACCAACTGTCACTTTTTTAATATTTTCTATATTTGATAAAAAGATAGTTCAGAATAATAAAAAATAAAAATATTAAAGGGTTTCTTATATATTTTTATTGTTGATTTATTATTGTTCTTTTCGAAAGAGATCAAAATTGGTGAATCGGAAATAATTATAAGAAAAAATGAAAATTTGTTTTTTATGGAACATACATATCAATATGCATGGATAATACCCTTTCTTCCATTTCCAGTTACTATGTCAATGGGATTTGGACTTCTGCTTATTCCCACAGCAACAAAAAATATTCGTCGTATGTGGGCTTTTCCGAGTGTTTTGATGTTAAGTATAGCTATGGTGTTTTCGGCCAATTTTGCTATTCAGCAAATAAATGGAAGTTTTATCTATCAATATCTATGGTCTTGGACCATCAATAATGATTTTTCCTTAGAATTCGGACACTTGATCGATTCACTTACTTCTATGATGTCAATATTGATTACTACTGTTGGAATCATGGTTTTTATTTATAGTGACAATTATATGTCTCACGATCTAGGGTATTTGCGATTTTTTGCTTATATGAGTTTTTTTTAATATTTCTATGTTGGGATTAGTTACTAGTTCTAATTTAATACAAATTTATATTTTTTGGGAACTTGTAGGAATGTGTTCGTATTTATTAATAGGTTTTTGGTTCACGCGACCAATTGCAGCAAGTGCTTGTCAAAAAGCTTTTGTAACCAACCGTATAGGGGATTTTGGTTTATTATTAGGAATTTTAGGCTTTTATTGGATAACAGGTAGTTTCGAATTTCGAGATTTGTTCGAAATAATTAATAATTTGCTTCATAATAATGGAGTCAATTCTTTATTTGTTACTCTGTGTGCCTCTTTTTTATTCCTTGGTGCAGTTACGAAATCTGCACAATTTCCCCTTCACATATGGTTACCTGATGCTATGGAAGGACCTACACCCATTTCAGCTCTTATACACGCGGCTACTATGGTAGCAGCAGGAATTTTTCTTGTAGCTCGGCTTCTTCCTCTTTTCATAGTTATACCTTACATAATGAATTTTATTTCTTTAATAGGCATAATAACAGTACTATTAGGAGCTACTTTGGCTCTTGCTCAACGAGACATTAAAAGAAGTTTAGCTTATTCTACAATATCTCAATTGGGTTATATTATGTTAGCTCTAGATATAGGTTCTTATAGAGCTGCTTTATTTCATTTGATTACTCATGCCTATTCGAAAGCTTTATTGTTTTTGGGATCTGGTTCCGTTATTCATTCGATGGAACCTATTGTTGGATATTCACCAGAAAAAGTCAGAATATGGTTCTTATGGGCGGTTTAACAAGATATGTTCCAATTACAAGAATTTCTTTTTTATTAGGTACACTTTCTCTTTGTGGTATTCCACCTCTTGCTTGTTTTTGGTCCAAAGATGAAATTCTTAAGGATAGTTGGTTATATTCCCCAATTTTCGCACTAATAGCTTCCTTTACAGCGGGATTAACTGCATTTTATATGTTTCGGATGTATTTATTAACCTTTGACGGATATTTGCGCGTTCAGTTTCAAGATTACAGTAGTACTAAAAATAGTTTCCTTTATTCAATATCCCTGTGGGGAAAAGAAGTACCCATGGTAGTCAATAAAAATTTCCTTTTATCAACAATGAATAATAGGGTTTTTTTTTTCAACGGATACATATCAAATTAATGAAAATGTAAAAAATAGTATACGATATTTTACTACTAACTTTAGAAATAAATACACTTATACCTATCCTTATGAATCGGACAATACTATGCTATTTCCTCTGCTTGTATTGGTACTGTTTACTTTATTCGTTGGATTAATAGGAATTAATTTGGATCAAGGAGAACTAGATTTTGATATATTATCAAAATGGTTAACTCCATCCACAAAATTTTTCTACCCAAATTCGAACGATTCCGCAGATTGGTATAATTTTTTGACAAATGCAGTTTTTTCAGTAAGTATAGCAGTTTTGGGACTATTCATTTCATCTATTTTATATGGATCCGTTTATTCGTCTTTCCAGAATTTGGACTTAATTAATTCATTTTTAAAGGCGAGTCTGAAGAGAATTTTCTTGGACCGAATCAAAAATTTGATATATAATTGGTCATATAATCGTGGTTACATAGATATTTTTTATACGAAGATTTTCACTGTGGGTATAAGAAGATTAGCCGAACTAATTCAGTTTTTTGATAGACATATAATTGATGGAATTATAAATGGAATTGGCCTCGCAAGTTTCTTTATAGGGGAATGGATCAAATATATGGGAGGTGGGCGAATCTTATCTTATTTATTCTTGTATTTATGTTATGTATCAATCTTTTTATTTGCTTTTCTATTTTTAGTAAAGAAATTTCCTTTTTTTCTTCTTTAAGTTTTCCCAATTCCCAATTATCTTGATACCCATCAAGATAAGAATCTTCGTAAACTGGGCTATCTTTTTTAGTCTTCTTCGTTTCGTAAGTTGTTTCTACATCGCTTTCTTCCTTTCTTTCTCCCCCTTCTTCCTTTTCTTTCAGTTTCTTAGTGAAAATAGGCGACGACATTCTGCCTAAATAGTAGACACAGGTGATAAATAAGAGAATACTAAAGATTCGAGCCATAGAATTTCTCAATTCTAACACAAGGTACTTATTAGAATGATTTTGCCGTATCCAGAATAATATCAATCCAACCCATTTCATGAATAAAATGTGACCAATTAACCAACCAACAAAACTACTTGTTACAAATAACATCTTGTTGTTGCATCGAAACATATAAATGTTGACTAATCTGGCTAAGGTTGAACTTGGTAAAATGAAATGGTTGAATAATTAAAAAATGAGATTATTCAGGAATACACATTGAATGCTGAGATTACGCATTAAATTTCTGGTAGTAGATCCATAATAAAAAAAAGTTTTTGTGATTGTTCCAGAAGAAATGAAACAAAAGATACAGTAGAACTAGAACAGTTATTGTATGAGGTCTACCCAATGCTAGATGCAGAGGCGCATAATAGATCAATATGAACATCATGAGCTGCCCCGTAATAAAACCAGTTGTTGCTGATACCTCCTTCTCGGTTCCTTCTTCCATAACCCAAGCTCGGAGAAGGAAGAGATAAGAGGGCCCTATGGAGAATGTGGTCATAAATCCATAATAGAATCCGACCACAACGACCGAATTTATTATCTTTATGCATAAGGATAATAGATTACCTAGTGGAAAAGATTTTAAAATCATCACAAACGTCCCCCTTGTCTTTTCTATTTCAATTTCTTGATTATTATATGATGATTTCTTAACTTTCTATATATAGAAAGATAGAAACAGATAGACCAAGAATAAGGGAGTTGTATCGACTACAGGGCTTTAAACAACCTCACAATCAAGAACAAGTATCCACTGCCGTGTATTGATGATATCTTTGACCAGTTGAGCGGAGCGAGGGTATTTTCCAGGGTTGATCTGAGGATAGGCTACCACTAGGTGAAGGTCAGGAGGGAGGATATTCCGAAGACGACTTTTCGGACCAGGTATGGACAATATGAGTTCATGGTGATACCGTATGGGTTGACTAATGCCCCGTCAGTGTTCATGAATCTGATAAACAAGGTGTTCCATCAGATCTGGACATGTTTGTGGTGGTGTTTATAGATGACATCTTGGTATATTCGAAGATCCATGAGGAGCATCTAAGGATAGTGCTGGAGACTCTCAGAAATGAGAAGCTTTATAGAAAGCTTTCAAAGTGTGAGTTCTTCCTTGACAAGGTTGAATTCCTTGGTCATGTGGTGACAGAAGAGGGGATCTCGGTGGATCCGAGGAAGATCATGGCAGCTGAGGCATGGAGTGCTCCGAGTTCAGTAGCAGAGGTCAGGAGTTTCCTGGGGCTGGCAGTTTACTACAGAAGATTTGTTCAGGATTTTTTCCGGATTGTAGAGCCGTTATCTAGGATAACCCAGAAGGACGTGGAGTTTGTTTGGTCAGAGGAGTGCCCGGTCGCCTTTGATGAGCTGAAGAGGAGGTTGACGACAGCTCCAGTATTGACGTTGCCATCGAGGTTTGGAGGATTCACTATCTATAGAGATGCATCGGGAAAGGGACTGGGTTGTTTGTTGCAGCAGAATGAGAGGGTGATTGACTATGCTTTCAGCCAATTACGTCATCATGAGAAGAACTACCCTACCTACAATTTGGAGTTGGCAGCGGTCATCTTTGCTCTGAAGTTGTGAAAACACTATTTATACGGAGAGCGTGTAGAGATCTTCACTAACCACAAGAGCTTGAAGTATGTGTTTACCCAAAAAGAGCTAAATATGTAGCAGAGGAGATAGTTGGAGTTGATGAAAGACTTCGACATATTATTGTAGTACCATCCAGGGAAGGCAAACGTAGTTGCGGATGCGCTGAGCAGGTATCCGGTAGCTATGTGCCTGACTACAGATCGTTATCTTCTGGCAGATCTAGAGAGCTTGGGCATTGAGGTGATAGTGCCTGGAGTTGAGATACAGATGTGGGGACTGCAGATTCAGTCAGAGTTGATAGACCGGATCATGGCTACACTATTTGAGGATGAGTCCCTGAAGAGCATCAGGGCGCAGGTTCAGATTGGATTATCAGATGACTTTACCATTGCTGATGATGGTTCATTGTGGCATGGTACCAGGTTGTGTGTGCCGAGTGGGTCATTGCACGAGGAGGTTCTTCAGGAGGCGCATCGATCCCAGTACTCTATGCATCCAGGTGCCAACAAGATGTATAGAGATCTGAAAGAGCATGTATGGTGGTACGAGATGAAGCGGGAGGTAGCACGCTTAGTATCCCGATGCTTAGTGTGCTAGCAGGTGAAGGCGGAGAGGCAGAGGCCAAGAGGGTTGCTCAAGCCGTTACTCATTTCGGAGTGGAAATGGGAGCATCTGACCATGGATGTTGTTTATGGACTTCCCTGTTCTCCAGGAGGGAAGGATGCGATTTGGGTCATCGTAGACAGGTTGACCAAATCGGCCCACTTTCTACCATTCAAAGTGGGTACGTCTATGGAGAGACTAGCAGAGATGTATGTGGGCCAGATAGTCAGACTGCATGGAGTTCCTGTGAGCATAGTATCAGACCAGGACAGTCGCTTTACTTCACATTTCTGGAGGAGTCTACAGGCTAGCTTGGGCACCGAGCTCAAGTTTAGTACTGCATATCACCCACAGACATACGGTCAGTCAGAGAGGACCATTCAGACCCTCGAGGACATGCTTTATACTTGTGTTCTAGATTTTAGAGGCTCTTGGGAGGATCACTTGCACTTGGTAGAGTTTGCTTACAACAACAGCTACCAAGCCACTATCGCGGTGTCACCATTCGAGGCATTGTATGGACGGAGGTGTCGCACTCCGTTATCATGGGATGATGTAGGCGAGAGAGCTTTGCTTGGCCCAGAGATGGTAGTGGATACGGCGGAGAAGGTCAAGCTCATTAGAGATAGACTTAGGGTGGTGCAGGACAGGCTGTGGTATTGGGCCGATAGCCACCGGAGACCTTTGGAGCTTGAGGTATAGCTTAGAATTTAGATTTTGTTCTTGTGTTTGCTTGTGATTGCTTGTTTTAGATTAAGTGATGAGACCTTGTTTGTGCTAGGTTGGTGATCTGGTGTTCCTGAGAATTTCTTTGACGTGGGGCACTATATTCGCTTCGGTGGAGGCGGGAAGCTTAGCCCACGTTTCGTCGGACCTTCAGCATCCTTGAGAGGGTCGACGCTGTGGCGTATAGGGTAGATTTGCCGCCTACGCTAGAGGGAGTACATGATGTGTTCCACATGTCACAGTTGAGACGGTACATGGCAGATCCCAGTCACGTATTGGATCACTTAGAGATTATGGTGGGCCCTACTCTTAGCTATCCAGAGCAGCCGGTGGAGATTCTGGATCGGCGGGAGAAGGTATTGAGGAACCAGAATATTCCCTTGGTTCGTGTCGCGTTGAGGCATCACTCTCCAGGTGAGTCACTCTGGGTGAGGGAGGATGAAATGCGCGAGCGATACCCTTATCTTTTCGAGCCCTGAGGTATGGTTCTTTCTTTTTCTTGCATTCCTGTCCTAGTTTCGTCTTTTAATTTTGAGGACAAAATTATTTTAAGGAGGGTAGGCTTGTCACTACACAATTCTAGAAAATATGATTTTTTATTATTATTTGGTAAATTGTGTATTGATCATAAATAATTGTATTTATATTTAATTAGTTAGTTTTATTATTTTTATTAGTTGTTTTAGGGTTTTGGCTAGTCTGGACCTATGCCAGACCCTAGTGGACCCATGTCAGACCCAACCAACACCCTTGTCAGACTCATTTATTGGGTTAGAATAGTTATTATTATTTTTATTAGTTAATTGGATTATTTTGGATTAGTTAGAATGGTTTAAGGAAACCCCAAACCTAACCCTATTTTTGGATGACTAATTTGGAGGGTATTTTGGACATTGTGTTATGTTCCTAACCCTAACCCTATTTTCCTATACATGGCTGGCCCCTCCCTTTCCTTTTCATTTCTCCTACTTCATTTTTATTCTTCCCTTCTCCTTCTTCACTTCCTTCCATTTACTTTTCTCCAAATTTCAAGTAAGTTTTTTACCATTCCTTCTCTTCCTTTATTTACTTCTTCCATAAATATAAACCCTAACCCTTCTCTTTCCTCTAACCTAGGTGTGTAGAGCCTAGACTTGGTGTAGAGGCTTGGCTTGGAGGCTTGAGAGTGGTGATTTCTAGGTTTTTGGAGACTTCGGCCTTGGGATTTCAACTCCCAAGAGGTAAACCCTAACTTTTCTTTTAGTAATTACTCTAATATAGTATAATTAGTAGTTTAGAACCTTCTTAGACCTTAAGGCTACCCGTGGGAGGAAGTTAGAACTTGTTTGGTTGTGTTTGGAGACTTTGACATTAGATTTTGTGTCAATTTTGGGTAAAATCCGAGATTGGCCCAATTTTGGGTGATGCCCTAGGTTAGAAGGACCTAGGTTGACGTGCTTGGGTGTCTTGAGGGTAAGTACGTGTCCCCATTCGGACACGTGAGGTCATGTCACGGAGATTTGGGCATTTCGAACAATTTGGGGTTTTTTCATCATCGTGGGTTCCACATGCATGTGAGATTTTACCACGGACCTAGAATCAGAGAGTTAGCATTTTTTTGAGATTCTAGACATCGATTAAAACTCGTGGATAAATTTTGGGTCGATTATGAGTAGGTTTGGTGTGCGTTTCATGAGGTATCACGAGCCGCACACCAAGTGTTCGTCGAAATGACCAAATGGCCATTTCGACTTGGTTTCTAGGTTTCGGGCTTGTGCGCGGGTTGGTTTTGCTTCGGAGAGTGTGTACTAGGGTTTTTGAGTTATATTTTATATATATATGTGTTTGGGTGGTTGTGCGTGTGTTGGTGTAGTTGTGTGTGTTTGAGTGTTAGTGTGTGTGTTTGTGTGTGAGTGTGTGGTTTTATAGATACATATATATATATAGGTATATGTATATATGTATGAGTGTGTGTGTATATATATATATATATATATATATATATATATATATATATATATATATGTGTGTGTGTGTGTGTGTGTGTGTGTATGTGTGTTTATATATATATATATATATATATATATATATATATATATATATATATATATTTATATATACATTTGTGTGTTTATATATATTGTGTTGTTGCCCTCCTTTTGGAGAGGTTATCTTGACATATTATTGTGAGATATAGTTGTGACCTAGAAACGGGCCTAGACAGCGTTCTAACGTCGATTCTGCGGCGTAGGCTGGACGTACCCACGACTCATGCCCAATTTTTTGGGTGTGGGTCGTGACACTTACAACCTGGATGCTACACTTATCAGAATATGGAATACCCGGAACATGGAATATAATGACACTATTAAACTGAGGACTCCCGGCACGTGACTTGTACTAAATGAACTTGATCTCTGACTCCAGATACCCGACATGTACTGATAAACCGGATAGTGGCTCGACGTAGTTCACTCTTGACATGCTTGAATCTTTAGAACTGAAATGCTTGTACTGATAAAATAAATTTTCGTAGTTGACTGTTTGTCCCTGTCCTGATTGTACTTATCAAGCAATTGTCCATTCTTGCATCATATCTAAGGAAGATTCCTGAGCACCGCGGTCAGGAATCCTTGATAACTTGCCTAAGTTAATAACTAGAATAATTATCTAGAAATATCTAGAGAGATTTCCTGGCTTCATGCAATCCCGATATCCCAGCGACACCTGATAGATTTGGAGATCTCCGTCGAGAGGGGCATACTTCCAGCACACCGTCGAGTGTTACAATATACCAAAAAAATACTATATACTTAATTAATCTATGTTATGTACTCTTACGTCTGGATAACCCGGATAGTCTGCAGGGCATGTAGATGTATGGAATCTCAGCTGCATTTGTTAGTAACCAGGATTGTGATAACTCTAGTTAGTTAAGGGTAGTAAGCCGTAGGTCATTGTTGGTCGTGATTGCATATTTTTTAGTCTTGTCTTATCTTGGATTATCCAGCTACTAATCCTGAACTATACCCGTTATTGATTCCTTAAACTTCTTAAACTGCTTATTTATATATTGCTCTTATTTATATTTCCTTATGCTATTGAATGTTTACATACTGGTTTCATTCCTAAGTTGGCTCCCTTGTGGTACTTTGCTGTTTTGGGGTCTGACCCCACTGGTTTTGTATGACCAGATTTCGGAGCAACACCGCAGGATCTTTCGTACATCCCGCCTCTAGATGGTGAACACGAGGAACACCCGATGACTTGAATGGGTTTTTTCTTTATCACCCACCTGATCTTATAATTGTACTTTTGAGGCATTTAGCCACCGAGCACGTGTTTAGCTCGTGTTGTGGTACTTGACATTCTAGCCTGCGGGCCTACATGTAAAGCATATTCTAGACTATAGCTAGAGATGATCATGTAATATTGTACTCTGCTAGTTCTTTATTTGGTAACTAGCTTTATGATCATCTATGTATGTATAGTTTGTGACACCTTACTATTATATGTTTGGTGATTATATTTCTTATAACTTGTTGCTTGCTTAAGATTGAGACAACTAGGAATATTGACCCAGGAATGCCCATTAGATTGTAGAGTAAACCCTCACATGTCTAGACAACTGTGACCATATCTCGGGGTATAGAGTACTCTAGTGTACGCAACTAGCTTTGTCCGCCCTCGTTCTCCAGTATTCTCGTTCTGGGGCATGACATGGTTTAAGTAGTGGCCCATCCAGGTATAAAAATTCAGAAGTGTAGGGGTTTATCATTGTTTAGATGTCTCAATCATGCTACTCCATGATTTCCTCCATTATCGAATTTGTATCCCAGAAATCTTGATTCAATATCTGCTTTGATCCTCGATCTATCCTGTCCTTCCGATTTAATCATAGTGTTCTCTATATTTCAGGGATACTGTTCATGGTCCTTTCGATCAGTCAGCTAAAGTTTTACCAGTAGCAGGACAACCACCAGCCGGTCAGCATCTCTTTGCGGTTCAGCCGCAATATTCTGAAGCAGAGTCCAGGATGGCTTAAGATATGGAACAACAGGTCCATCCAGAAATACTAGTTGTACCCACAATGGCCGTCCCTCTATTACCCACCAATGCATGAAGGGATACACAGGCCCTGATGGGAATCATTAGGCAGTTACTGTCATCTCAAGAGCGATAGGGTGACGCTCTCACACAGTCAGTACATGAGGCCTTAAAGAGAGGCGAACATCGTACCCCAATTTAGCAAGCAACTTCAAGCGCCTCCAACCTTCGTATTTGTATGGTATCGAAGATGCAATTGCATCAGATGCGTGGCTTCAGGACACTGAAGCTATCCTAGAGGCAACATGAGTGCCTGATAAAGAGCAAGTATCAGTAGTTCGACTGTAGTTGCTAGACTTGGCCAGAGACTAGTGGAAAGCACAGATGATTTCTCTGACAGTACCCGTCCCTTGTGCAGTCTTCAGCGAGAGGTTCGAGATGAGGTACTTTAACGTGGTATCATGTTATGACCTTCAGCAAAGGTTTAACAACTTGAAGCAGATGGGCAACACTATCGACGGCTATGCTGCAGAGTTCTGCAGACTAAGTCAGTTTGCTCCCACCTTGGTGGAGACCGAATTAGATAGAGCTAGGAAGTTCCAGCAGGAAATTCACCTGGAGATTATATTGACAGTAGAACAGCATAAGTTCCAGACTTTTGATACCGTATTGTGGGTAACAAGGAGGCATGAGTATACCTCTCAAAGAATCGTGGATAGAACTGGAGGAAGGAAGAGGACCCACACCTCAGGAGGTTCTTACTCCCAGTCTTCAGCACCAGTCCCAGAAGTTAGGGACTTAACCATTGGATCTACGAGGAGGCCAGCATCAACAACCTAGGTCCAACAAATGGCACCAACCCGACCCCAGCAGTAGAGGACATCTTCTTCAGTAGGGTATTCTTATTGTGGGCACGTATTTTCTGAGTGCTGCAGAGCACAAAGATTATATTTAGCCTATGGAGATCCAGGACACAGAGTGGGATCTTGCCCACACAGAGCTAGTTCATTATCGTCTTCCCCGTTAGGACCACAATATAGGGCTCCAGTGCCGGCTCAGCAGAACCAGGATCAGAGGCCTTTTCCAACCTAATCTCAAGTATACCAGCAACAAAGGCTACAATAGTATGCACAGGACCAAGCTCAGGCACAGGATATTCAAAAAGGTCCATAGTAGAGAGGACCAACATCGAGAGGACGAGGTCAAGCAATGGCACTCACTATGGAAGAGTAGTTAGCTTCAGGTAAAGTAGTGGCAGGTACCATTCTCGTCAACTCTCCTTCAGCTTCAGTATTGTTTGATTCAGGTGCATCACATCCTTTTATGTCTGTATGATTTGCGATACGAGTTGGTTTGGAACCCGAATCCTTATTAGTAAGACTCAATATACTTACTGGTAATGGTATCATGGCAGTTGATAGATTTTATGCACCATGTCGAGTCGTAGTATGCAGGCAAGGATTTTCTGCCTGGTTGATAGAATTTTCTATAGGAAATTATGACGTTGTCTTAGGCATGGATTGGTTAAGTGCTCGATACACGATGATAGATTGTCATGCTGGCAATGTTATCTTTCGTATTTCCCAAGAAAAAGAATTCTCATTTTCTAGAGGCAAAACAGAGTCTTCACCAGCAACCTTGAGAATGGCAGTAGCGGAAGAAGTACGATTCCCTGGAGTTGTTGATGAATTCCCAGATATATTTTTAGAAGAACTTCCAAGCATCCCACCAGAAAGAGAAATTGAGTTTACCATCGATCTACTTACCGAAACAGCTCCAGTATCAAAGAGAGTCTACATGATGGCGCATTCAGAGTTAGAAGTCTTATACCAAATAATTGAAGAGCTGAGAACCAAGGGATTCATTCGTGCTAGTAGATCGCCTTGGGGACCTCCGATGGTACTTGTGAAAAAGAATGACAGCACGTCACAATTATGTATTGATTATCGTACCCTTAATGCGGTAACCATCAAGAATAAATATCCATTGGCTCGGATAGATGACTTGCTCGACCAGCTTAATGGAGTGATCGTATTTTCGAAGATTGATTTACGGTTTGGATATTATCAGATTAGAGTTAGAGAGCAAGATATACCCAAGACGACGTTCAGGTCAAGATATGGTCATTGGAAGTTTCTAGTTATGCCCTTTGGAGTAACCAATGCACCAAGATTATTTATGGATCTTATGAATCTTATTTTTATGCCTTACCTAGAAAAATTCATGATAGTGTTCATCAACGACATCTTGGTGTACAGTCGGAGTGAAGCAGAGCACGAGCAGCATCTTCGAGCACTTCTTTAAATTCTTAGAGAGCATAAGTTATATGCAAAGTTCATCAAATACGAGTTCTGGCTTGTTCGAATCTTCTACTTAGGTGACATCATTTCCAAAGGTAGAGTAGAGGTAGATCCCAAGAAGATAGAAGCCACTGAGACATGGCCAGTACCCATAACAGTTGCAGAAGTTCACAGTTTCTTGGGATTAGCATAATATTATCAATAATTTATGGCAGAATTTGCTAGAATTTATGCACCCTTGACACAGCTAACACAGAAGGATGTGTGTTTTAATTGGACAGATGCATGTCAGACCTCTTTCGAGAAGCTTAAACAGAAATTGATCGTAGCACCTATTTTGACGCTTTCGGATGAGACATATGGATTCACAATTTATTGTGATGAGTCCGACAAGAGACTGGGGTGCATTCTAATACAATATGGCAATGTTATAGCTTATGCATCCTGGCAGCTTCAGGATCATGAAAAAAATTATCTGACGCACGACTTGGAGTTAGCGGCAGTTGTTTTCGCACTCAAACTTTGGAGATATTACTTATATGGAGATCGAGTAAAAATTTATATCGATCACAAGAGTTTGAAGTATGTCTTTACCTAGAAGGATCTCAATATAAGGCAAAGAAGATTGTTGGAGTTGATGAAAAACTATGATCTTGACCTTCAGTATCATCTTGGAAAGGCCAATATGTAGCGGATGACTTGAGCTATAGAGCATGAGCTTATTTTCTTACAGCACAGTGAAAGATTTCAGAAGATCTTCAAGATATGGGTATAGAAGTAGTATTGCCTGACAACGCAACATTGATGGCAGGTCTACAAGTTCAGTCCAGTATAGTAGAAAGAATCAAAGTAGCACAATCAGCAGATGCCAAGCTTCAGCGACTCAAAGCAGAGTGTGAGGCAGGACGTAGACCAAAACTTAAGATTCTCAGTGACAAAACTCTCCGTTTTGGGAATCGTCTTTGCGTACCTAATGGAGACCTTCGTCATGAGGTTATGTCGGAGGCCCATAGTTCACAATGTTCAGTGCATCTCGGAGGAGCCAAGATGTATAAGACAATCGTTAGCATTTCTGGTAGAATGAAATAAAGCGTGAGATAGCTCGGTTTGTTTCTCGATGTTTGGTGTGCCAACAAGTTAAAGCTGAGCATCAGAGACCAACATGACTTATTTAGCCTTTACTAATTCCGGAGTGGAAGTGAAAATATATTACCATAGATTTCATGATAGGTCTACCTAGGTTCCTAGCTGGCAGGAATGCTATTTGGGTAATAGTGGACCGAATCACGAAAATTGTACACTTTCTTCCTTTCAGGATTGGCTAGTCCATCGAACAGTTAGCCGAGATGTACATAAGACAGATTTTTAGACTACATGGGGTACCAATTAGCATAGTTTTAGATAAAGATTCCAGATTTACTTCTCACTTTTGGCTGAGTCTTCAAAATAGCTTAGGCACCCGCTTGAAGTTCAGTACGACTTATCACCCCCAAACAGATGGTCAGTCGGAGCGAACCATCTAAACTCTAGAAGATATGCTTCTTTCATGTACCCTTGACTTTGGTGGTTCGCGGAAGGATCACTTACACCTGGTAGGTTTCTCCTAATATAACAATTTTCAGGCCAGTATCCAGATGGTATCCTTCGAGGCACTGTATGGCAGGAAGTGCAAATCCCCTGCAGCTTGGGATGATATTAGAAAAAGACAATTGCTTGGTCCTGAGATGATATCCCAAACAGTTGGAGTAGTCAAGCAAGTCCGGAAGCATCTTCAAGTAGCACAAGATCGCCAATGTCATTGGATCGATTCACATCGGCGACCTCTTGAATTTTTTGTCAGGGACTGTCACTCCCCGTTTTTGATAAACATATTTGAAACGTATTTTATTTTAGCATGGTTGTATGTGCATGGAGACTAGACACATTCTTTGATTTAACTGTCAACCCCTCAAATTTTTTTAATTTTATTATTTTTACTTAATTATAGGAATTTTGATTATAACTCTAGCTGAATTAGAAATATATAATTTAGTGATAACTTGTATAAATACTATTTAATTTTAGTAATTAAAATAAGTCAGAAAACTAACTTTTGAATGTAAAAGTATTTTAAAAGTATTATAAAATTTTTTACAATTTATTTCCTGTGCAAACCTATTTTTGTATACATATATATATATATATATATATATATATATATATAAGATAATGAAAAAATAAAATAAATAAAACCCAAACCCAAACCCAAAACCCAAAACCCAAAACCCAAAAATCCTAAAATTCGCTACCCGCTACCCTTTCCCCTACCCTCTGTTCATAACCGTAACCCTTCTCTTCCATATATTTATATACCATCACCACCTCCTCCATCACCATCACCTAAGTCGCCATCCACAAGCCCCAGCGCTTGCATCTGACTACCTTGCCGTGGCCCTACCGCTGCCATACCGCGGTTGTTGCTACTGCTGATACTGTTGCTGTCTGTCACGACCCGCACCCGGAAATTCGGGCACGAGTGCGTGGGTACGTCCAGCCTACGCCGCAGAATCGGCGGTAGTACGCTGTCTAGGTCAAATCCAGATTTACTAACTAGCTCATTCACAACAACATGGGCAAGATAATAAGGAGAAATGAAACTTAAAATTTGCAACTGGAAATAAATGTAACAACAGATTCAATGTTTAAGTACAGAAATTCAATATTCGAATCGGGGACAAACCCGATTAAATAAGATAAAGAGCAAAACTAAGATAACTACTGCTAACTACTCAGCAGGAGTAGCTTCCTGTGCGGGAACTGGCTCTGCAGCTGTATCACCTGCTGCCTCATAGGGGCCATAATAGGTGGGGGCAAGGTTCTCATCATCGCCTAAACAACAGATCCAGTCAGGAAAGGAGCAAAGTACACAGTGCACGACAAGATTAAACTAAATATTTTATGACAATTAAATATTGGATATCATGTTGAGAAACAGCATTAGCAGAACATTATTATCTCAGAGTTAGCTGTAAACAGGAATATGAGAAACTGAAATAAATGAAACAGGAAATGAAACTACAATAGCCAGCAAGAAATATAACATGACCAGAACTATCTGTGTGAACTTGTGTTTGTTTTTAGAATACATAGTTGGCATGTAGGGGTTTATAAGGCTAATCCGGCCGTCATAAACGGCTATTAGACAATTCAATCGAGATTCGGCTGATGGACAGTCGTGTACCAACAGCTATTAGTCAATCCAGGGGAAAGGGTAAACTACATGCCTTCTAGGTATTCTCCCACCCGACATGAAAAACAAGACAGGAACTACCAATATTCAAGACATGAAATTCAACATTTCTAATACTAGGTGTAAACATCAAGGGTACATGTATGGCAGGAAATTAATTATCACAATATATAAAGATTAACTTGAAGTGCAGGTACTTGCCTGTTGTTTGGATCTGATTAGTTAGGTTCTTCGGGGAAATATCCAAAGATGAGTCCAAAAGCTGAAATAGACATCACCATCATGCTCAGAAGATGTCAAATAGCTAGAAACGCCTGTCCTTGGGTCCAATTTGGAGACAAGGGCAAAAACGGCAGTTTCGGGTCAAAACGGGGTCCGCCGGTGGGCCCGCTTTGCACCGAAAAACGTGTTTGGGTCAAAGGTCTCCAAATTCACCAAACTTAGTGTCAACAGGTCAGGAACGCTGATACGAACCCAACGGAACTTTCAGATTTGGATTCCGATGAGCCGAACACAAAATCGCCCGTCGAGCGGGGCCTGTGGGGCCCACGACACGCGATTTCGTCAACGTTCTCAGAATCGAACCAAACTTGACCCACAGGACCAGTGTATCGCTACGAGTCCGATGGCGCAAGTTTCGTCTCGATCTGACGAGTGTGCACGAAGTTAGGGTGAATTACAAAAAAGCTGGATACGGGGCGATGTCCGTGGATACGCGTTGATTTCGGTGTGCACGCACACCCGAATCAGCTTCCACGAAAACTCACACGTCCGTATCGACGATGCGTACGTATCTGTGAAGACCGCACGCGACCAAGTTGTCCCGTTTGGCGGGGCGAACTCAGTTCCGGGGTAAAACAGGGTCTGGTTTTTCCTGTTTTTGGATCGCGGTGTGCGATCACCACAGGACGCGATGTCCCGAACAGTTTGTCCGGACACCGAGAGGGTCGTACAGGCTTCACAATGTAATTTACGGAAATGGAAACGGAGCTACGAGGCGAAAGATACGCGTACCTGAAGGGGACCCGAAAATCGAGTCTAAACCGTGTCCGTGTCGTGTCCGACACGGAAATGGAAATTAGGGTTAGGGTTAGGGCTTGGGTCGATCGCCGGCGATGGGCGGCTCTGCGGTGGGGGAGGCCGGCCGGGGGGGCTCGGGCTGCGCCGGCGAGGGCGGCGCGGTGGCTGGAGGCTCGCCGGCGGCGGCGGCGGCGCTGCTCGAGCTGCAACGGCTGCTGTTTGCTGCTTCTTGCGGTGGCCGGCGCCGGGGACGAAGGGAGGAGGGAGGAGCAGGGGAGGCTGACGGCGGCGAGGTGGGTGGCTAGGGCGACGGCGGAGTGGCGAGGCCGGAGCGGTGGTGGCGGCGAGGAAGTCGGACGGAGGAGAGAGGGGGGGTCGACGGGTTTAAATAGGGGGAGTGAGGCGCCGGGAACGGCGGAGGGGGGGTGGACGTGGCCGCTGAGGGCGGAGCGAGCCGGGCGGAGCGGTGGCTGGACGTGGGGGCGCGCTGGCCGGCGGAGCGGGGCGTCCGGCGCAGGACGCGGGCGGCGTGGGGAGAGGGAGACCGGGTCTCCGGCTGGCGGGTCGGGTCTCCGGGCAGACCCGCCCGACCCGCAAGGCTGGGCTGGGCTGGGCTTGGGTTCGGGCTGGGCCCGGTGGGCCGGGCCCAGTGGGCTGGGCTATTATGTAAATAATAATAATAATAATAATAATAATAATAATAATAATAATAATAATAATAATAATAATAATAATAATAAAATAATTAATAAATAATAATTAATAATAATTAATTTAAATAAATAAATAGTTTTTAGGCATTTAAAAATAGGTCCGAGGTCCAATAAATTCCAGAAAAATTGTCCTAAGTCCAGTTTTTCATTTTACACCCAAAAATATTATTTTTATAATATTTTAATGTTGTTTAATATCAATTAAAAATCATGTAATAATTCAAAACCCTGATTTTAATTTCAGAAAATTCCCAGAAAATTCCAGAAAATTGTGAAAAATCCCAATTTAAATATTTTTGAAAAATCAGGGGCTTACAATCTACCCAACTTATAAAAATTTTGTCCTCGAAATTTAAATTATGGCAGGGTTCTCTTTGTCCAAACTCACTTGGTTACAGTCTAACGGTTTCTCTCAGGTGAACATTGCGGTCGCTACCCAACTTATAGTTTTACCCATATCCTCTAAGGTTGTACAACTAGTAAAGCTAGGTCCCAACTTAATAAATCATGGTATTGAATCTTAAGTCTGTAACACAAAACACAGCACATAGGGTCTTGTCTTAGTCATAAAGGGTTATCATCAATTCGTCCGGTCTGAGGGGTATGTCTAGCACTATAAATCATCTTATACCAACCACAGGTTTCTGTCCTTCTGAAGTAAGGGAAGGTGAGGATCAATAATAAAGAGTTTAAGGGCGAGGTGGTAGAACAGAGGTATAGGGATCAAGGCGTTTTTTTCAGGAATTCTAATGGGAATTGTCAGGCGGTTAAGGATCGAGGTTCTATTCTGGTAATGCTGAAACGATATGCTCGGACGTATTTAGGGGCAAGTAGACTAGTCGACTATACCTCAATCCACATAAGTAGTCATGCGAAGTGCGAATCAAAATGCACTAAGGTTGATCAGACCGTAGTACACTGATTCTGAGTAGACACTTGTATTAGTGGGGTTGATCAGGCCTCAATAATACATGTGTCATGAACAAGCTCGATAAAGGGTAAGCTTGCAAAACTAAGCTATAAAATAGCAGCATATGTCAAGTTTAGCAAAATTTTAGTACGCTAGATGATGATGAAAAGGAGGTGCAAATTATTGAAGTTCACAAAACACATATAAGCACAATAGCAAAAGCCTCTAAAACTCTACAGTTATCAAAATTAAAAAGCATACTAGGTTATTTAGCAAGTTCAAAATTACTAGGTTGGGGCTGAGGTCACGAACCAATAGGCACGAAAACAATACTAGAAAAGATATCTACGAATCACTTACGCGCATTAGCTGCTTCCAGAGTTTGCGCGTTCTCCACGGTCATTACGTAAGCCTGTCCGCGTCCTTGAGCAGTGGGGCAGTCCCTCACTCGATGTTCTGCTGAGCCACAAAGTAGACAAACACCTAGCCTCTTTCTGCAAACTTGCCAAGTATGGCCTGGTCTATGACAATAGTTACAAGCAGCAGCTTGTTGGTTCTGTCCCTGGGCCTGGTGTTGGGGTGCTGGAGCTCGAGGGAGAGGACGCTGAGCTTGTTGCGGGGTCCTCTACTGTTGTTGAAAAGGGCGTTTGTTGGGTCCCGTATTTCCGGTATCTCTTTCTCGCTTTAGCTTATGTCCCATGTCTCTCTCAACGCCTTGTGCCACGTTCAAGATTTCCTCATAGGTGCGAGCTCGGCTGGTGGTGACAGCAAGGCGAATATCCGGAGATAGCCCCTTCTTGAATCTACGGGCTCTGTCCTCCGGGGTACGAACCATGTACTCCGCAAAGTGGCTTAACCTGCTAAATTCAGCAGTATACTCATCTACAGATAGGTTACCTTGTTCCAGTCTCTCGAATTGGCTTTCGAGAGCTTCCCGAGCCACTTCGGGGTAGAATTTCTCCTTGAATAGTCTCTTGAAGTCCTCCCAGGTGAGGTCGGGAGCAGATAGTTGAGGTTCGTCTCTAAACCAGGTCCGAGCTATATCGAACAGTTGCAGGCTTGCAGACTCTACTTTGAGATTATCAGGGACCCGAGCAGTCTTCAGGAGTCGCTCTACGTTCTCTATCCATTCATCGGCATAGAGAATGCCCTCAGTTCCGTAAAATTCCAGGGGTCTTAGATTCTTGAAGTCCTTGGCACTTCCTGGCCTCTTTTGTGGCGACTCCTGGGACTTAATAGCTTCTGAGAGGCTGGTCCGCAGAAGTGCAGTCTGTTCTTTCTGGGATTCCACCAATCCCTGGAACACTCCTAGCAGTTGTGCCCCATCTAGGGTAACTGCCGGGACAGATGGAGGCGGCGGGAGTGCAAGAGTCTCGGGCACATTCTGCTCAGCTGGTTCTGATGTGCCTCCTACCGTGTTCCTGGTCTGGACCATTCTGAAAGATGAAGGGATAGGGAGTTCAGAATAGATTACTTGGAAATCAAGGGCGATAGGAAATATTGATCAGAAGTGATATTAAGAATTGAAATCAGGACCCTAAACTGTGAATGAGCTTTTCCTAGAATCCTCAATCTTATTGCAGGCCTGTTCGGTCCCTAAGTTGAAACCGAACAATTTAGTCGTTTGACCTGCATTGGCCACCATAAAAACGTGTCACGACCCGCACCCGGAAATTCGGGCACGAGTGCGTGGGTACGTCCAGCCTACGCCGCAGAATCGGCGGTAGTACGCTGTCTAGGTCAAATCCAGATTTACTAACTAGCTCATTCACAACAACATGGGCAAGATAATAAGGAGAAATAAAACTTAAGATTTGCAACTGGAAATAAATGTAACAACAGATTCAATGTTTAAGTACAGAAATTCAATATTCGAATCGGGGACAAACCCGATTAAATAAGATAAAGAGCAAAACTAAGATAACTACTGCTAACTACTCAGCAGGAGTAGCTTCCTGTGCGGGAACTGGCTCTGCAGCTGTATCACCTGCTGCCTCATAGGGGCCATAATAGGTGGGGGCAAGGTTCTCATCATCGCCTAAACAACAGATCCAGTCAGGAAAGGAGCAAAGTACACAGTGCACGACAAGATTAAACTAAATATTTTATGACAATTAAATATTGGATATCATGTTGAGAAACAGCATTAGCAGAACATTATTATCTCAGAGTTAGCTGTAAACAGGAATATGAGAAACTGAAATAAATGAAACAGGAAATGAAACTACAATAGCCAGCAAGAAATATAACATGACCAGAACTATCTGTGTGAACTTGTGTTTGTTTTTAGAATACATAGTTGGCATGTAGGGGTTTATAAGGCTAATCCGGCCGTCATAAACGGCGATTAGACAATTCAATCGAGATCCGGCTGATGGACAGTCGTGTACCAACAGCTATTAGTCAATCCAGGGTTAAGGGTAAACTACATGCCTTCTAGGTATTCTCCCACCCGACATAAAAAACAAGACAGGAACTACCAATATTCAAGACATGAAATTCAACATTTCTAACACTAGGTGTAAACATCAAGGGTACATGTATGGTAGGGAATTAATTATCACAATATATAAAGATTAACTTGAAGTGCAGGTACTTGCCTGTTGTTTGGATCTGATTAGTTAGGTTCTTGGGAAAATATCCAAAGATGAGTCCAAAAGCTGAAATAGACATTACCATTATGCTCAGAAGATGTCAAATAGCTAGAAACGCCTATCCTTGGGTCCAATTTGGAGACAAGGGCAAAAACGGCAGTTTCGGGTCAAAACGGGGTCCGCTGGTGGGCCCGCTTTGCACCGAAAAACGTGTTTGGGTCAAAGGTCTCCAAATTCACCAAACTTAGTGTCAACAGGTCAGGAACGCTGATACGAACCCAACAGAACTTTCAGATTTGGATTCCGATGAGCCGAACACAAAATCGCCCGTCGAGCGGGGCCTGTGGGGCCCACGACACGCGATTTCGTCAACGTTCTCAGAATCGAACCAAACTTGACCCACAGGACCAGCGTATCGCTACGAGTCCGATGGCGCAAGTTTCTTCTCGATCTGACGAGTGTGCACGAAGTTAGGGTGAATTGCAGAAAAGCCGGATACGGGGCGATGTCCGCGGATACGCGTTGATTCCGGTGTGCACGCACACCCGAATCAGCTTCCACGAAAACTCACACATCCGTATCGACGATGCGTACGTATCTGTGAAGACCGTACGCGACCAAGTTGTCCCGTTTGGCGGGGCGGACTCAGTTCCAGGGTGAAACAGGGTCTGGTTTTTCCTGTTTTTGGATCGCGGTGTGCGATCACCACAGGACGCGATGTCCCGAACAGTTTATCCGGACACCGAGAGGGTCGTACAGGCTTCACAACGCAATTTACGGAAATAGAAACGGAGCTACGAGGCGAAAGATACGCGTACCTGAAGGGGACCCGAAAATCGAGTCTAAACCGTGTCCGTGTCGTGTCCGACACAGAAATGGAAATTAGGGTTAGGGTTAGGGCTTGGGTCGATCGCCGGCGATGGGCGGCTCTGCGGTGGGGGAGGCCGGCCGGGGGGGCTCGGGCTGCGCCGGCGAGGGCGGCGCGGTGGCTGGAGGCTCGCCGGCGGCGGCGGCGGCGCTGCTCGAGCTGCAGCGGCTGCTGTTTGCTGCTTCTTGCGGTGGCCGGCGCCGGGGACGAAGGGAGGAGGGAGGAGCAGGGGAGGCTGACGGCGGCGAGGTGGGTGGCTAGGGCGACGGCGGAGTGGCGAGGCCGGAGCGGTGGTGGCGGCGAGGAAGTCGGACGGAGGAGAGAGGGGGGGGTCGACGGGTTTAAATAGGGGGAGTGAGGCGCCGGGAACGGCGGAGGGGGGGTGGACGTGGCCGCTGAGGGCGGAGCGAGCCGGGCGGAGCGGTGGCTATACGTGGGGGCGCGCTGGCCGGCGGAGCGGGGCATCCGGCGCAGGACGCGGGCGGCGTGGGGAGAGGGAGACCGGGTCTCCGGCTGGCGGGTCGGGTCTCCGGGCAGACCCGCCCGACCCGCAAGGCTGGGCGGGGCTGGGCTTGGGTTCGGGCTGGGCCCGGTGGGCCGGTCCCAGTGGGCTGGGCTATTATGTAAATAATAATAATAATAATAATAATAATAATAATAATAATAATAATAATAATAATAATAATAAAATAATTAATAAATAATAAATAATAATAATTAATTTAAATAAATAAATAGTTTTTAGGCATTTAAAAATAGGTCCGAGGTCCAATAAATTCCAGAAAAATTGTCCTAAGTCCAGTTTTTCATTTTACACCCAAAAATATTATTTTTATAATATTTTAATGTTGTTTAATATCAATTAAAAATCATGTAATAATTCAAAACCCTGATTTTAATTTCAGAAAATTCCCAGAAAATTCCAGAAAATTGTGAAAAATCCCAATTTAAATATTTTTGAAAAATCAGGGGCTTACACTGCCGGTGGCTACAGACCTGACCACCGCTGACCCAGGTGACCCCCGACTGCCGTCGAGTGGTCCGACGACCCCATGCGCCACTCGTGGACACCACCGCCACCGTCGACGATCGTGTATCGCAGCCCGTAGTCATCCACGCGTAGCACAGCGCGGACTCGACCCCCTTTATTTCAGGTGCGTTATCTTCTTCCATGTAATATCGTTTCTCGAACGGCCAACTGCGTTGCATTCACAACATAAACCTCTTCCACCCCCTTTAAGTAGATCGATTTTTGGTGCTCTGGATCGGGAGTAAAATCGATCCAAAGTTGACTAAAAATCTGTTTCGAAACAGATTTGAAACTGTCCCAAACCATCATGTTCATGGCCCATTTTCTCCCAAAATATTAATCATTTTATAAACCCACTTGAACAGTATTTTAGACAACCTATCCAAGTTTTACTCCATTATTTTAGTTTATTTTAATTTTCTTTAATATCTGTAAAATCAAGTTCCAAAATCAAGAAAAATCTGTTTTTAAAACTCCAAAATTTTCCGAAACGGGGTATGTCCTGCCAAACGAGGCAACTTTGTTGTGTGAGGATTTTACCAAAAGGCGCGTATTGTCAACGCGGACATGTGGGATTTCGCAAAACTTGATTTGGACGTGTGTGCACGTCGGAATCAACGCGTATCCGTCGAAAAATACCGTATCGGCCTATTCAGACACCTTGTAATAACTTCATGTGTGCTTGTTATTTCGTAGCGAAACTTGCGCCATTGGATTCGCAGCATTACGCTAGTCCTGTAACCCAAGTTTGGTTGATTCTGAGAACGTTGACGAAATACCGTTTCACGGGCCCTACGGTTCCACTTGACGGGCGTTTTCGTGACCGATACACCAGAATCCAATTGTGAACATTTCGTTGATCTAATTTGCTAAATTTGGAGAACTTTGTCTTTGGCACTCTTTTTGGTGCTGTAAGCACCCTGATTTTTAGAATTTAATATTTTTGGTATTCTGATTTTTTTTGTTATTAAGGGAATTTTTTATTTTATTTTTAACTAATTATAATATATAATATTCATGGATTTATAATTATGTGTAATTAATTAATTATTAATATTGTGCAGAAAATATATTTTTGGGTGTACAACTATTATTAGTGTATTGTATATTTTTCTAGAATTTATTTAGGTTCAAAACTATTTTTAGTGGCCATATATATATATATATATATATATATATATATATATATATATATATATATATATATATATATATATAAATTAATTGAAAGAAATAAAACAAAATACTAAACCCTAAAACCATTAACCAAAACCCTACCCAAACCCAAACCCAAACCCAAACCCAAACCCAAACCCAAACCCAAAACCTAATCCGAACTCTAAACACTCCCCCCCAACTCGCGTACACAGCAGAACCCCCATTCCTCCTCTCCCTCTCTCCCTCTCTCTCTCTCTCTCTCTATATATATATATATATATATATATATATATATATATATATATATATACACAAAACCTAAACCCTAACCCATCACCGCAGTCCGCCGTCGCGCCGCTGTTGCCCGTCGCTTCCGGCCAACCCCCGACCACCCCGCCGCGCCGCCCGCACGTGGCAGCAGCTGCCGGCCTCAACAGCAACAATAACAGCATCTCCGGCCCCTCCTTCGCGTGTAGTCTCCACCCTCCTCGCTCATCTGATTTGCGTCCCGTCTTCGCTAGTATGTTCACAACCTAACCCTCTAGGATTTCCTTCAAGTGGAACAAATTTAGGCACCCCGATTTGATCGAAAAATCGACCGAAAGTTGGCCGAAGAACTGTTCGAAAATAGTTCAGAAATTCAGTCCAAGTACCCCTGTTCAATTTTCTACCAACTCATAAATTATTTTCAAATTATAATTGAAGGGACTTCTTCACAATATAACCAAGATTTTTACTGTTCATTTAGTTTTTATTATTTTGCTTTAATAGTTAAATTATTCAGGTTCCAAAACGACCAAAAACTTGTTTTTAAAACACCTAAATTCTCGCGATACGGAGTGCGTCCTACCAAACAAAGTGACTTCACCGTGTGCGAGTTGCACTGAAAGGCGCGTATCATCAACGTGGAAGTGTGAACTTTCCCGAAACTTGATTTTGATGTGCATGTATACCTGAATCAACACGTATCTGCAGAAAACACCGTATCGGCCTGTTCTGACACTCGCCATAATTTTGTATATGCTTGTCGTTTTACAACAAAACTTGTGCCATTGGATTCAAAATATTGTACTGGTCCTGTGACCCAAGTTTGGTTCGATTCTGAGAACGTTGACGAAATATCATTTTGTGGGTCCCATAGTTCCACTTAACGAGCATTTTGTGACCGGCTCATCAAAATCCAGTTCTGGATGTTCTGTTGGGTCCGTATCATCGTTTTGGACTCCTAGACACTAAGTTTGATGAATTTTGAGAACTTTATCTTTGACATATTTTACGGTGCGAAGTGGGCCACATGTAGACCCCGCTTTGACCCAAAACTGTCAATTTTGCCCCTGTGTCCAAATTGGACTTATGGGTAGTCAATCCTAGCTATTTCTAGTATTCTGAGAATATTGGTGATGTTTGTTTCTGCATCCGGAGGTGTATGTGCAGATTCTACTTTTCCAGGAGTAGTTGACGGAGTTCAAAACCCAAGCAAGTGTACCTTGCCATGATGTATCACAGTTTCTTTCCTTTATTATCTTATTTAGTTATTATAGTTATTTGTTATGTGTGATGAGTGTGTTTACCTTAGGAACGTGAGACATTTTTTAGCGTCCGAACAAGATTCGGGTGTCGACGCCGTACGCGGAGTCGAGTAACGTCACTTAGAGAGTTGATTCTGCGATCCTATATTTTTACGTGCTTGCTTTACCAAGTATGCTATACCCTAGGACACTTGACACTATTTCTTGTGAAAAAATCTTTCTTGAGTTATTCATGATGATTCTATCTAGGCTTACATGATTCGTGATATGAGACTTGTATATTATATGGACATTATTATGACTCGTTGCATAAACTAGAGGTCATGATCTTGCGTGTTATGGACATGAGACATTGTGGACATGAGACATGAGGTTACATTGGGTGGGGAGAGAGATACCATACTACAGGCTGATTATTGATATATATACTATACTACTGGAGGTGTTGTGGCACATATGCCGGAGTCGCAATACCCTAGAGGTGCCTTAGACTCTGTCTCATATCTTTGGCACCTATACTGAGTCTTGATACTACTTGCTTCTATGGGCTCCCCGACACAGAGCCTGTAGTGGTTTCAGTCTGAGTATGAGTGATGCTCTCACGTGCATATCACATAGATGGTTACAGTAGTTTACCCTTGAGTATGTGGCATTATACTGTTTTACTTTTTGGCATGTTGTTCCTTGTACCTTGTTACGTCCCTCTGAGGACCTGGTCTCCTGCCAGTTTTTGCAGCATAGACAGTTATAGAGCCTTTAGAGTTGCTGATGGAGTTGCTTGCCTTGCAGGCATTGGTACCAGGTACTTATATCATTTCTACCAGAGTTATGGTTATTTATTCATATTGTTTATTCATCTGCTCATGTAGCCTAGTTTTATAGACTCGTATTTCTTTCTCGAGACTATTCGAGTTTGTGTGATACTGGGCGCCAACTTTAGCATATATAGCTCATTCTTGTGTATTTTGTTCATTGTGGATTGAGGCATAGATATTTATATTTACTTGATTATTTAGATAGTGACCATTATAATACATCTTATACGTATTTGAGTCAGACCAGAGTCTGGTCGAATGCGTAGCTGGCATATTACGTATTCCTAGTCCTACGTATTTTGGGACTGGGGCGTGACATATTTTTGTGGTGGCCCATACAGGTCCTGATTAAATTATTTCGGTTACTTTCTGGTACCAAGAGAGCCTGTAATCAGGATTAGCTGTATTAGTATCTCAATCCACAACTGATTTGACAATTTCTTAGCATTTCATTATCGCCCTTGGACTTCATAATTGTACTCATTCCTTCCCTCGACATCCTTATTATTGTTTATCATCTCTTCCTATTTCAGAGAGATGGACATTCGTGCGTGGTGTTTCCTCAAGAAGCAGATCCTTGTCAAGGCGGAAGAAGACATTCTGGATATAAAGTTTCGAGAAGATGGTTACCCTTAGTAGGGTAGATAGATAGGTTATTCCTATATGCTAGAGCTAGTGTAGATTGTTAGCATAAGAATTGAATAGAGTATTGAGTTTAAGGATTAGTTGTATTACCTCCTCGACTGCATCCCTATCATTCCTATCAAATTCTTATCTTGTGTTGTATATATGGCCTCATGCTTTTGCAAAAATGATCTTTCTAATTATAATAATGAGTACATCCTTCCTCTTTTTTTAGTTGTGCCTTAATTACAAAATTAATCCCTTAGTTGGTACCACTCCTTGTGTTAATATCCATATCACCATAGGTATCAGTCATTTTTTTACTCTAATTCCCTTGATCTAGTCACCATGACTCGATTCTTCAAATACCTGTCTAATCGTGCCTGATTCAACCATATAGACTTATCAGAAATTCTTCTTATCGTGGCCTAAATTTTTGGTCTCTTTGTCATCAAATTCAATCAATGATCGAAGCCTCTCTACCACCTTGCCTTAGTTAGATCTGACTCAGTCATTTCTTCTGTCTTGTAGAAGCTTGACCTATACAAGAGCAGCAATGGATGGATAATAATTTCTCTTATAAAGTTGTTGATCAATAGCACCCTGATAGTTTCTAGGTTCCTTTAGAAAATCCTTGATTACGGCCAGTAAATCCTAAAATTCTTGTAACCTTATTTAGAAAATAGGCCATTCCAGAAATCTTGTTAGCAGGACCATGACCTTAGTTTTGGATACTAACTTAATTTTTATAAGTTGGGTAGATCGTAGCCCCTGGTTTTAGTGTAGGATTATTTCTGAAAATTCAGGGTAAATTTGAATATATTTTGGTATTAATTAGGTTAATCTCAAACGGATTAAATTACCTATTAAATTTCTGTATCCTTGATACCCTTTGTTGTGGCTCGGATATTTAGAGCACAACACTATCCTTTCCTTTCCAACTACTTCTTCCTTATGACCTAGACTAGTCACTCTATACCTATGACATGACTATCACTCACAAACTGGCCTTCCCATGTTTTGTTTTAGTCATACAACATTCGCGATGCAATTGTATACACAAATGACACATAGATATCCTTTTTCTGTTGCGGTCGATTTCAATACTCAATACCGACTCAATTCTTTCGGCAACCTAGACATTCATGAGCCTAACTAGAACCTACTCATTGATGACACAACTGTTACTTCCAAATATACACGCCCATGCTCCATATAGACCCCCAACATTCATCACATATCTCTTTCTAAACCCTATATCCAACTCCATTGCAATTGAATTAAATTATACATAGGTAACCCAAATATCCCAACCACTGATATACCCGTATCCCATTCATGCCAACCTACGTCTAAGACACTTGTATTGCATTAAATTGAACCCTTTGTACTCTTTACACAATATAAAATACCTTGATGAGTTATATCAAAATATGACTCTATTTGGTAACTGCGACGTCAAAATATGACTCCATTTGGTAACTGCGTCCCCATCTTTAATGCAACATTCTTAACTAAAATCTTTTCTACTATATTTATTTTTAATTTTGAGGACAAAATTCTTATAAGTTGGATAAATTGTTAGCACCATAATTTTTAGAATTTAATATTTTTGGTATTCTGATTTTTTTTTGTGATTAAGGGAATTTTTTATTTTATTTTTAACTAATTATAATATATAATATTCACGGATTTATAATTATGTATAATTAATTATTAATATTGTGCAGAAAATATATTTTGGGTGTACAACTATTATTAGTGTATTGTATAATTTTTTTGGAATTTATTGATATCCAAAACTATTTTTAGTGGCCATATATATATATATATATATATATATATATATATATATATATATATATATATATATATATATATATATATATATATATATATTAATCAAAAGAAATAAACCAAAATACTGAACCCTAAACCCATTAACCCAAACCTGCCCAAACCTAAAACCTAATCCTAACTCTAAATACTCTCCCCCCCAAACCGCGTACACAACAGAACCCCCATCCCCTCTCTCTCTCTCTCTCTCTCTCTCTCTCTCTCTCTATATATATATATATATATATATATATACAAAACCTAAACCCTAACACACCACCGTAGCCCCGCCGCCGGCGACCGCCCGCCACCGCGCCGCCGTCGCCCGCCGCCTCCGGCAGACCCCCGACCACCCCGCAGCGCCGCCCGCATGCGGCAGCGGCAACAGCAGCCGGCCGCAGCAGCAATAGCAGCAACATCTCCGGCCCCTCCTTTGCGCATAGTCTCCGCCCTTATCGCTAGTCCGATTTACGTCCCGTCTTCGCTGGTATGTTCACAACCTAACCCTATAGGATTCCCTTCAAGTGGAACGAATTTAGGCACCCCGATTTGATTGAAAAATTGACCAGAAGTTGGCCGAAGAACTGATCGGAAATAGTTCAAAAATTCAGTCCAAGTAGCCATGTTCATGTCCAATTTTCTACCAATTTGTTAATTATTTTTAAAATATAATTGAAGGGACTTCTTCAAAATATAACTAAGATTTTTACTGTTCTTTTAGTTTTTATTAGTTTGCTTTAATGGTTAAATTATTCGGGTTCCAAAACGACCAAAAACTTATTTTTAAAATACCCAAATTCTCGGGATACGTGGTGCGTCCTGCCATACGAGGTAACTTTGTCGTGTTCGAGTTACACCGAAAGGTACGTATCGTCAACGCGAATGTGTGGCTTTCGCGGAACTTGATTTGGATGTGCGCGCACACCGGAATCAATGCGTATCCGTCGAAAAATATCGTATCGGCCTATTCTGACACTCGTCATAACTTCGTATATGCTTGTCGTTTTCCAAGAAAACTTATGCTATTGGATTCACAGCGTTATGCTGGTCCTGTGACCCTAGTTTGGTTCGATTATGAGAACGTTGACGATATATCATTTTGTGTGCCCCACGGTTCCACATAACAGGCATTTTAGTGACCGGCTCATCAAAATTCAGTTCTAGACGTTCTATTGGATTTGTATCGTCGTTCTGGACTCGTAGACACTAAGTTTGACAAATTTGAAGAACTTTGTCTTTGACACGTTTTACGGTGCGAAGTCGGCCCATGTGGACCCCGCTTTGACCCAAAACTGTCAATTTCGCCCCTGTGTCCAAATTGGACTTATGGATAGTTAATCCTAGCTATTTATAGTATTATGAGAATATTGGTGATGTTTGTTTCAGCATCCGGAGGTGTACATGCAGATTTTACTTTCCCAGGAGTAGTTGACGGAGTTCAGAACCCAAACAAGTGTACCTTGCCATGATGTATCACAGTTTCTTGCCTTTATTATCTTATTTAGTTTTATAGTTATTTGATATATGTGATGATTGTGTTTACCTTAGGACCGTGAGACGTTGCTTAGCGTTCGAACAAGATTCGGGTGTCGACGCCATACGCGAAGTCGAGTAACGTCACTTAGAGAGTTGATTCCGCGATCCTATATTTTTACGTGACGTGCTTGCTTTACCAATTATGCTATACCCTAGGACACTTGACACTATTTCATGTGACAGAATTTTTCTTCAGTTATTCATGATAATTCTGTCTAGGCTTACATGATTCGTGATATGAGAGTTGCATATTATATGGAAATTATTATGACTCATTGCCCTAGTTAGAGGTCATGATCTTGCGTGTTATGGACATGAGACATTGTGGACATGAGATATGAGGTTACATTGGGTAGGGAGAGACACACCATACTACAGGCTGATTATTGACATATATACTATACTACTGGAGGTGCTGTGGCACATACGCTGGAGTCGCAATACCCTAGAGGTGCCTTAGACTATGTCTCTGATATTTGGCACCTATACTGAGTCTTGATACTACTTACTGCTATGGGCTCCCCGACACAGAGCCTGTAGTGGTTTCAGCCTGAGTACGAGTGATGCTCTCACATGCATATCACATAGATGATTACAGTAGTTTACCCTTGAGTATGTGGCATTATACTATTTTACTTTTTGGCATGTTGTTTCTTGTACCTTGTTACATCCCTCTGAGGACCAGGTCTCCTGCCAGTTTTTGTAGCATAGACGGTTATGGAGCCTTTGGAGTTGCTTATGGAGTTGCTTGTCTTGCAGGCATTGGTACCAGGTACTTATATCATTTCTACCGGAGTTATGATTATTTATTCATATTGTTTATTCATCTGCTAATGTAGCCTAGTTTTATAGACTCATATTTCTTTCTTGAGTCTATTCGAGTTTGTGTGTTACTGCGCGGCCGACTTTAGCACATGTAGCTCATTCTTGTGTATTCTGTTCATTGTGGATTGAGACATAGATATTTATATTTACTTGATTATTTAGATAGTGACCATTATAATACAACTTATACGTATTCGAGTTAGACCAGAGTCTGGTCGAATGAGTAGCTGGCATGCTACATATTCTTAGTCCTATATATTTTGGGACTGGGGCATGACAGGTGCAAAGTGGGCCACTTGTGGACCCCGCTTTGACCCAAAACTGTCGTTTTAGCCCCTGTGTCCAAATCGAACTTATGGGTAGTCAATCCTAGTTATTTCTTATATTTTGGAAATATTGGTGATGTCTGTTGCAGCATTCAGAGACGTTCGTGCGGATTCCATCTTTTCAGAAGTAGTTGACGTATTGAGCTCACCACTTGGATGTCTCCATATCCAGAATTCAGGCAAGTGTACCTTGCCAACTTGCAGTAGATCCTGTTATATTATCTGCTTGTGTTTCTACTATATATATATATATATATATATATACTCTTGTGATGTACCTTTTCAACCTAGGACCGTGAGACTTTGCTTAGTGTCCGAACAAGATTCGGATGTCGACGTCGTACGCTGAGTCGAGTAACAACACTTACAAAATTGATTCCACGATCCTATTTTTACATGCTTGCTTTACCAAGTACGTCATACCGTAGGACACTTGATACTATTTCATGTGACAGAATTTTTTTTGAGTTATTTATGGTGATTCACTATAGGCTTACAGGATTTGTGATATGGGACTTGCATATTATATAGATATCATTATGACTCGTTGTACTAGCTAGAGGTCATGATCTTGCGTGTTATGGACATGGGATATCGTGGACATGATACGTGAGATTACATTGGGTGGGGGAGAGATACACCATACTATAGGATGATTATGTTTATAGATATATACTATACTACTAGAGGTGCCTCAGACTCTGTCTCAGATCTTTGGCACATTTACTGGCCCTACGAGATATTACTTGCTGCTATGGGCTCCCCGACAAAGAGCCTGTTATGGTTTCAGCCTGCGTACGAGTGATGTTCTCACGTGCATATCACTTAGATGGTTACAGTAGTTTACCCTTGAGTATGTGGCATTATACTATTTTACTTTTGGCATACTATTTCTTGTACCTTGTTACGTCCCTCTGAGGACTTAGTCCATTGTCAGTTTTGCAGCATAGTCCTTTGTGGAGCCTACCTGGAGTTGCTGATGTGTGTTGCTTTGTCATGCGGGCATTGGTGCCAGGTACTTATATTATTTATACCAGAGTTATGGTTATTTATTCATATTGTTTATTCACCTGCTGATGTAGCCTAGTTTTATAGACTCATATTCCTTTCTCGAGTCTATTCGAGCTTGTGTGTTACTGGGTGGCCGACTTTAGCACATGCAGCTCATTCTTGATGTATTCTGTTCATTGTGGATTGAGGCTTAGATATTTATATTTACTTAATTATTTAGATCGTGACCATTATAATACAGCTTATACGTATTTGAGTCGGACCAGAGTCTGGTCGAATGCTTAGCTGGCATGTTACGTATTTTTAGTCCTATGTATTTTGGGACTGGGGCGTTACATATTTTGTGGTGGCCCATGCATGTTAGATTAAATCATTTTGATTACTTTTCGGTACTGAGCGAGCTTATAATTTGGATTAGTAGTATTAGTATCTCAATCCACAACTGATTTAAAAATTCCTTAGCAATTGATTATCGCCCTTGGACTTCATAATTGTACTCATTTATTCCCCTTAACATCTTTATTATTTTTATCATCTCTCCCTATTTCAGAGAGAAGGACGTTCGTGCGTGGTGTTTCCTCCAGAAGCAGATCCTTGTCAAGGTGGAAGAAGATATGCTGGATATAAATTTTTTAGAAGATGGTTACCCTTAGTAGGATAGGTAGATATGTTAATTCTATATGCTAGAGCTAGTATAGATTGTTAGCATGAGAATTGAATATAGTATTAGAGGCCTAAAACTGATAAAATCTTACCCTTGCTTAAGGTAGCAGTAATTTGAAAGTATTAGGAGTTAGAAAGATGGTTTGATTCTAATACACTAGAAAACTTTATAGAATATATAGCTAGATGCTAGGGATTTGTTGTGGTCCATAATGGTGATACAAGGAATTATATTATGACCGTAAGAAATTAGAACCTTACGTAGCAGGCCATAGTGGTTAAAACTCTAGTTGTCTTATGACTTTTAGTATCAAAACTAGATCTTATAACCCCTTAAATTATTGATGACTAAAGGTCTGGACTAAATAGATAGGTAGATTGCTAGACAAAATATTTGAGTAATTAGATAACTAGAGTACTAAAGTATAGCTTTCAAAAATCAAACTAGATGTACTTGATTATTTGGGTTGTTAGTGTTAATTGAACAAGTGAGTTCCACCCGTGATTACTTGGGTAAATAAGCTAGTATCTGTGATAGAGCAAATATGATAAAGGATGAGAGTTTTGATAGATGTTATAGTCTTGAGTTAGATATAATTAATTGCCTATAATAGATGACAAGCTATAACAAGATGGTAACTATGTAGTCTGGATGAAGGGTATACATGGAATAAACAAGGAGAAATCTCTGGCTCAATGTGAAGAAGGTAAAATGGTAACAAGAAGAGATTCACGAGGAGTACATGACCTTGAGCATTTTAAATTAAGAGAATGATCTAGTAAGGACTAAAGATTTTATAACTCGATAGTTGTCTAGAAGATCTATACTATGAAGCAGAAAGTACTGGGTCATGATTGGCGAAGCTTATAGTTGAAAACAAGATTAACATACTAAAATGATATGAAGGTGCGTAAAAAATAGATGATAAGGAAAATATATTATGGTCGCATAATCCAAGGAGAATGGATTGTGATATCGACTCGAGGGATAATAATTTTAGTATTTATGATTGTCACGCTTTTGGAATTTTGAGACTTTAGTGCGAGTAAAAATTGTTGATCAGTCTCGAAGTGATACGAACTTCAAAAAATTAAACACAGGTTCAGAATCACATACTAACTTGGTGGATATTCTGTAGAGGATTATCACAAGACTCTTAGAGTATAGATTTACACATGGTAGGAAAGTGTATATGGAAGATAGAAGTCTTATAGGAATGATAGCTGAATATTATGGGTTACACATAAACTGATTAGGGTCATGAATTTAGATTTTTGACTAATAAGGGTATCAGCTTGCTGGACCTATCCTTAGTAGTAGGTGATGAGAACCTATTTATAATCTACCATAGCCAATAGATTTTCAGATTTTAGAAATCTTATCATCTCATTGATTTCGAAGAATTTTTACTCAAGATAACCATGGCATCATGCTTGTATAATAGGGTAGTAGCCTAGCCGAAAGATTCTCGTAAGGAAGATAGGTTTTAGATGTCAGAGACTAGAAGAACAATAGTTCAGAAGAATAGACAATGGAATGGAGTAAGTTGTACGAAAAATGGTAGACATTCCAATTAAAGATTAGACGAGTATTGAAAAGTGTCCTTAGCGAATAGTATGCCATGAGTGATAGACCTAAGTACATGTTTAGTTTAGACCCTTACCTACTAAGTTAGAAATATGCGATGAAGACAAAGTTGAAAGGATCGTATATTGTTTACCTATAGCCAGAAGTAGGTTGCCAACAATATGATGGAGGTTATATAGAATATAACTTATATGAATATATTATTGAGTTTAAGAATTAGTTGTATTACTCTCTCGACTGCATTCCTATCCTTCCTATCAAATTCTTATATTGTTTCACATATATAGCCTCGTGCTTTGGCAACAAAAATCCTTCTAACAACCAAGTAGATCCTTCTTCCCTTTCCAGTCATGCCCTAGTAGCAAATATTTTTTTAGTTAGTACCCTCTTTATGGTGTTAATATCCATCTCACCGTAGGTATCAGTTTTGTTCTATTTCTAATTTCCTAATCTAGTCACTATGACTTAATTCTCTAGATAATTGTCTAATCGTACCTTATTCAATCCTGTGACCATACTCCCTGAACTTATCATAAATTTCTCTTGTCTTGGTCTGAAGATTCCTCCTTTCGTGATTTCCTCAATTAGTCCATTCGTCATCAATGTCATGCGATGATCGAAGTCTCTGTATCACCTTGTCCTAGTTATACCCGACCAAATTATTCTTCTGTTTTGTGGAAGACATGAATTATATATGAGCAATATTGGTTGGTAGCAATTTCCCTTATAGAGTTATTGACTAATAACACCCTGATAGTATTTAGGTTCCCTTAGAGAATCTTTAATTACGACCAGTAAACTCTAGATTTCTTGTATCTTTATTTAGGAAGTAGGCTCTTCCAAAAATCTTGTTAGCAGGACCCTGACTATAATTTTGGATACCAACTTAATTTTTATAAGTTGAGTAGATCATAGCCCCTGGTTTTAGTATAGGATTATTTCAGAATTTTAGGATAAATTTGAATTTATTGGTATCAATTAGGATTAATTCCAAGCGGATTAAATTACCTCCTTAATTTTATATTCTTTGATACCCTTTGTCGTGGCTCGGATAATTGGAGCACAACACTATCCTTTCATTTCTAACAACTTTTACCCTTATGATCTAGACTAGCCACACTACACCCACGATATGACTATCACTCACAAACTCATATTCTCATGCTTCATTTTAGTCGCACAACATTCGCGATACATTTGTACACACAAATAACGCATATATATATATATATATATATATATATATATATATATATATATATATATATATCATTTTCTATTGAGGATAATTTTAATATGCAACATCGACTCAATTCTTCAGACAACTTTGAGATTTATGAGCCAAACTGGACCTACTTCACTCATGACCCAGCTGTTACTCCCAAAGATACACTCCCATGCTCCTTACAGACCCCACAACATTTGTGACATATATCATTCTACAAACCTATACTTAAATATTCAATTATGTTGCAATTAAATTAAATTGTACATCAGCAACCCAATTACCCTAACCACCGATATACCCGTAGCCCACTCAAGCCAAACAACGTCTATGACACATGTGTTTCATTAAGTCAAGCCCTTGTACTCTCAACAAAAAATTAATTACCTTAAAAAATTGTAAGCCCCCTAATTTTCAGTAATTATTAATTTGGATTTTTGCAATTTCCCATAATTTTCTGGGATTTTTCCGTAATTAAAACCTAGGCTTTTGGTATTTAAATGAATTTTAATTGCGGTTAATTCATATTAAAATATTATGAAAATAATATTTTATGGTGTAAAATAGAAAACTGGACACAGGGTAATTTTCTGCGGATTTATTGGACTCCGGAAACCCGTTTAAAGTCCTGAAAACCGATGTAGAATTAAACCAAATTAAACCCGTGCCAACGCCCGACATCCCCATGAGAGCCGAAGCCAAGCCCAAGGAGCGTTGACCCAGCCCAAATCCTAGGTCAAACTCTAGTCCAATTTTTGTATATATAAATACATAATTTCCTAAGTTTTTCTCCACAAATAAAAAGAAGAAGAAAACAAATTACCAAAAATCCCAAATCCCAAATAACCCTAATCCTTAATCCCCAAACCTAACCCTAACCCTAAGCCGCCACCCTCTCCCTGACACCTCCGGCGAGTCTCCGACGCCGCCCCTAGCCCAGTCGTGTCCACTCCGGCGCACCGCTCGACAACCACCCGGCTCCCCCATCTCTCCGCCGCCCTCTGCAATAATCTCCTCCACCCTGTTCCCCGCTGCCGGAGCCCTAGACGAGCCGCTGACCCCTCGCCGTCGAACCACTCCCCGCCGACGACTCCCTCTTCTCCGCCCTAACCTCCACCTTGCGCTGCCCGGACGCACCCCGATCCCCTCTCCGCCTATCTCCTCCCCGCTCACAGCCGACCTAGCCCTAGACCTAGCCGCCCTCGACCCGCCGCCTTGCGCCTCCGCCAGCAACTCTCCAACCCCTCCGTCTCCTCAGCCTCGAGAGACCAGGCCGCCCCGCTGCGCCACTGCCCCATCGGAGAGCACTGCGCCGACAAATCCCTCCCACTATTCTCCTCCATCTTTCCCAGCGTCGCCCGAAGGCCGCAGCACCGACGACGGAGCCGACTCCCTGACCTACTGAACTCAGCCGCCGCAGCCCTAGCCGACCTTGTCGACCCCGAGCCCGGCTCCCTCTGGCGAAGCCCCCGCCGCTGGCCGCCTGAACCATAGCACGGCAGGATACAGTTCGTGTCGGATACAGCAACAGTACCGTGGACACAGACACAGGACGCAGGACACGAAGGAGACCCTCGAACACAGGGAAATCATCGTTCACAGAGCCCTATTCAGGTAGCGTTTCCTCTCACCTCGTGATTCCATTTTTGATTCCGTCAGTTGCGTCGCATAGACTGTATGACCCTCTCGGTGCCCGTACAACCCGCTCGGTGCATCGCGTCTTGTGGTGATCGCGAACCGCGATCCAAAAACAGGAAAACCAACGCCCCGATTTACCCCGGAACTGAGTACGCCCCGCCAAACGGGACAACTTGGTCACACGCGGTCTTCACTGAAACGTGTGTGGCATTGATACGGACGTATGGGAATTCGCAGAAGTCGATTCAGATGTGCGTGCACACCAAAATCAACGCGTATCCGCCGACACCTTCCCGTATCCGTCGATTCTGGAACACGCTGTAACTTTGTGTACACACGTCGGATCGAGACAAAACTTATGTCATCGGACTCGTAGCAATATGCTGTTCCTGTGACCCAAGTTTGGTTCGATTCTGAGAACGTTGACAAAATCGCGTATCGTGGGTCCCACAGGCTCCACTTGACGGGCGATTTTGTGAACGGCTCATCGGAATCCAATTCTAGAAGTTCCGTTGGGTTAGTATCATAGTTCCTGACTTGTTGACAATAAGTTTGACGAATTTGGAGACCTTTGACCCTGATACGGTTTTCGGTGCAAAGCGGCCCACATGTGGACCCCGCTTTGACCAAAAACAATGATTTTCGCCCTTGTGTCCAAATTGGACTCAAGGACATGCGTTTCTAGCTATTTGATATTTTCTGAATCTAATGGTGATATTTATTTCAGCAATCAGAGTAGTACCAGCCGATCACACTGAGACCAGAGCTACAGTTGGAGCCAGAACCCCTAGCAAGTGTACCTTCCAAACTCTGCAGTATTGTTACATATTTTTCTTGCTTCATTATATTGCTGTGCATGCTTAACCTAGGACCGTATGACGTACTTAGCGTCCGATTATTAGTCGGGTGCCAATACCATACGCGGTGTTGTGTATTGTCATCTAGAGATGGACATTCGTGACCCCTTTACATTCTCGTACTTGTCTTATCAAGTACACTATAACCCAGGACACTTGACACTATTCATGAGACAGGATCTTCCTGAGATATTCATGGTGATTCTGTATAGGATACAGGACTTGACATTGATATTATATTCCTAGACATTATATGACTTGTGCATTAGATACGATCGTGCGTGACATTGACATGAGGCATCGTGGACATGAGACGTGTGATTACATTGGGTGGGGAGAGACACACAGGCTACAGGCTGATCATATATATACACCCCCTATTATTGTGAGGCACAAGACTCTGAAGCCCGAGCTTGGCCCATTACTCATTATTACTGCTACCGGCTCCCCGACACAGAGCTTGTAGTGGTTTCAGCCTGAGTACTCGTGATGCTCTCATCTTGCATATCACTTAGCTGGTTATTTAGTGTTCCCCTATTGTTCCATCTATTGTTGGAGAGACCCACAGGCTACAGGTTGACTATATTATGCCGGCTTCTCAGTCTTCCGCTGAGCTAGACCACCTCATGATATCACTGCTACCGGCTCCCCGACACAGAGCTTGTAGTTGGTTCAGCCTGAGTACTATTGATGCTCTCTCTTGTATTTCACACAGATGATTACATACTTACCCTATTTATTTCATTATCTGCTGCACTGCATTTATTTTGGCTTGTATTATCTGTACCTTGCTATGTCCCCTGAGGACCTGGATCCGGATTATGTCCCCAGGATTTGCAGACGAGTTCTATCCCGAGGTATACGGGACCGCAGCAGGAGCATATACAGGAGTTGATACAGGAGCTGTACCGACATTCGAGGACGAGATCACACCAGAGGACTTCTCCTGAGTATTGTCTTGAGATACCCATTTATTTCTGTTCTAGTTATTTTATTTCATTTCCAGTCTATTGCGTTGATGTATCAGACTTGTTCTCGGATTGTTCTCCGAGACATTGATATTGAGATTTGTCAGTTTATTTTATCTATATTATTCTGGCATTTGATCTGTGATTATCTGTGGTGGATGAGATTAGTATAGACTGTGACTGATATCATTGGACCTACTTATTATTATATTACATCTTAAGCATGCCCCGATGGATCCATTAAATTGGGTTTGTCCATCGGTGTGTGCTGCTGGCCATTGCCACGGGTCTAGTCCCTCGATGTTTTGGGACTGGGGCGTGACATGGTTTTTATGGTGGCCCATGCAGGTCTACGACTAAATTGTTCGGTTTCAACTTAGGGACCGAGCAAGCCTGCAATAAGAATAGGATAAGTTTAAGGATCTCATCCACTTGCTTGAATCGTTCTTGACATCTATATTAGATTCGAATTAAATTCTTGACTTGCATCCTACCTTGATTCCTGTACGCCTCTTATAGTTTATTTTGATGCAGAGCAATGGATTCACAAGCACGCGACGAGACTCATCCAGAAACACCACAAGGTGCTGTGATAACCAACGGAGATGAAGTGACACCAGTTAGTGAAGGTCCATCATCACAGCAAGCAAGTCAGCATACCTCGAGAATCCAGGAAGATAACGTTCCACCATCGACGCAGTTTACTCCACCGATGCCTACCGTTCCACAAGGGCAGGCTATGGACGAACAACAAATTTTTTGAATGTTCTACGCGATAATGCAAGTCCATCAGAAGGTTCAGGAAGAAGCTCAGCAAAACCAAGCGGAGAAGCTCATCGACAGATTTAGCTCTGAGCTACGAAAGTTAATCAGCTCCGTTACACCTACCTTAGACTCGGACATTCTTACTACAGCACAGGCCATGGAGTGCAACACAAGGATAGAGTCCAGCCAGAAGCGGCCGTATGCATCAGCACCAGACCAAGCACAACATGAAAGAGTTGCAAAGTGACCACAGACGAATCCACCATCGAGAGCAGCATCAAGAGCCTTAGTCCTTCCTACTTGTCACTACTGTGGCAAGGTAGGCCATTTCGCTAAAGAATGCTGACGCAGAATGGGACTATGTTTATCTTGCGGATCCAAAAAGCATTCGGTAAGGGATTGCCCTGAACGTCGAAAGAAAGCATTGATGATTCTTCAACCAGTCACATCAGCACCAGCCAAAGCACCACCGAAAGAAGTTGCAAAAAGTTCTCACATGCACCAGCCACCAGAAGCATCTCCGCAAGTACTACCTGTCTGTCCATATTGTCGCAGGCGAGGCCATATAGAGAACGAGTGCAGACGAAAAGGAGGATTATGTTTAGCTTGTGGATCCAGTCAGCATTTATTAAAGGAATGCCACGAACGTCGAGAAAGAGCACCAAGGGTAAACCAACAAGCGTTACCAGTACCGAGGCCAACCTATCCAACATTGGAAGCACCGCAAATGAGAGTAGAAGGAGTCAGACCACCAGCCCCAGGAGGGAATCAGCCGAGGCCACCCTTGGCACCACAAGCCACACTCTTCCAGCAGGCTCAACAGCAGCAGAGGAATCAACTGCAAGAACGTGAACAAGCTCCAGCGATGACTTTGGAAGACGCACAGACCCATGGAGTAGCTAATGCGCATAATTTGTCGTAGTTATCTGTTTATAGATTTATTTTATCTCGTGCCTATTGGTCCGTGACCTCAGCCTTAACCTATGTAATTTTGAACTGCTAATAATTTATAACCTAGAATATTTTTATAATTGATAACTGTAGAGATTGTAGAGTCTTTTGTTATTGTGCTTATTTTGGGTTGTTTTGTGAACTTGAATTAAGTTGTACCTCCTTTCATCATCATCTAGCGTACTTATATTTGTTGTACTACCTTGAATTATGTCGCTAATATAGCCTAGTTTTGCAAGCTTATCCTTTTATCGAGCTTGTTCATGACATATGTATTATTGGGTCGACACACTAATACAATTGTCTATTCAGAATCAGTGTATTACGGTCTGATCAACCTTAGTGCATTTTGGTTCGCTCTTCGCACGACTACTTCACGTGGATTGAGATATATAGTTGACTAGTATACTTGCCCTCTAGATATGTCTGAGCATATCGTATCAGTTATATAACTGTACTAATACGAGCATGCGAACAAAGGATTACCATAATAGGATTTTAATCCATAATTGTCTTAACAAATCCCATTTGAATTCGTTAAATGCCTTGATCCTGATACTTCTATTCTATTACCTCACCCTTGAACTCTTTATTATTGATCTTTGTCTTCCCTTATTTCAGAAAGACGAAACCTCATGCTTGGTATAAGTTTGATATATAGACAGTACTAGATATACCCCACAGGCCGGTCGCATTATTGATGACCCTTTTATATGATTAAGGGAATATCATAGGTGATATGTTTGGTGTTAAAGACTTGAGGATTCAATAACATGATTAAATAATCTGGGGCATAGATTTATTAGATGTATGGCCTTAGATGATAGATGGGTAAATTCTAAGTTGGGTAGAGACCGCAATGTTCACTTGAGAGGAATCCTTTAGACTCTAATCAAGTGAGATTGGATAGAGAGAACCCTACCATATTTTAATTTCGAGGACGAAATTTTTATAAGTTGGGTAGATTGTAAGCCCCCTAATTTTCAGTAATTATTAATTTGGATTTTCGTAATTTCCCATAATTTTCTGGGATTTTTCCGTAATTAAAACCTAGGCTTTTGGTATTTAAATAAATTTTAATTATGGTTAATTCATATTAAAATATTATGGAAATAATATTTTATGGTGTAAAATGGAAAACCGGACACAGGGTAATTTTCTGCGGATTTATTGGACTCCGGAAACCCGTTTAAAGCCCTGAAAACCGATGTAGAATTAAACTGAATTAAACCCGTGCCAACGCCCGATATCCCCATGAGAGCTGAAGCCAAGCCCAAGGAGCGTTGACCCAGCCCAAATCCTAGGTCAAACCCTAGTCCAATTTCTGTATATATAAATACATAATTTCCTAAGCTTTTCTCCACAAATAAAAAGAAGAAGAAAACAAATTACCAAAAATCCCAAATCCCAAATAACCCTAATCCCTAATCCCCAAACCTAACCCTAACCCTAAGCCGCCACCCTCTCCCTGACCCCTCCGACGAGTCTCCGGCGCCGCCCCTAGCCCAGCCGCGTCCACTCCGGCGCACCGCTCGACAACCACCCGGCTCCCCCATCTCTCCGCCGCCCTCTACAATAATCACCTCCACCCTGTTCCCCACTGCCGGAGCCCTAGACGAGCCGCTGACCCCTCGCCGTCGAACCACTCCCCACCGACGACTCCCTCTTCTCCGCCCTAACCTCCACCTCGCGCTGCCCGGACGCACCCCGATCCCCTCTCCGCCTATCTCCTCCCCGCTCACAGCCGACCTAGCCCTAGACCTAGCCGCCCTCGACCCGCCGCCTTGCGCCTCTGTCAGCAACTCTCCAACCCCTCCGTCTCCTCAGCCTCGAGAGACCAGGCCGCCCCACTGCGCCGCTGCCCCGTCGGAGAGCACTGCACCGACGAATCCCTCCCACTCTTCTCCTCCATCTTTTCCAGCGCCGCCCGAGGGCCGCAGCACCGACGACGGAGCTGACTCCCTGACCTACTGAACTCAGCCGCCGCAGCCCTAGCCGACCTCGTCGACCCCGAGACCGGCTCCCTCTGGCGAAGCCCCCGCCGCTGGCCGCCTGAACCCTAGTACGGCATGATACAGTTCGTGTCGAACACAGCAACAGTACCGTGGACACAGACACAGGACGCAGGACACGAAGGAGACCCTCTGACACAGGGAAATCATCATTTACGGAGCCCTGTTCAGGTAGCGTTTTCTCTCACCTCGTGATTCCATTTTCGATTCTGTTAGTTGCGTCGCGTAAACTGTATGACCCTCTCGGTGCCCGTGCAACCCGCTTGGTGCATCGCGTCTTGTGGTGATCGCGAACCGCGATCCAAAAACAGGAAAACCAACGCCCTGATTTATCCCGAAACTGAGTACGTTCCGCCAAACGGGACGACTTAGTCGCACGCGGTCTTCACCGAAACGTACGCGGCATTGATACGGATGTGTGGGAATTCGCAGAAGTTGATTCGGATGTGCGTGCACACCGGAATCAACGAGTATCCGTCGACACCGTCCCGTATCCTTCGATTTTGGAACACGCTGTAACTTTGTGTACACACGTCGGATAGAGACAAAACTTACGCCATCGGACTCGTAGCAATACGCTTGTCCTGTGACCCAAGTTTGGTTCGATTCTGAGAACGTTGACAAAATCGCGTATCGTGGGCCCCACAGGCTCTACTTGACGGGCGATTTTGTGAACGACTCATCGGAATCCAATTCTGGAAGTTCCGTTGGGTTCGTATCATCGTTCCTGACTTATTGCCAATAAGTTTGACGAATTTGGAGACCTTTGACCCTGACACGGTTTTCAGTGCAAAGCGGCCCACATGTGGACCCCGCTTTGACCAGAAACTGTAATTTTTGCCCTTGTGTTCAAATTGGACTCAAGGACAGGCGTTTCTAGCTATTTGATATTTTTTGAATCTAATGGTGAAGTTTATTTCAGCAACCAGAGTAGTACCAGCCGATCACACTGAGACCAGAGCTACAGTTGGAGCCAGAACCCCAGGCAAGTGTACCTTGCCAAACTCTGCAGTATTGTTACATATTTTTCTTGCTTTATTATATTGCTGTGCATGCTTAACCTAGGACCGTGTGACGTACTTAGCATCCGATTATTAGTCAGGTGCCAACACCGTATGCGGTGTTGTGTATTGTCATCTAGAGATGGACATTCGTGACCCCTTTACATTCTCGTACTTGTCTTATCAAGTACACTATAACCCCGGACACTTGACACTATTCATGAGACAGGATCTTCCTGAGATATTTATGGTGATTCTGTATAGGATACAGGACTTGACATTGATATTATATTCCTAGACATTATATGACTTTTGCATTAGATACGATCGTGCGTGACATGGACATGAGGCATCGTGGACATGAGACGTGTGATTACATTGGGTGGGGAGAGACACACAAGCTACAGGCTGATCATATATATACACCCCCTATTATTGTGAGGCACAAGACTCTGAAGCCCGAGCTTGGCCCATTACTCATTATTACTGCTACCGGCTCCCCGACACAGAGCTTGTAGTGGTTTCAGCCTGAGTACTCGTGATGCTCTCATCTTGCATATCACTTAGCTGGTTATTTAGTATTCCCCTATTATTCCATCTATTGTTGGAGAGACCCACAGGCTACAGGTTGACTATATTATGCCGGCTTCTCAGTCTCCCGCTGAGCTAGACCACCTCATGATATCACTGCTACCGGCTTCCCGACACAGAGCTTGTAGTTGGTTCAGCCTGAGTACTATTGATGCTCTCTCTTGCATTTCACACAGATGATTACATACTTACCCTATTTATTTCATTATCTGCTGCACTGCATTTATTTTGGCTTGTATTATCTGTACCTTGCTATGTCCCCTGAGGACCTGGATCCGGATTATGTTCCCAGGATTTGCAGACGAGTTCTATCCCGAGGTATACGGGACCGCAGCAGGAGCATATACAGGAGCTGATACAGGAGCTGTACCGACATTCGAGGACGAGATCACACCAGAGGACTTCTCCTGAGTATTGTCTTGAGATACTCATTTATTTCTGTTCTAGTTATTTTATTTCATTTCCAGTCTATTGCGTTGATGTATCAGACTTGTTCTCAGATTGTTCTCCGAGACATTGATATTGAGATTTGTCAGTTTATTTTATCTACATTATTCTGGCATTTGATCTGTGATTATCTGTGGTGGATGAGATTAGTATAGACTGTGACTGATATCATTGGACCTACTTATTGTTATATTACAGCTTAAGCATGCCCCGATGGATCCATTAAATTGGGTTTGTCCATCGGTGTGTGCTGCTGGCCATTGTCACGTGTCTAGTCCCTCGATATTTTGGGACTGGGGCATGACACAAATTATATCATCTTTTGACGCTTATTGCTGAACCGTTCATCGGCATCCATGATATGTGATAAAGTATTCCTCGGTACCATCTCACCCTAGTTGAATTGGCTATGATATTTTCTATTGTCTTGTAGACTCATGACCAAATCAGGAGCAATGAGAACTAGTAAACTTTCTTTATAGAATTATTGACTCAAAAATATTATGGTAGTTCCTAGATTTCTTCTGATAGTCTGTGACTACGGTCAAAAAAGCCTAAACATCTCATACCTCCCTTGAAGATAGACTTATATAACCCTTATAAACAGGAGAGTGACCAAAATTGTTACGACTGCAACTTCATTCTTATAAGTTGGATAGAGCCTTGATTAAGCGTACCCTTATTCTTAGAATGCGAAGTCAAACTAGGATCCCATTGGTAACTATATCTCCCATATTTTAATAAATAAGTGCAACCTTGCTTAACTAAAATCTTTCGACCATATTTATTTTTAATTTCGAGGACAAATTTTTTATCAGTTGGGTAGATTGTAAACCCCCTCAATTTTTTTTTTTACTTAATTATAGGAATTTTGGTTATAACTCTAGCTGAATTAAAAATATATAATTTAGTGATAAATTTTATAAATATTATTTAATTTTAGTAATTAAAATAAGTCAAAAAACTAACTTTTGAATGTAAAAGTATTTTAAAAGTATTATAAAATTATCCTATAATTTATTTCTTGTGCAAACCTTTTTTTATAAATATATATATATATATATATAAGATAATGAAAAAAATAAAATAAAACCCAAACCCATACCCAAACCCAAAAATCCTAAAACCCGCTACCCGCTACCCTTTCCCCTACCATCTGTTTATAACTGTAACCCTTCTCTTCCATATATTTATACACCATCACCACCTCCTCCATCAACATCACCTAAGCTGCCATCCGCCAGTCCCAATGCTGGCAGCCGACTGCCTCGCCCCGGCCCTACCGCGGTTATTGCTACTGTTGATACTGTTGCTGCCGGTGGCTGCAGACCCGACCACCGCAGACCCAGGTGACCCCTGACCACCGTCGAGTGGTCCGACGTCCCCGTGCGCCACTCATGGACACCACCGCCGCCGCCGATGACCGTGCACCGCCGCTCGCAGTCATCCACGCCCAACACAATGCGAACTAGACCCCCTTTGTTTCAGGTGCGTTATCTTCTGCCACGTTACATCGTTTCTCGAACGGCTAGTTATATTATGTTCATAACATAAACCTATTCCACCCCCTTCAAGTAGATTGATTTTTGGTGCTCTCGATCGGAAGAAAAGTCGATCCAAAGTCGACTAAAAATCTGTTTTGAAACAGATTCGAAATTATCCCGAACCACCATGTCCATGGCCTATTTTCTCCTAATTAACCTATCCAAGTTTTACTTCCTTCTTTTAGTTTATTTTAATTGCCTTTAATCTCTATAAAATCAAGTTCCAAAATCAAGAAAAATATATTTTCAAAACTCTAAAATTTCCTGAAACGGGGTACGTTCCGCCAAACGAGGCAACTTTATCGCGTGAGGATTTCTCTGAAAGGCGCATAAATTCAACGCGGACGTGTGGAATTTTGCAAAATTTGATTTGGACGTGTGTGCACGTCAAAATCAACGCATATCCGTCAAAAAATATCGTTTCGTCTATTCAGACACCTTGTCATAACTTTGTGTGTGCTTGTCGTTTCATAATGAAACTTGTGCTATCGAATTTGCAGCGTTACGCTGGTCCTGTGACCCAAGTTTGTTCGATTCTGAGAACGTTCATGAAATACCATTTTACAGGTCCCATGATTCCACTTGACGGGCATTTTCGTGATCGGCTCACCGAAATCCAATTTCGGATATTCCGTTGATGTCGTATCATCGTTCTGTACTTGTAGACACTAAGTTTGCTAAATTTGGAGAACTTGTCTTTGGTACAATTTTGGGTGCGAAGTGGGCCACTTGTGGACCCCGCTTTGACCCAAAATTGACATTTTCGCCCCTGTGTCCAAATCGGACTTATGGGTAGTTAATCCTAGCTATTTCTTATATTTTAAAAATATTGGTGATGTCTGTTACAGCATTCGGGGACGTTCATGCGGATTCTATCTTTTCAGAAGTAGTTGACGCATTGAGCTCGCCACTTGGACGTCGCCATATCCAGAATTCAGGCAAGTATACCTTGCCAACTTGTAGTACATCCTGTTATATTATCTGCTTGTGTTTCTTCCATATATATATATATATATATATATATACTCTTATGATTACCTATTTTACCTAGGACCGTGTAACGTTGCTTAGGGTCCGAACAAGATTCGGGTGTCGACGCCGTACGCGAAGTCGAGTAACGTCACTTAGAGAGTTGATTTCATGATCCTATTTTTACGTGCTTGCTTTACCAAGTATGTCATATCGTAGGACGCTTGACACTATTTTCTATGACAGAATCTTTCTTGAGTTATTCAGGGTGATTCTGTATAGGCTTACAGGATTCGTGATATGAGACTTGCATATTATATAGATATCATTATGACTCGTTATTCTAGCTAGAGGTCATGATCTTGCATGTTATGGACATAAGTCGTGAATATGAGATATGAGGTTACATTAGGTGGGAAGAGACACACCATACTACTAGCTGATTATGTTTATATATATATATACTATACTACTGGAGGAGCCTTAGACTCTATCTCAGATCTTTGGCACATTTACTGGCCCTACGAGATATTACTTGCTGTTATGGGCTCCCCGACAAAGAGCCTGTAGTGGTTTTAGCCTGAGTACGAGTGATGTTCTCACGTACATATCACTTAGATGGTTACAGTAGTTTACCCTTGAGTATGTGGCATTATATTGTTTTACTTTTGGCATGCTATTTCTTGTACCTTGTTACGTCCCTCCAAGGACCTGGTCCCTTGCCAGTTTTGCAGCATAGACCGTTGTGGAGCCTGCCTGGAGTTGCTGATGTGTGTTGCTTTGTCATGCGGGCATTGGTGCCTGGTACTTATATTATTTCTACCAGAGTTATGGTTATTTATTCATATTGTTTATTCACTGCTGATGTAGCCTAGTTTTATAGACTCATATTCCTTTCTCGAGTCTATTCGAGCTTGTGTATTACTGGACGGCCGACTTTAGCATATGTAGCTTATTCTTGTTGTATTATGTTCATTATGGATTAAGTCTTAGATATTTATATTTACTTGATTGTTTAGATAGTGACCATTTAATACAGCTTATACGTATTCGAGTCGGACCAGAGTCTGATCGAATGCGTAGTTGGTATGTTATGTATTCCTAGTCCTACGTATTTTGGGACTGTGGGTTTATATTAACCTTGTTTATGGTTTATTTTGTGGGTTGGTTCAACTCATTATAGCCTTTGGTTCATCCCTCAAACCCTACCATATATAATCCAACATTTCTCCATTTTCTCACTTCTTCATTACTTCCTCCTTCTTTAGCTTTCTCTCCCCATTTCGTAAGCAAGTACACCTTGAATAAGAAATTGATAAACCCTCCATATTATGGTTCTATTATGTTTATTATGTGTTTCTAAGAATTTTAGTTCATAGAGTTTTCTGTTTTGATGGATGGATTATTGTAGATCTATATTTCTAACTTTAGATTTTATAGTTTTTTTTTTGGTTTTGATCTATTAAACTTGTGCCTTTGAAAACCAATTTTTCCTACATGATAGATCTTTTAATTTAGAGCATTTTGGCTTTTGGTTCACCCGATTTGGACTTACAATGAGGATTTTATAGACAAAATAAGATTTTAGTTTTTGGAGTTTTTCTGCCATGGCTGAACCTGCTGTTGGAGAAGACGAAGTTCTCATGCGACCAGTGAGAAGATGCGACCAAGAGTGCCATGTGGCCCGAGAGGGTTATGCGGCCTAAACTTTTGCCGCATACAAAAATCATGCGTCCATCTTGTTGGATGCATGATTGCTGATTTGCACAGTGTCCTTGAACACCATGTGCTTTCACTCGCTGAACGAATGAGAAATTCGCTAAGTCTTAGAGATATTCATGCGACATTGAAACCCATGTGACACTAACACTAATGCGGCCTAAAGAGCATGCAGCAACTATTTTCTTGGACGCATGGCTCTGAACCGTTGGCACTTATTTCTATAGTTTTATCTTTTCTCCCTGACACACTTTATGGCTTGTCACCTCAGTCACATCGGTCACTTTTTGTCACATCTCTGACATTTTATTTATTGCCTATCACTTCAACACTTGTCCCTAGGAGTTGACCTTAACCCTGAGCATGCGGCCAAGTGGTTCATGCGGCATGACTTTATGCGGCCTGACTTCCTATGTGACCAGGATTGTTATGCGGCTTGACTTCATGCGGCTTAGAGACCCATGCGGTCTTGCTTATTTTGACTGAATGTCTTCTTGATTCATGTGATCCAATATATAATTGATAATTGGACTCGAATACTGTATCTCTGCTGATACCACTATTGCCTGATTATTATTCATGATTTAATATGCGTCAAGGAGTGACATACCATGTCACGTGTGATGGCTCAACCCTTGTCCTTGTTTGGTTATAGGGTTGAGCCTTAGCCCTAGGATATGCCATGGACCTAAGTTACGATACTGAACCTATACAATATTATATTGTTTTCCTTGGATTTTTGTTTTTCCGTTTTATTCTTTCTTTGTGGTACTTGCTATTTGGGGTCTAACCCCACTGGTTTTGCATGGCCAGGTTTTGAGCCAGCACCGGAGGATTCATCGTAATTTTTACCAACTTATGGCGCGCACCATGAATATGGTCGCAGAGGATAGCGAGTGGGTTTTCTTCTTCCCTGCTCGTCTTGTACATTTACTTCTTTTTGGCATTTAGCCACCGGCACCTGTTAGCCGGCTCGTCAGGATATTAATTTTTCTTACATGATTGCTTTAAATCAGACTACAGTTGATCACTGTCCTGTACTTTTGTTACTCTTTCAGCTTCTTATTTTGCACAGCTGGACTACAGAATATTTTGATAAAGCGTTTCTGATGTCTTATTGCTTATCATATATGCTCTATGCTTACTGTTTCTTGTTTGACTGATTGAGACATAAAAGTTCTTGACCATAAGAGACTTGATTGTAGCATGCACCCCCATGTCTTATACAGTCGTGATCGTCGTATGACGTATAGTACCTTGTACGGGGTAGCTGGCCATGTCCGTCTCCGTATTCCGGTACTGGGACGTGACAAAATTTTAGTGGTAGCCCATGCAGGTCTGTTCTTCAGACTTGTGGGTTGTCATGGTCAAAGGAGTCCCAATCAAACATGATCTTTCTTGAAATCCTAAATTCGTCCTATTCTATACTCAATTTGAATTCTTTCAGATTTATTGTTTCCTTGTTCCTTCTCGTCCTGTTCTTGATGTTTCTTGTGCTCTTCTTTAGGGCTTCTCCTCCTCCCGATTCTGCAGCAACAAGAAAGGTAGAGTTGCCAGTGGAGAAAAATCTTGTGGAACCCCAACCAAGGATCCGAGTTGAGCCACGATGAATGAGACGAAGAAGCAGGCTCCATGTGTTCCCATACCTCCCGTAGTGCCGACATTACTGGATGCCCCAGTCTTTCTAGAGATTATTCGTGGATTGTTGGCTACCTAATTGTCATGACCCGTGTCAAGCCCCAGTCCCAAAATACGTAGGACTAGGAATACGTAACATGCCAGCCGTATGTATACGATCTCCAATATATGGAAACCATATACACACGTACGTTGTACATGATTATCCAATCCACTAGTAGTAATATACTATCTCAACAAGTCACACGTAGTCTATATCTCATCCACAGCACAAATAAAGAAACATAGGAAATAAATAACTGAATATTAAAGATGAATATCAAAGTATGATAGTCGGATGGAAACAAATCCACTGCAAATCGACTATACCAAAACTACTAAAGAGAGAAGAGAATAAACTCTAATATAAGAATGAATGTCTCTAAAAGAATAGCAACTAGAATCTCCAAACAGCTGAAATGAATCACATATAATCCGAAGGTAAGACCTCCTCAGTCTGATAAGTAGCGTCAGGTCCAGGTCCATACTCCTGCGAATACTCCTGCTCATCTATATCTGGAAAGGGACCAGGTCCTCAGAGGGACGTAACAAGATACATAATATCATGCCAATAAGTACTGAAAAGTAAACATCCAATGGGTCGTCTAACCGTCTAAGTGAATGCAGTTTGAGAACAACTTTCTAACAAGTGGGCTATCTGGCCATAAAATGGGATTGGCATGATTCTCTCGGAGAATCAGGGGCCTACAAAGCATATCGTCTTTTGAACGACAGAGGCCGCCAAGTAGTATAGGGGTCATCACAACCGCGTATCTCCGGCGGAGCGTACGGGTTACATAAAAAAGAAAGTGTGAATGAGCCCAAATGCCTTACTTGTTGTTCTCCCTACCCCATGCTCTAAGCATGTCACATCCATGATACGATAATACCTCTAATAACTGCCAGTTCTACTAGCATACAAAGTTTCTATCGACAATTATCCCTATCCGTCATACGACCTCTACGTACCAGTGGCCAGCCGAGTACGCAAGTCCGTGTCCTACATGTGACTCACACTCGTGTAAGAATAGTGTCATGGCCAATAAAACATAAGATGCCTCATGATAATGAGGTGGTCTCATAAAGTAGGTCCAATGCATATACATAAATAAAAACAGAACACGACGACACCGTCGTGGCACCCAAGTTTTCTTGGACGCATAATTTATATAGCAGTTAAAATAAATGAACTAAATAAGTAGAAATAAAATATGCATGCATCATATGAAATATAAATACAGTACAATGACAAGGTATACTTGCCTGGCAAAAAATCTATAAAGTGTAAACGTCCAAATATCAAGGACACGGAATCTGAACTAAGGCCTCCGAACAAAAGTCTTCGGATACTGAAATAGACATCACCAACATTTCCGAAATCAGCGAGATAGCTAGAAATCACTACCCTTTCATCCAATTTGGATACAGGGGCAAAACGGTAATTTTGGGTCAAGGTGGGGTCCACATGTGGCCTACTTTGCACCGAAAAGCGTGACAAGGGTAACAGTCTCTAAAGGGGACAAATTATAGGTCAAACAAACTCTAAAAGTCAGTACGAACTCAACGGTATGTCCAAATATGGATTCCGATGAGCCGAACACAATTTCGCCCGAAAAGTCAACCGTAGAGCCCGCCAATTGGCGACTTGGTCAACTGTCTCAGAATTGTATAAAAATTGGGTCACAGGACCAGCGCGTTACCACGAGTCCAGTGGCATAAGTTTCGGCGTAATCTAACGAGCGTGCACTAAATGTGCAGGGCTTTTGCAAAAGTTGCGATACGGAGGATTTTCTGCAGATACTGGCTGATTTCGATGCGCACACGCGGCCAAATCAGTTTTCGTAAAATTTCACACGTCCGAGTATACTATGCGCACCTTTTGGTACACTTGGTACATGACGGGGCGGTCCCGTTTGGCGGGGCGCACTCCGTATCGCAATTTCTGGAAATCTGGAAAAGTAAGTTTTTGGGGTTTTCTAACTGGTTTAATTCTACATAAAACAGTTAATAAATAAACTAGGTAAAGTGTTCTTCGCATACCAAAAAGAAAAATCGAATTCGGATCTCTGTGGTGGGAGATGCGAATTCGTGAACATAGGTAGTTACCGTAGTTTTCTGCGATACCCAAAAGTTGTCGTTTTTTGCCAACTTGGTCGCTGTTTTCACCTAGGTTTATGCGTTGTTTGAGGTCAACTAACACACAGATATTGAAGGGGGTTAAGTGGTGAATGTACTAGTGAAAATGGGGTCGAGTTTGGTCGAACAAGGAGACGAAAAACAGCAAATGAACACATGTACGCTATTGTTCAAAACTGTCGTGATTGTGCGCGTCACGCGGCGTCGACGAGCGGCGGTCCAGGCTTTCTAGCTGGGCGCGGTGGCTGGCGGCGGACGCGTTTAAGTCGACGATGGCGCGACTAGGGTTTAGAAGGGACGAGGCGGTCTAGGGTTAGGGTTTGCTGGGAGATGTTATATATATAGAGAGAGATGGAAACACGGGGAGGGGGGGTGTTAGATCACTCGCCCGGGGGGGGGTAGAGCTGTTTTTGTTTTAGGCTGGGCTTAGGGTTGCGGGTAGTGGGTTGGTAGCTTAGGTTATTGGGTAGGGATAGACTACAGGTTAGGGTTTAGGTTTAGACCCAATAAGAATTCTATTTCATTTTCTTTTCTTTTTCTCTCTATTTCTTTTTCTTTTATTCTTCTTTCTTTTTCTATTTCTATTTAATATATATATATATATATATATATATATATATATATATATAATTTTTAGAATTTATATTATTGCATATCATTAAGCTAGCAACGGTCCAAAGGGTCTTCTACATGACGTAAATTAGAAAAAAATTATAATGGCTCCATAAATCCCCTAAATGCACAAACACCTAAAAAAATTTAAAAAAATCTATTTTCTCTATTTAGCTCGTAATTACTATAATTTAATTATTAATTAATTAAAAAGGTAAATACGATTTTTTGGATTAGGGGTTTTACATTCTACCCAACTTATAAAAATTTCGTCCTCGAAATTAAAACTAAGCCACGATAGAAAGTCAAGGATGGTATAAGATATAAATTAACAAAGTAAATTCATACCTTGGTCTGCGAATAGGTTCAAAAAACGCTTGCGCATGTCATCCTCGCGCTCCCAAGTTGATTCTCCTGGCGTGCCATGCTTTCATGCCACGCGAACCAAGGGAATAGACTGGTTCCTCAACACTTTCTCTCGACGATCAAGGATTCCTATGGGTTGCTCTTGGTACGACAAGCTCGGCCCAATGGTGATCTCCGAATGGTCGAGAACATGACTGCTATCTGCCACATATTGCCTGGGCTGCGACACATGGAATACGTCATGTACTCCCTCAAGTGAAGGTGGTAGCGCAAGTCGATATGCCACTTCTCCCACTCTCTCTAGCACGTCAAATGATCCAATATACCTTGGACTCAACTTGCTACGTACTCCGAATCGAATGGTGGATCTGGTAGGTGATATCCTCAAGAAGACATGATCACCCTCTTTGAACTCCAAGGGACAACGATGAAGGTCTGCCCACTGCTTCTGCCTGTCTTGCGCTGCTTGCAAGTGTCCTTGTATCTTCTTAACTGTCTCTACGGTGTTGACCACCAACTCTGGTCCCAGAATCTGACGTTCTCCCACGTCACTCCAACACACAGAAGACCTATACTTTCTTCCATATAATGCTTCAAACGGAGCCATCTGAATACTCGCTTGATAGCTATTGTTGTAAGAAAACTCCATAAGATGTAGGTGGTCCTCCCATGATCCTCCAAAGTCTAACATACAAGCCCTCAACATATCCTCCAATGTCTGAATAGTACGCTCTGACTGCCCATCTGTCTACGGGTGATAAGATGTACTGAACTTCAGACGAGTTCCAAGACTCTCTTGTATGCTCCTCCAAAAGTGTGATGTAAAGCACGAATCCCTGTCTGATACAATGCTGACTGGTATGCCATGCAATCTTATGATGTGCCTCATATATAAGTCAGCCAAAGCTTCTATAGATTGGCCAACTCTAAAAGGTAAGAAATGGGCTGACTTGGTGAGTCGGTCCACTATTACCCATACTGCATCTCTACCACTTGGACTCTTGAAAAAACCCGTTACAAAGTCCATAGTGATGTACTCCCACTTCCACTCTGGAATCGAAAGTGGTTGCAATAATCCTGCTGTTCTTTGGTGCTTCGTCTTTACTTGCTGACATACTAGGCATTTAGCTACAAAGTGAGCTATCTCTCTTTTTATTTTATACCACCAAAAGTGCTGTCGTAAGTCACGATACATCTTGGTGCCTCCAGGATGAATAGAATATATCGAACTATGAGCCTTTGTCATCAACTCATGTCGAATCTCTCCTTTGGAAACATATAGACGATCACCACATCGTAATGTCCCATCCTCATGAATATGCAATCCTGTCTGCTCTCCGGCCTCTATCCTTTCCTTCAGTCTCCTAAATCTGGCGTCTGTAGGCAAAGCTGCCTTTATCCTCTCTACTAGTGGTGATTGTACTTGCAAGTTGGCTAGTGTCCCATCTACTCCGGGTAATATCACTTCAATGCCAAGCTCTTGCAAGTCCTCCAATAATTCCCTCTATGCTATCAAGAAATAAGCTGCTGGCTTCCGGCTTAACACGTCTGCTACAACGTTAGCCTTGCCTAGGTGATAATGTAGCTCTATCTCGAAATATTTTATCAACTCAAGCCATCGACGTTGCCTCATATTTAACTCCTTCTGCGTGAAGACGTACTTGAGGCTTTTGTGGTCTGTATAGATCTTCACTCGTTCCCCATATAAGTAATATCTCCATAGCTTCAGAGCAAATACAACGGCTGCAAGTTCCAAGTCATGAGTTGGATAATTCTTCTTATGCATTCGTAACTGCCTAGATGCATATGCAATAACCTTGCCATGCTGCATCAATACGCATCCCAAGCCTTTTCCTGATGCGTCACTGTAGATCATATAACCTCCTGATCTTGATGGAATAGTCAATACTGGTGTTGTGGTCAGTCGCTTCTTCAACTCTTCAAAAGCGGCTTGACACTCGTCGGTCCATATGAATTCGCCGGAGGTCATGGGGAGCTCGGGATCGGTCGGCGTGGAGGGGCGATGGTCGACGGAGGGGCTGGGTGGCTGTTGAGTGGTGGACGTGGTTGTGGCAGCGGGTTCGTATAGGCGGGGGGGCAGAGGGATAGGCTGAGCGGTTACGGGCGGGGAGCGGCTGTGGAGGGTAGGCGGATCGGCCGGGGCGGTTGAGCGGCGAAAGCCGGAGTGGCAGGCGAAAACGGCCGAGAAATCGACGGTTCGTCGATTTAATTTTTTTACCGTTACTGTAGATAGTTATTAGCGGGTCGGGTCGGGTCTTTAGCGGGTCGGGTCGGTTAACGGATACGGATCTGACCCGCTAGGGTACTGGTCGGGTACGGGTTGCGGGTACGGGTCGGGTATAGATCCAACCCGTTAGGGTTGGTCCGGTTTGGTTCAGGATGGTCCGGTTTGGTTCAGGATGGTCCGGTTCAGGGTTGAACCGGTTGGTTCAAACCGGTTTAATGGGGTATAATAAAAATCTTAGTTTTTAGGTCTTTAAAAATAGTTCTGGGGTCCAATAAATTCTAGAAAAATTACAGTAAGTCTAATATTTTATTTTACACCCAAAAATATTATTTTTATAATATTTTAATATTTAATAAAATCATAATAATTATTTAATACCAGAAATTATTTATTTTAATTAGTTAAAAATTCCAGAAAAATTCCAAAAATTTATTTTTTTAAAATTTTTGAAAAATCTAGGGGTTTACACAGTATTAGACTACGATACTTGATGGTTACAAAAAAAATTATAGTTATGAGATTCCAGACAGGTATCCCAAGATTCTCAACCCAATGAATAAATTCGTCCTACAACCTAGACAATAACCTTAAGAGACTTTGGCTACTAATAGAATTCTTTTAAGTTGGATAGTATAGATGAGTTAGAGGATAATAAAATAGAGTATAGACAATAAATGGGAAGTGTTAGAATGACAGACCATGACTTTTAGGAAGCACTGTTAGATAGCAATAAAGTGTAATAGCTATAATGATTTATTATGAATATGGGTTAGTGTCAATTTCGAGGACAAAAATTTTATAAGTTGGGTAGAATATAAAACCCCTAATTTTAAAAACCGTATTAATTATTAATTAATTATTTAATTTATTTATAGTATTTATTAGTTAATTAGAAGAAATAAAATTTATTGGATTTAATTATTAGGTAATTATTTAGCTAGATAATTATTAAGCAGACTATTATTTTATCTTATTTTATTTTATATAGGAGACCTTGTGGACGGATAAAAGATTATTTTTATGCATAAATATATTTTTTGGAAATTATATAAATAAATATATATATATATATATTATTAATAGAGAATGGAAAAAAAGAAAAGAAAAATAGAAGAGAAAAAAAACCTAACACTAAATTTCCCCCACCCCCCCGCAGCTGTGACCCGCGCGGCCCAGAGCCGACTTCCCCCACCCGCGGATCACCCAATCCCCTCTCCCTCGATCTCTATATAAATGTTATGAATTAAACCCTAAACCCTTACCCATCACCCTGAGCCGTCGCCGACCACCGGATCCCCCAGCGCCGCCGCCGGAGACCGCACAACCGCCACCGTCGCTCCCCCGCGCGAGCACCGCGACCGTAGAAATTACAGCAACCTACCCATGTTCGCGTCGGGATTCCCGCTCCATCTCGCGACCAAATTCGACCCCGTCTTTACCGGTATGTTCACGACCTATCCCTCTTCCAACTCTGTGTATTAGTTTCCTTTGATCAGCGTGCATCCCTAGGTAAAAATCTACGCCAACTTTAGGAAAAACCATGTTTTAAACAACTACAGAAAACTGCCCCATCGACCTATGTTCCGAGGTTTATATCTCCCAACGTAGAGATCCAAATTGAGATCTACTTTTTCCTGTGTAAAGTCCTATAACCGAGATCAAACCATGTTAATTACTTTATTTTATTATGTATTAGAATCAGAATTAAATTAGGTTGAAAATCCGAAAAAACCTGTTTTTAAAATAATAAAAACTTGTGATACGGAGCGCGCCCCACCAAACGGGACCACCCCATCACATACCAATTGACTAAAAGGCGCGCATGGTATGTCCAGACGTGTGGGCTTTCGCAGAAACTGATTTGGACGCGTGTGCGCGTCAGAATCACTCTGTATCCATTAAAAGGCCCCATATCGCAACTTTTGTAAAATACCACACCATTTAGTGTACGCTCGTCAGAATGCGACGAAACTTGCGCCATTGGATTCTTGGTATCACGCTGGTCCTGTGACCCAAGTTTCACATAAATCTGAGACAGTTGACCAAGCCACCTATTTGCGGGCCTTACGGTTGACTTTTTAGGTAAATTTGTGTTCGGCTCACCGGAATCCAATATTGGACATACCGTTGAGTTTGTATTGATGTTTAGAATTGGTTTGACCTATTATTTGTCCCATTTAGAGATCTTTACCCTTGGTACGCTTTTCGGTGCAAGGTGGGCCACATGTGGATCCCACTTTGATCGAAATTATCGTTTTGCTCCTGTGTCCAAATTGGACGAAAGGGTAGTATTTTTTAGCTATCTTGCTTATTCAAGAAACGTTGGTGATATTTATTTCAGCATCCGGAGACGTTTATTCGGAGGTCATAGTTTCTGATCTTGTGTGCTTGACTCTTGGACGTTACACTTTGCAGCTTTCTTACCAGGCAAAGATACCTTACCAAATTGCTTATAGTACTTTGCATGCTTATTATATTTTTATATATTTATTGCATGTGTATTTTCTTTCAGTCATTACTATATATTATATATGTTGACACACACTTAATACATAGTATCATGGGAAGGGAAGATAATCAGTAGGCGTATGGGCTATAACCACTCTGGTAAACAGTAGTATCTAGCACGTACTATGGTAATGTGTCGCGCTGGTCGCTACCCCCGAGGTATGTCAATTTCTGGTGTCGCGATGGTCGCTACCCCTGAGGTATGTCAATTTTTGATGTCCATGCCGTGTGTGTGAGTTGTAAGATTTAGATCGAGTAGCCTACCCATGCCCATACGTCGAAAAGTTGTCCTCATTATGCATTTTATATAGATTGTCTTGTACAGCGTACTTATATATTTTTTATCTATTATGCATATTTATTGTATTCAAATTGGCATTCTTCTATGTATCTTGTTACGTCCCTCTGAGGACCTGGTCCCTTTTCAGGTGTATACGATCTCGACTATTTGTAGGAGCACGGATCAGGACTTGATACTTATCTCTTTCGAGGAGGTCTTCTCTTCGAGTCTCATGGTTCATTAGATGTACCTATTTTGTTTCTCTTATATTCTAGTTTGGCAGTGGATTTGTTTTCACCCGACTATCATTCTCTGATACTTCATATTGAGATTCAATATATAGTAGATTGGTTATTTATTTCTATTTGATTATGTGGATGAGATTTAGTTATGCCCTGTGACTTATGACAATATTTATACCACATGTGAGTTATTATTCATATTACAGCGTACGTGTGTATTATGGTATCCATATATTGGAGTTGCCATATATATACGGCTGGCATGCTTACGTGTTCCTATTCCTACGTATTTTGGGACCGGGGCATGACACCAGGTCAGCCATCTATAATTATTAGAATTTACTATAGAAGTAAGTAAATCATATATGCTCCTTGATCCACCATGCACATGTACACAACTCTTTGATCCACCATGCAATTATATATCCTCCTTATTAAATAAGGGATAAACCATTAAATACTGCGCTACTCCACCATATAAGATCGCTGAGGTCTACCAAATTATTAAGATACCAGGTATCAGGCACTAGAAAAGTCGGGTAGAATTGAATATTGATAACCTAGATATCTGCCTCGTTCCGCAAAATACTAGTTCAATAATCCAAGTCAAAGAAATCCAATAATAAAATATTATGCCTTTAGCGCAGGCCTACAAATTCTAATAGAGTACACAAAAGCTTGCCAAGTTAATATCACAAAATCATACTTCGAATGAAAAATTATATTCAATCCTCGAATTTATCCAAACTTTACAATTCCGATATAAGGCAACCGCTAGTCCAATCAAGTTAATCTAGAACAACACCTGAAAAGAATAATATGGAAATAAGAATGTAATAATGAATGCCACCGGACAGTGACAAGGAAATGCATGAAACACTCTCGAGCAGATCCGTGACCCTTAAACCAAACAAGGACTGGGGTCGCAGACCATCTCCCGACTAGAACTACACCCCTTACTCTATCCGACAAACAAGAGAAAATAAATACTACACGTATAATACAAAACCAAATCCCGAGTCAAATCCCCAAATCAAATCTCCGCATCAAATCATGAATCTCCGAATCACGTTCCCAAATCAAATTCCCAAATCAAATCCCTAAATCAAATTACGAATCCAATCCCGAATCAATGTCTAGAATCAATATCCTGCATCAAATCATCGAATCAAACCCCCGAATCAAATATTGAATCTAATTCTTAAATCAAATTCCTAATCCGAAATTCTGGATAATTTTGGCAGAACCTCCCCTATATTTCAAGGACCGGAACATAACCTGCAAAACAAAACAAATAGAATATTTGCCCGGGGTAACCCACCGTAGAATCCCAAGTCGAGAATAGTAAGTATCGGCCTCCAGCAGCACTACAATGCGTACTGGGCACCATACCAATACAATGAACAAGAATCGCCACGCAGGACGCATAACCATTGAGTCATCTGTCCTTAACCAATCCACAATAAACAAGTCCCATAATATAGTGCCAAACCGTAACCCGACTGTGAGTCAGACACGGGGCATATAGGGACGATGCTCATATCCAGGTCGTGCTCGCGTCCTTGGAGGTGTGGATGTCCCATACGAGTTATTCGATAGGGGTGTCAGCCCGATATCGAACAATGCTACACTAATAACAATAATTATCAGTCTAATATCAATTTACAGTTACAAGTGCTATAATTTACAATAAATTAAATGTAGGACAAGAAGCGCATAGGCACGAAACCATCACATGTGTAAGGGTTACTTGCCTATAGGGCTCGACTAGATACGCAAGTCTTCGGCAAACCAAGATCCAAGTTGGCACATTCATCGGGGTCCTCAGAACACACAATAAGAAAACATCATCATCGACCAATAAAATATAAATAAAATTACAAGGGATGGCATGAGGCTATACCGTACGGGTCCCGCGAGTGGTACAAGGATCTGACACGAAAACTGAGGCACGCGGATCAATACAGGCACGTATATCGAGACGCACATGAGATCTAAAGTAGCACGAATACCGAGACAAAAAGGAACAAAATGTGCACATAAATCAAGACATGCACGAACTCCCAAAGAATATGAAATGTGCAAATCAATGCGACACGCAAGTCAGTACGTGCGTACAAATCAATATAGCACAGATTAAGAGAAAAGGCACAAAGGTCGAGGGACACGAAGATCAAGATGACACACAAATCGAGATAGCACGGGGCTCGAGGCATCCTACTACCCGAGGCAACACGCAAATCAAGGTGGCACAAGAAATAAGAGTTGACATGCACACCGAGGTGCACGTGTCCCAAGGAACGATGACATAAATTTTGAGAAGAGACCGGGACAGAGGAGATAGCGACAAGGGTGGTTACGATGGTGGCAAAAATGGTGTTGGTGGCGTCGGATCCGGGTCATGGACAAGTGGGTGAGGAGCTGGATCCGAAAGAGAGAGATAGGAGATCATGAGGGAGGGAGAACAGGAGAGAGGGAGCTCGAGAGAGAGGGTGAGACCGAGAGAGGAAGGGGTCTAGAGAGAAAGAGAGAGAGAGAGAGAGAGAGAGAGAGAGAGAGAGAGAGTCGTGAGGGGGAGAGAGAGATCTAAGAGGGGATCAGAGGGAGGGAGAGAGACGAGCAAAAGAGAGAAAAGAGAGTAGGAGCGGGAGAGAGATATATGACCTGAGTGAGGGGGGGCGGGGGTTCCTTCCAGCGGAGAGGGGGGTCCTGTGAGCGAGGAGAGAGGGAGGGAGAGGAAAATAAATGGAGGGGGGGGACTGTTGAGAGTGTGAGAAGATGAGTGAGTGGGGTTGGGGTGTTAGGTTAGGGTGAGGGTTACAGTATAGTAATAAAAAAAAACAACAACAACAACAACAATGATAATAATAATAATGATATTCCTCCAATTAAAATTCCAACACTACTACAATTATCAACAATAATAAATAATCTTAATACTAATCAATAAATATCAACTGCAAAATAAAATCAGGCCTCAACAACTCAAGTCAAATCAAGATCCAATAATTTAAATAAAATTTCAAGAATACTCAGAATTAGAAATCCTCCAAATCAAAATACAATCATATAATTATTTAGAAAATAGGGTTATGACACTAACTCTCCTTTCGTAGCATATATTTTCTAAGTCTCTAACTCCAAAAGAGAAAGATTTGAGAATATATAAGGGAAGTCAATCCCTAACAACCATTATCCCATAATAGGCAGTAAATCTGAGAGTGTCTCCCAATTAATTGAGCAGTTACGATCAATACATTCACTAAGTATGCAGTTACTGAAATTAAAACCCCCATGTCGAAGCACAGGAACAGTCACATTGAAACATAAATCATGAGGGAGCATAGCCATACAAGAGTAGTAGTCCCACTGGAGCACAACTCTGCTAGAGTACTGCTCCCGCGGGAACATAGGCACACAAGATCCTTGGTCCCGCGTGAGCACAAGCACCATTAGAACTTACTTTTCACTTGAGCTGACTCTCCATTGAAACCTAGGTCCTGCGGGAGCACAAGCACCATTAGAACTTACGTTCTGCTTGAGCCGACTCCCCGCTGAAATCTAGGTCCCGCAGGAACAACTTCTCGTAGACCCACAATCCTTATAGTGTACGTAGCTGGCCTTACTAAAGATCTTTTAATACCCATGCTAATCTACCTTGCATGAACATAACCATTCCCCCGGGGTCTATACAGATCTGGTGCCACAGTCACTAATCAAGGAATTACCTTATGCACAAGTTGTCCATGACCATACAAATACAATTATTTATAAATACAAAATATATAACATAATAAAAGATGCATAAAGAATCATAAAATATTATTACGTCCATTATTCCATTGTTTCCACAATTCATGAGCCACTGCTCGTACACAAAGTCTCATTTCCAGCGTTATCTCAAATGGAGACACAACGGTCATAATATTTCCACAATAATATTATTTAACTAAGGCTAAAAAGAAATACATACATTCATCAACATCAGAGTATATGTTTCTTTCTGGAAATCCTCCAAATGAAGTATCAGTTCTATTTAAGTTACTTTATATTTCTCTTTAACAAGTATACATTTTAATCGATCATTATTGGCTTGCTATTAACATACCAACATAAATACAGTAAACTCTATCGCAAGTTCTATATTATAAGTCATATTAGTTCATACTAGTTGCACCAACAATATATACCATGATTCCACTAAAGTAAGAACACAAACATTTAATGTAAAAGCATACTAGTAAGCTCTTTTAATATTGGTTCACTTTATTATGGTATCATGATCATAGGGATATAAAAGTTGGATGATAGAGAGAGAACTTTTCTTAAGAAGTGTTAGATTGGGAAGGGAGATACCATAGCCACTCACTTGTTCAAAGAAATACCAAAGGAAGAAATGGGGAGAGGTTTCTCTCAATACTTGATCCTCACATTCTATTTCCTCCAAGTTATATCGTCTGATTCAGCATTCTACCACAACGTCCCTTTTATCTCTTTATTCTCTCTCTCAAAGTGGAAAATAATATGGTGCGAATGAAATAAAGGGGGATGGAATCTTTATGTAGCATTCAAAAGTGATTACAAAGAAATGATCATTATCTCCTGGTAACAAACTTAATCTTATCATGATATAACTAAATCAATCTTAACCTGATTCCAAACAAAGACAAGTAAACCAGATAAAGAGGATATCAATTAAATAATTATGAGGTTACCAAATATGATTATAATATATTTGACCCGGTCATCTGGATACCAACAAATTTACAAAGATATAAAAGATCCTAGAAAATTTTCTTGAAAAAATATGAATATCTCTAAAGATATCAAAAGATTTTAGATAAGATATCAGAGGATCTCCCAAGTTATGATTTGATATGTCAAGATATCTCCTTATTGGATATTCGTAACACATTTTGGCCTCGACCAATAAACCAATTGAACCAACCCATTAAGCAAGCCTATCTTCCAAACCAAATCCTACGACCTATTAGACCCAAATCCAAACTAATATAATCATAATCGAACTAAGAAATTAAGCCCATAAAATAAAGCAACTTAAATAAATAATTCAAAAGTTAAATTCTAATTTGCTAACCATGACTCGAGCCGAGTTAAAGATGAACCCTAATATTGAGCCCAAATTTGGACGGAGCCAACGCATAATTCAAAATATGAACGGAGTATTACACTCCTTATCAAATATCATCTTTTATGCTTTCATTAGAGACTTATGTACCTAAATGATGATTTGTTGTCATACTACTTAGACTAGCTATCTTTTGTAATTGATGCGGACTTACGCACTTTACTTTTAACTTCATTTTGGAACATGCATTTATGAGCTACATGCCATATTATTTATGTCCTTCTTTTTAATATGGATTGAGAGTATTATTTTGATGGTTGGACCCTATGTCACATCCCGCTTCCAAATAGTCGGGTATTGGTTTGACACATCCAGCCTACGATGTCGTTGACAGCGGTAGTCAATTGTTTAGATCTCAATAGTCTCCAATGTACAAGTATTTGATCCACTCATCACAGCTATCTAAACGCATTTTCCATCATGAACAATCATCATAATCCACTATTTCTTTTATTACATGTCTTTTACAAAAATTATTCGGGAACCGACTCGGTGAATGTAAAGACAACATACATCAATAACACGATACATCCACAATACAAAGCAATCAACAAAAATGAAACTAAACAAAAGTCTAAGTCTCCAAATGAGTTTTCTCAAGGTCGGGGTAGTCTCCAGACTAGCATCACCAAGGGTCTCCTCCTAGGGACCATAGAAAGTGGGATACTCTATGTCATTATTACCTGCCATGGTTATCCAGTCAGGAAGGAGCAAAGAAACATACATATCTCATAGTGCTATACCATATATGAAAAGAAAATAATATTGTACATAATAGATAAAAAAAGACAAGTAATCATGAAAATCAAGAATAACTGTCTACATGCTCTAGCTACTTGTGGAACGTGTACATGGAACACTATTAAATATGTAAGGGATAGATCGGAAATAAGGTATATCATGAATGATATACTAGCAGTCACGCACGCACTTAAATGGACATAAGGCACGTCTCACGACAGTGCTAGCAGTCATGTAGTTATCCAAGGCTAGAAAAAACTACATGCACTTCTAGTGTTCTCCCCTCCCGATACGACATGTGACACGGTGCAAAATAATAAACATGCATAGAATATCGCATAGAAAAATAAGATAGCATATACTTGCCTTGGTCCTTGGAATGGATTAGGTGGCAAAATGCTCATAAAAGGACAATGTATAATATATTAGATTCCTTCAAATTACAATAATCTAAATTTCTAATCCTAGTCAATCTATTAGTCTAATTTTTTCTATCTACTTGTTAATATTTTTTAACTAACTAATCAAGCAAGTTAACCACTACCCAACTTAAAGACCCAATAATACTAATTAATTTAGAACTTACTTAATTACTGAATACTACAGTAACTTGATCTAGCTTAAGTTGATGGATCGGCTAGATCATTATATTAGGTTAGTCCAAGTCTAAATTCTGGTCTCTTGGGCTCTAGCCCAGATTTAGTCCACTTGGGATCGTTCAAGTTAATTTTAGCTAAAATGATTATATTGAAATCTGAATGGGTTACTAGGCTATGGCCCAAACTCTGTCTGTAGTTCAAAACCCATAACCCGTTCTCTGAAGTAACCCTAATTGAACGTTAAGTTCAAGATTTGAATTTTTTGGTTAATTCATTGAGTCCTGCCTTTGCTCTTTATTTGAGATTCAAAGCACAAATCCAAAAGAAAGATTAATTGTGTCCTAATCGACAACGACTCGAAACCGGACACAGAGCCATGTTATAGGTATGGATTTCATGTCTCAATAGAGAACTATACTTCAGTATCGGGATGTTACTCTACTTAAGCCATGGACGAGAGAAAAGTAAGAATTATACATGTACGATAATGTGTCCGACTGTCAGACACAAGCAAGTGTCGCTACAGTATCCACGTACAGCTTCTGAATATCAATTTGCTCGTCTCTGTGACAAATTGTTAAACACCCGAAGTGCATCATTAGAGAGGATGATTTAGAGATTCTTTTTGATCTCGGATTACCAAGAGTTAAGAAAATAAAGCAAAAAATCAAAGAAAAAACATTTTCAGAGGCCTTACCGACGACTTCTGTTGTAGAATTTGCCAATTGGCCGATCAACTTCGATATCAACCAATCATCTATCGTCGATGATTGAGGTTGTCCTTGTCGAGCGAAATCAGTTGGTTCGAAACTTGATCCATCAAGAAAAGAGAAAGGAGAAGATCAAAGAATTGAAACTGAAATTGTACAAACTTGAAGTCAATCGAGGAACTCACTGATCGAGAACTCGGTGCTGATTGTCGTCGAAGAAGAAGCTCCCATGAGTTTCGCCGAGACGTGTGCTCACTGGATATAAAACCCCATAATTTTTAAACATTATATTTAATTAATTAATTATTGAATTTATTTATATTATTTTGTAGTTAATTAGAAAATATACATTATTGATATAAGTACCTAGATAATCACTCATTTAGGATTATTGCACAAAAACTATTATTTTATTTTAGGAATCTTTTTGGAAGAGTGATAGATTTTTTTTTAGAATTTATTTTGAGTACAAATTTATTTTTATATACCTCAAATGTATATATGTAAATAATATATAGTTATTAATTATTATAATAATAAATAGTAAACGAAAAAGAAAAGAAAAATAAAATACTAAAATCCTTAAAATTCCTTAATCCTAAATAATCCCTTAACCACTAATTACTAAACCTGTCACGACCCGCACCCGGTTTAGGGGCACGAGTGCGTGGGTACGTCCAGCCTACGCCGCAGCATCGGCGGTAGAACGCTGTCAAGGTCTTGATACTATCTAACTAATGTCACGCAAGCATCCAATCTCCATTAGGAGGCACGGATGACACAAATAAGATGAACACATACTCAATCACAGGATCACAGCACGATAAGATTTCGAAACAGAAATTAAAATTAAACACAACACAAGTCCACAAGTAATATTCTAACTTAACAATATCCAAGTCTCATCAAAAGGCCGGAGACAAATCCGGCACCAAAATGTCTACTTAAAGAACTAACAATAAATAATAATCCCGGCTAGACCTTCCAGAATCACAACTAACTACCAAGTCTGCAGCTACTCACCATATGGTCCATAAAGTGTCGGACAGCGGTCCTCTAAGGCATAGTCTGGAAAAATATTTCCAGTCAGGAAGGAGCAAAGCAACACTCTCAAATAACAGTTCCATTAATTGATAATATCTATAATACAATAAAACATGTCATGCTAGCTACTGAGAAGACAGTGAATTAAATGCAATGACAATTTAAGAGAGACAGGCAATGTAAAGAGACAGGCAATAGGCAATATGATACAGTCAGTGCATGTATGAAAATGAGAGAACAAGGAACAGTATCATATACGGGTGATGTAGTATATGATTTGAAATAGGGAACTGTAATCTATTCTAAGTGTTTGAAATAGTAGTTTCAAAATGTGATCGGCTTGGGAACATGTACGGTAGCTACAGGGCCTGGCTAATCATGGGTGGAGAGCATGATTAACACTTACAATTTTCTATACTACAATAAGAGGTTATGATCATATTTCTTACTAACTACTTCCCCGCCCCCAACTAGTACTGTGGATCCAACCAGGACACGTCACGATACACGAGCAAGTCAAGTCTATCATGTACGATGTCTAAATATACATGTCGTGTACAATGTCAATACGATAATCAAGGTAACATCTCATGACTGCAGATCCAAGCTATACTAGTTCGTGTAGCACAGTGTCAAAAATTCAGATGTAATATTTCATGATTGTTGAATTTATAGAAATTATCAAGAATTGAAAATTATCAGAGAATGTACTTGCCTTGGGTCCTTAGCTGGTAATTATGGATGTCCTGTTCCAGAGTATTCCCTGGTGAACCAACAGCCCTAAAAATATATCACAATTATAACACTTGTATCAGATGCTACCTTAACACACAGGAGAAATATACTGGCCTCAGGGCTATGCCAGGCAGGGCACTAGTCAACTAGGGTTATCTAGTAGGGATAAAACACATTACCTATTTTTAATCATTAATACCTACCATATATATACCAATTAAATATATATATAACATTAAGCACGAAAACATACATTAACATAATTTATGTGTTACAGAAAATTTATACACATATATATATTTAATACGTATTTATAAAAATACATTTTAATATACATATATAAAAATAGAGAAATACGCAAGATATATATATATAAAAATATATATATATACACTAAGTAAAAATACACTATATATACATTAACATATATATACTAAGAAATATTTATACTAAAATACATACATGTATATGTTTATACATATACCAAAGTGTTATTATATATACACTTAGTACTTACATATCAATATAACATAATTATATAGCTACTTATATATATACACAAGAATACATATTAAGTATCATTTAATACGTACACACACGTATTCACCTACACACATATATACGTATATGCAAATATATGTTGAATACATATATAGATATATAGGAAAAATACCCGAACATATATACATACACATATATACTAATACATATATTAAACATTAATTAATAAATAATTATACATATACATATTTAATTAAATAGTTATTAAACATATATATACACTAATTTTATACAAATACGTATACTAGTATATACATTAATACATTACATATAAATTTTATTATACTCCTACATCTATATCACAGAGAAGGAGGGGAGAGGGGAGGAGAAGGGGACTTACAGTGGGTTGCCGGCCGGAGTTGATGCCGTGGCCGGGGAGTTGAACGCAGAGGGGGAGTCGGCTCGGCGCTCGAGGGCTGGGCCGGAGCAGTTGGACAGGCCGGCGGGTGGAGGAGCTCGTGGAGCGGGGCCGCCTGAGTTGAGCAGAGGGGCAGCGGCCGCCGGGGTCGTCTTGCTGGCCGGCCGGAGTGATTGGCAGAGGGAGGAGATGGACAGCGCCGGAGTTAATGGACAGCGCCGGAGTTACACAGAGGAGCAGCGGGGCTGACTGCCGGAGCAGTTGGTGCTGACCGCCGGAGTGGGCAGAGGTGGTCGGCTATACGGGCCGGCAGTAGAAGAGCACGGTGGGGAGTTGGATGGTGATGGTGGTGGAGTTGGATGGTGATGGTGGTGGAGTTGAATGGTGATGGAGGAGTTGCCGGCCGGAGTAGGGATCAAGGGGACCGGAGCACAGGGAGAGGGCCGCCTGGGTCGGCCGTCGGGTGCACCGCAGATGGAGGAGCAGCGACTTCGGCCGCCGGACCGCGGTGGGTGAACGCCGGGGTGCAGGGAGTCCGCCGGAACGAGGAGTGCACAGGGGAAAGGGATGGTGATGATTTCCCTCTCTCTTTTATTATTTGAATTTCAAATTCAAAGAATGAAAGAAGGAGAAGAAGAAGAAGAAGAAGAAGAAGAAGAAGAAGGGAAAAAGAGAAGGAGAAAGGAAGAAGAAGAGAAGAAAATGTTCACATACGTAGGAGAGAGGGAGGAGGCTTGTGAGGTGGGGGAAAACCTAGGTTGTCTAGGGATTAGGGTTGATGTAGACATGTCATTATATAGGATGAGGGAATTTGATGGAGGGTTGTGATTGACCCTCTAAATGAGTGGTCTAGATTGAACATGAGGGAAATTAATTCATGGGGGATTTAGGGTGAGGTTTAATTAAAATATTAAGGATTCCTCATTGGTTTAAATAATTGGGTGTTGGCACAAAATACCAATTTGCGATTTAACCCCCTTAAATTTGGGTATTTCACAAACACATAAAATGACGAAAATTTGGCGGGCGATTCGGGGTCCGGTGTTTTGTAGGGTCAGGGGGCGCTGTAAGATGGGTATGGGCTGAATTTGCAGGGCACTGGAATTAATTTGGGATTTTAGAATCAGATAAAATGGTATCCTCAATTTAAATAAAAATAAATACAAGTTATGTTCAACAATTAATCATGAGTACATGGAGCCAAAATCAGGTCAGGTCATCAATACCAATATTGAAGAAGACTCAGAACAGAATATTACCCTAATTTGGGCCGCACGAAAAATAGGTCAAGATTGTCTCCAATTTAAATTGGAACGCACAATGATACAAAATAGGGATTTTAAAATAAACGTCCGCGATGATTTTTGTGCGGCCAGAAATAATGCACAGGGAGCAAAATTATGAGTTGCAAAAATAGCAGAAATGAAGGCGGGCATGTCTAGAGCAAGATTGTAAAATTTGTTGGAAGACAAAAGTCTGGATACTGCTCCAAATATCGAAGCAAAGGCAATGCGCAAAAAATTAAATAAAATACAGTAATTAATTACACCTCCAATAAATTACTTCTAAACTAAAACAATTAACCTCAAAATTCCATAATTCCGATAGGTGCTCATCTACTGGCTTCTAGGTCAAGTCTACCATCACAACACAACGAACACTGTCTATAATATAATATATTAAAGTACACATCACACAGTTATTTAATTTAAATATATACTATTCATGCAATTAATTAATTATAACTACAATAATATTAAATATTGTAAAAAGTCAAAAATACCCCTGTTTTCGAAATGTGGTAGTGACAAGTCTACCCACCTTAAAAGAATTTCGTCCTCGAAATTTAAAATCCTCAAGGTAGCGTTTATTCATACACATTATTTATTTCCATCAAAATTTAAATTTGTCATCCATGAAATCAGGTTATAATCCACAATATCTTTTCACAAATTTCAAAATTCTAAAATTATTTGTATTCCTGAAAAATCCTCGAAATAGAATCAAAGTCCCTTTTTATTAAAATTTCCTTGAAAGTTTTGAGTTAATAATTCAATACCCGGAATTTAATATCCACTCCTCAAAATACTCAACAATATGATACTTAAGGATTTTCCAAATGCAACATCCAAATATAACATTCCAAAATTCATAACTTGCAATCAGATAAATATATTGATAAATCTCCCAAAATAACCAATTTATACATGTCAAAATCTTTCCTGGAATTAATTAAACCACCAATTATGAAATGTTAATTTCTTAACCCTCTATTTAAATCAATGGTTATCCTCGAATTTTAATCGTCTTGTCTCTCTTGTCAAGTCATAACCCTTCATGAATCTTCGTCATGGTCAAACCCCAATAATCCTGGTCTAAAAATCTTCCTATAATCATACAACATGCAATCTAAGGGGAAATATGTACGATCATGGTGTCTTTGTCTTGGTATTGCAGTCTCTGTATCAGGGTGTGCTACTAACTACATTATAACAAGAATCATGCATACAAGCTACGGTACTAAGCAATCAATCAATCAAATAGATAGGAACAAAAGGAAGGAAAGAACAGAACCTGCTAACACATTACCTGCAGTATCGGTCTCCTCGACCGTCATCGCAAATGCCCGCCCTGCTGGGGTGGTTCCCTTTGCGGGTGCTGAGCAATATACGGTTCCACAGGTAGCCTAACTGGATCTCTATAGTCTGAAGCTGCGCGCTGGCCGGGAAGATAAGGAACTCGAAGACAATCCCTTACTCGATGTCCCGCAGCACCACAGTGCAAACAAAGTCCCAGCCTCGTTCTACAGCTCTCCCAAAGGTGACCTGGCTTCTTACAGAAGTGACAAGTTCGTTGATCCTGCTGTACAGGAACTGGTGCCGGGTACTGCTGTTGATGCTAAAATGCCCAGGGTTGTCGCTGGATAGGAACTGGTGCTAGGTACTGCGGTGGATGCTGAAATGTCCATGGTTGTTGCTGAATATGAAATGGTACTTGGTACTGCTGTTGGTGCTGAATACGGGGATGCTTGGCCGGTCCTGCGCTATCATTTGTATCTCCAATAGTATTGCGACTCCTCTTAGGCCTGAGATCCAGATCCTCTTCTGCAATCTGGGCATCCATCAAGATGGCCTCAAAGGTAGCGGTACGACGACCAGAAGTGCGCGACCTAATTTCTCTCGTCAGCCCCTTTCTAAATTTCCGGGCTCGATCTCCTGGGTCTCGAATCATAGACGATGCAAAACGGCTCAATCTACAGAATTTTGCAGCGTACTCGTCGACCGACATGTTTTCTTGAACTAAGTCATGAAATTGACTTTCCAAGGTTCCCAATGCCACGTCGGGAAAGAACTTCTCTTTGAAGAGTTCCTTGAAGGTCTCCCAAGTAAGTCCTTGTGCAGTAATTCTCGGTTCCGTGCGATACCACGTGAGTGCGATATCGAACATCTGACTGCCAGCGGCTTCTATCTGCAAGTTCTCCGAAATCTGGGTCAATCGCAGGCTTCTCTCTATATCCTCTAGCCAGTCGTCAGCGTAGAGTATCCCTTCGGTGCCTTTGAACTCTCGAGGCATCATCCTTTTGAAATCCACTATAGTGTCTGATCTCTGCTGTTGCTGGCCAGAAAACTGCTGGTACTGTGCTACTCTCTCCAAAGCTTGGAGAGTCACTTGATGAGCATTCTCCATGTTTTCTTTCATCAGCTCGGTTTGTGCCTGGTACGCTTCTGCTTGCACCCTCTGAGCCTCAGCTTGAACTCGCTGAGCGTCTGCCGTCACTCTCTGGGCATCTACCATGCCCTGGATCAAGGTAAACATCTGCGTTCCGTCAATGGGCAAACCTCCGAGAATCAGAGTTGGTGGGGGAGGAAGGTTGTCCGTCACAGCTGCGGCAATCTTCTTAACAGGTGGAGGAGGAAGATCACCTACGTGTATCGGAGATGTAGGAGGAACTACGGCTGTCTGTCCTTCAGGTGGAGAGGTGGCAGACCCCTCTAAAGCTGATGTTCCCGCTCTCATAGATCGTGTCTGCGGCGACATCCTGAAGACAGATCCCAAAGAATCAATTTAGGCAAAAATGCGATATCATCAAGGAAGGACAGTACAGTTCTAAAGAAGCAACATTCAGGATAAAAGATTTGGAATAAACCCTAGTTATGATCGCACAGGTCAAAGATGCATCCAAGGTTTGATACCTCTATCCCCTAGGTATCATAGTTCTATCACAAACACACTCACTGCTAGCTTCCTTACCTACTGCAATCGCTGATACTAGTTATTCTTATCACTCAATGCATATCAATTTCAACACTATATACTAAGTACTACTCTCTCTAATACAATCTTAGATGAACACCTAAGTCAGTGGGCAGTGAGATCTCAATCATGCTCAAGCCAACAGATCCTTACACATGCATCTCATCTACTATATACTAATATATCTCTCTCACTATAAGATTTTATCCTCAAATAAAATTCCTCAAAATAACTCCTCGAATAAATTTTTAAAGTAAAAGCATACACTTTCCTCAAGGTCAATTATCTAAATACTAAAGTAAAAATTTTATCAATTCCAAAAATCCTTACAATTTGGTCTATGCTCATCGAATCGAATCTGAATTCCTCAAAATAAATTTTAATAACCATATTTCAACTCCTCAATTTCAAAGTTTTTGCAATTCATTGAAATCTTCAAAATAAAATTTTTATAACAATCTCAATCTTCTCAAAATTCAAAAATTTGGAATTTATTTTTCAATCTTCGATTAAAAATTTTAAATCCACCTTCTGTAGTCCAATAGCTCTAATGTTAATCACTTTCACTGTCCTCATTGACGGGCATCATCAAATAATACCATAAATCAGTCTATAACTTCCTCTTAATATGAAATCAACTCTATAATGAAGCAAAAATCCTAATTTAATACCTTAATTAACAACAATCAAATCAATATCAACAAGTGAGAATGGGCAGAACAAGGGAATAATTTTAAATTGGAAGTTTTAACAAGATTCTCAGGGATCATCCCAGGAATCTCTCAAGAAATTGTGATTGAGTATTTGTTCTCGTCCTAGTATCCTATGTCCTAGATTCTATAGCAGGCACGCAGTAGTATAACAAGGATGTCACACTACTACGATATCGCACAACTCGCGAAGTCTGACCTGCATGGGCCACCACTAAAAACGTGTCACGACCCGCACCCGGTTTAGGGGCACGAGTGCGTGGGTACGTCTAGCCTACGCCGCAGCATCGGCGGTAGAACGCTGTCAAGGTCTTGATACTATCTAACTAATGTCACGCAAGCATCCAATCTCCATTAGGAGGCACGGATGACACAAATAAGATGAACACATACTCAATCACAGGATCACAGCACGATAAGATTTCGAAACAGAAATTAAAATTAAACACAACACAAGTCCACAAGTAATATTCTAACTTAACAATATCCAAGTCTCATCAAAAGGCCGGAGACAAATCCGGCACCAAAATGTCTACTTAAAGAACTAACAATAAATAATAATCCCGGTTAGACCTTCCAGAATCACAACTAACTACCAAGTCTGCAGCTACTCACCATATGGTCCATAAAGTGTCGGACAGCGGTCCTCTAAGGCATAGTCTGGAAAAATATTTCCAGTCAGGAAGGAGCAAAGCAACACTCTCAAATAACAGTTCCATTAATTGATAATGTCTATAATACAATAAAACATGTCATGCTAGCTACTGAGAAGACAGTGAATTAAATGCAATGGCAATTTAAGAGAGACAGGCAATGTAAAGAGACAGACAATAGGCAATATGATACAGTCAGTGCATGTATGAAAATGAGAGAACAAGGAACAGTATCATATACGGGTGATGTAGTATATAATTTGAAATAGGGAACTGTAATCTATTCTAAGTGTTTGAAATAGTAGTTTCAAAATGTGATCGGCTTGGGAACATGTACGGTAGCTACAGGGCCTGGCTAATCATGGGTGGAGAGCATGATTAACACTTACAATTTTCTATACTATAATAAGAGGTTATGATCACATTTCTTACTAACTACTTCCCCGCCCCCAACTAGTACTGTGGATCCAACCATGACACGTCACGATACACGAGCAAGTCAAGTCTATCATGTACGATGTCTAAATATACATGTCGTGTACAATGTCAATACGATAATCAAGGTAACATCTCATGACTGCAGATCCAAGCTATACTAGTCCGTGTAGCACAGTGTCAAAGATTCAGATGTAACATTTCATGATTGTTGAATTTATAGAAATTATCAAGAATTGAAAATTATCAGAGAATGTACTTGCCTTGGGTCCTTAGCTGGTAATTATGGATGTCCTGTTCCAGAGTATTCCCTGGTGAACCAACAGCCCTAAAAATATATCACAATTATAACACTTGTATCAGATGCTACCTTAACACACAGGAGAAATATACTGGCCTCAGGGCTATGCCAGGCAGGGCACTAGTCAACTAGGGTTATCTAGTAGGGATAAAACACATTACCTATTTTTAATCATTAATACCTACCATATATATACCAATTAAATATATATATAACATTAAGCACGAAAACATACATTAACATAATTTATGTGTTACAGAAAATTTATACACATATATATATTTAATACGTATTTATAAAAATACATTTTAATATACATATATAAAAATAGAGAAATACGCAAGATATATATATTTATATAAAAATATATATATACACTAAGTAGAAATACACTATATATACATTAACATATATATACTAAGAAATATTTATACTAAAATACATACATGTATATGTTTATACATATACCAAAGTGTTATTATATATACACTTAGTACTTACATATCAATATAACATAATTATATAGCTACTTATATATATACACAAGAATACATATTAAGTATCATTTAATACGTACACACACGTATTCACCTACACACATATATACGTATATGCAAATATATGTTGAATACATATATAGATATATAGGAAAAATACCCGAACATATATACATACACATATATACTAATACATATATTAAACATTAATTAATAAATAATTATACATATACATATTTAATTAAATAGTTATTAAACATATATATACACTAATTTTATATAAATACGTATACTAGTATATACATTAATACATTACATATAAATTTTATTATACTCCTACATCTATATCACAGAGAAGGAGGGGAGAGGGGAGGAGAAGGGGACTTACAGTGGGTTGCCGGCCGGAGTTGATGCCGTGGCCGGGGAGTTGAACGCAGAGGGGGAGTCGGCTCGACGCTCGAGGGCTGGGCCGGAGCAGTTGGACAGGCCGGCGGGTGGAGGAGCTCGTGGAGCGGGGCCGCCTGAGTTGAGCAGAGGGGCAGCGGCCGCCGGGGTCGTCTTGCTGGCCGGCCGGAGTGATTGGCAGAGGGAGGAGATGGACAGCGTCGGAGTTAATGGACAGCGCCGGAGTTACACAGAGGAGCAGCGGGGCTGACTGCCGGAGCAGTTGGTACTGACCGCCGGAGTGGGCAGAGGTGGTCGGCTATACGGGCCGGCAGTAGAAGAGCACGGTGGGGAGTTGGATGGTGATGGTGGTGGAGTTGGATGGTGATGGTGGTGGAGTTGAATGGTGATAGAGGAGTTGCCGGCCGGAGTAGGGATCAAGGGGACCGGAGCACAGGGAGAGGGCCGCCTGGGTCGGCCGTCGGGTGCACCGCAGATGGAGGAGCAGCGACTTCGGCCGCCGGACTGCGGTGGGTGAACGCCGGGGTGCAGGGAGTCCGCCGGAACGAGGAGTGCACAGGGGAAAGGGATGGTGATGATTTCCCTCTCTCTTTTATTATTTGAATTTCAAATTCAAAGAATGAAAGAAGGAGAAGAAGAAGAAGAAGAAGAAGAAGAAGAAGAAGAAGAAGGAAAAAAGAGAAGGAGAAAGGAAGAAGAAGAGAAAAAAATGTTCACATACGTAGGAGAGAGGGAGGAGGCTTGTGAGGTGGGGGAAAACCTAGGTTGTCTAGGGATTAGGGTTGATGTAGACATGTCATTATATAGGATGAGGGAATTTGATGGAGGGTTGTGATTGACCCTCTAAATGAGTGGTCTAGATTGAACATGAGGGAAATTAATTCATGGGGGATTTAGGGTGAGGTTTAATTAAAATATTAAGGATTCCTCATTGGTTTAAATAATTGGGTGTTGGCACAAAATGCCAATTTGCGATTTAACCCCCTTAAATTTGGGTATTTCACAAACACATAAAATGACGAAAATTTGGCGGGCGATTCGGGGTCCGGTGTTTTGTAGGGTCAGGGGGCGCTGTAAGATGGGTATGGGCTGAATTTGCAGGGCACTGGAATTAATTTGGGATTTTAGAATCAGATAAAATGGTATCCTCAATTTAAATAGAAATAAATGCAAGTTGTGTTCAACAATTAATCATGAGTACATGGAGCCAAAATCAGGTCAGGTCATCAATACCAATATTGAAGAAGACTCAGAACAGAATATTACCCTAATTTGGGCCGCACGAAAAATAGGTCAAGATTGTCTCCAATTTAAATTGGAACGCACAACGATACAAAATAGGGATTTTAAAATAAACGTCCGAGATGATTTTTGTGCGGCCAGAAATAATGCACAGGGAGCAAAATTATGAGTTGCAAAAATAGCAGAAATGAAGGCGGGCATGTCTAGAGCAAGATTGTGAAATTTGTTGGAAGACAAAAGTCTGGATACTGCTCCAAATATCGAAGCAAAGGCAATGCGCAAAAAATTAAATAAAATACAGTAATTAATTACACCTCTAATAAATTACTTCTAAACTAAAACAATTAACCTCAAAATTCCATAATTCCGACAGGTGCTCATCTACTGGCTTCTAGGTCAAGTCTACCATCACAACACAACGAACACTGTCTATAATATAATATATTAAAGTACACATCACACAGTTATTTAATTTAAATATATACTATTCATGCAATTAATTAATTATAACTACAATAATATTAAATATTGTAAAAAGTCAAAAATACCCCTATTTTCGAAATGTGGTAGTGACAAAACCTAAAGTCCTTAAGTCTAACCCTTAATCCCTAAGCCTAACCCAACACTGCAGCAACCTAGCAAAACCCCCAAGCCGTCCGCATCACCACAACCTAACCCCTACCCGCTCCCAGTAAGCAGACCCGCGGCCCCCTCGTTTCCTTCTCTCCCACCTATATATATATATAAGGTAATCTCTAAACCCTAACCCTAGCCGCGGACTTCTCCACCCCAACACGATGCCGACCTCGAACCACCCACCGCGCAGCCACCGGAGCACCGCTTCCCGCGTCCACACACCCACGCGACCGTGCAAACGCCGCACAGAAACGACAGCGACGTGCCCTACTTCAAGCGCAGATTACCGCCCCGTCTCTCGATCATTTTCTGAACCGTCTTCACCGATATGTTTACAACCTATCCCTCTCTAAATCCCTTTAATTAGTTTTATTCGAGAAACATTAAAAACCAAGTAGAAATCGACGCCAAGTTGAGAAAAAACTATACTTTAAAACTGCAGAAAACTGCCCCATCGACCTATGTTTCGAGGTCGATATCTCCTAATGTAGACATCCAAATCGAGATCTACCTTTTTCTGTGTAAAGTCCATATAACCAAGATCACTTCTTATTAATTACTTTATTTTATTCTGTGTTAAAATCAGAGATAAATTAGGTTAAAAACTCATAAAAACTTATGTTCGAAACACAAAAACTTGTGATACGGAGCACGCTCCGCCAAACGGGACCGCCTTGTCATATACCAATTGCACCAAAAGGTGCGTATGGTATGTCCTGACATGTGGGCTTCCGCGAAAACTGATTTGGACGTGTGTGCGTGTCGAAATCACTCTGTATCCGTAAAAAGTCCTCGTATCGTGACTTTTGCAAAATACCGCACCATTTAGTGTACGCTCGTCAAAATGCGACGAAACTTGTGCCATTGGATTTGTGGTATCACGCTGGTCCTGTGACCCAAGTTTCACGCAATTTTGAGACAGTTGACCAAGTTGCCTATTTACGAGCCCTACGGTTGACTTTTAGGGCAAATTTGTGTTCGGCTCACCGGAGTCCAAAATTGGACATACCGTTGAGTTCGTACTGACGTTTAGAATTTGTTTGACCTATAAATTGTCCCATTTAGAGACCTTTACCTCTGGCACGCTTTTCGGTGCAAAGTGAGCCATATATGGACCCTATTTTGACCCGAAATTACCGTTTTGCCCCTGTGTCCAAATTGGACGAAAGGGTAGTGCTTTCTAGCTATCTCACTTATTCTGGGAACGTTGGTGATATTTATTTCAGAATCCGGAGACGTTCATTCTGAGGCCATAGTTTCTGACCCTTGGTGCTTGACATCTGGACGCTTACACTTTGTAGCCTTCTTGCCAGGCAAGTATACTTTGCCAAATTGCTTACAGTACTTTTCATGCTTATTATATTTTCATATATTCATTGCATGTGTGTTTTCTTTCAGTCATAATTATATATTATATATGTTGACACACACTTGACACATAGTATCATGGGAGAGGAGGACAATTAGTAGCCGTATGGGCTATAACCACTCTGGTAAATCGTAGTAACTAGCACGCACTACGGTAGTTGCGTCGTGCTGGTCGCTACCCTCGCGGTATGTCAATTTTTGGTGTCTCGCTGGTCGCTACCCTCGCGGTATGTCAATTTTTGATGTTCTAGACGTTTGTGTGAGTTGTGAGATTAGATATAGTAGCCTACCCATGCCCATACGTCAAAAAGTTGTTCTCATTATGCATTCATATTAATTGTCTTGTACAGCATACTTATATATTTTTTGTATATTATGCATATTTACTGTATTCAATTGGCATGCTTCTATGTATCTTGTTATGTCCCTCTGAGGACCTGGTCCCTTGCCAGGTATAGACGATCAGGAGTATCCGCAGGAGTACGGGCCAGGACCTGACGTATTATTTTCTGCTGAGGAGGTCTTACCTTCTGAGCATCCTTGATTACCTCTAGCGATGGATCTCTTAACTGATACTCTTATATCATCATCTTATTTTATATTGGAGATTTACCTTCCTCTCTTATTTTAGTATAGATATAGTCTTTGGAAGTGGATTTGTCTCCACCCGACTATCATTTTTGGATTATTCAGACTCATTATTCTAGTTTAGTTATTTCTTTATTGTGACTCGTTGTATGGATGAGATTAGTATATCTGTGACTTGTGACAAAATATATACCACATGTGAGTTAATATTCATATTACAGCGTACGTGTGTATTATGGTATCCATATATTGGAGTTGCCATATACATACGGCTGGCATGCTTACGTATTCCTAGTCCTACGTATTTTGGGACTGGGGCGTGACACTGGAGTTGTTGTCGTTGTCACCACTGACAAACTTTAATTCACTGCAGATACAAGTTGGAAAGGACTGTGTCGATGGAGGAATAAGATCCCTCAGTAATCTATAATGGAGCTTCACCGCACGTCGATGAACTATGCAATGGCGAAAAGAGCTGCCATTGCTGACAATCTGAAACGAGCAGAGCAGATCTTGTTGTAGGTCTTAGGAAGAAGAAGAAGATGGAGAAAATGGACAGGACTTCGCCGTGGATTATTGGGGATAAAGAACAGAGGATCCGACCTCCTATTTATAGGTGAAGAGGGCGGTTAGTCGAGGCGGTGGGAAGGCTCGATATTCTCCGGGAAGGGTCGGCCAGAGGCGGTAGGATATGTCGGTGAGTGAAGCTTCTAGAGCGGCCGGAACCTTCGAGAGAGTGCGTGAATTGTCAGCATTTTATTAGGTTGGGTTGAGTAAAGGTCGATGGTTGGTGCTGCATTGAGAAGAAGAATAAAAGAAGAAGAAGAAGAAGAAGAGGATCATATCTAATATTGGGAAGATCCGGTCGACTAGTTTAGGTCGGGTACATATGGGTTGTGGATGAGTGAATGGGTTGGGTCATAATCGGTTTGGGTTTGGCCCATTACTACTTAATTCGCCGGGTCTGGTTAGTTATGGAATGAGTCTGTCTCACTTAAGTGGCTGAACTTGGTTTAAGCCTTGGTTTTTAATGTCCTTGAGTGGTAATATTGACTAATGGTCAAATTGGGTAGCCTGGGCCTTAAGCGGGCTTTGGGATTACAGAACTTGACCATAGGCTTGTGGCTAACATTTGGTTATAGGGCCACTCCATGGATAGGTTCATGTTTGATGGGCCAACTTGGTTTAATTGTTTGGTTTTGTTAGTTTAATTTGGTTCTAGGGTTGGCCTATAGCTACCCATGTCTATTTATTTAATTAGTAATATGAACTAGAAAATTGAAAAGAATTTTATTTATTTGGAAATGGAAAAAAGATGAGTTACACCCTAGGACTATAACATGCTAGTTATCCCAACTAGTATACAACTTATACGTATCAAGTTGGGAGGTAATGTCATGCCCCAGTCCCAAAATATAAGAGACCAAGCCACATGGCAATGGCCTGCAATACATCTTCACTGGGCTTCCCAATCTAATGGACCCTTTAGAGTGCACTTAAGATGTAAATACAAGCAATAGTCCACAACTAAGATAATCACAAGAAACATAACTATACTCATCCACAAGAAATAAAACACAATGCACTCAGAGATAAACAAGTCCAAAATAATGTATAAAGGAAATAAGTATCAAATGTCAAAGGGCATCGTCAAAAGAGTATCACAGGGAACAACCCGCTAAAAGAGTACTAAATGTAAAGAACAATAAAAGATAAACTAAATGTCTGCTAAAGAATGCTGCCATCGATCCAAGGTAAAGGATCCTACATAGCTCAAGTAAACTCCTCAGGAAGAACCTCATCCTCAGCTGCAACTCCTACTCCTGTGGAAATGCCTGAACCATACACCTCAGGATAAACCTCTTCGTCTACACCTGGGGACATAATCTGAATCCATGTCCTCAGGGGACATAGCAAGGTACAGATAAACAAGTTAAAAGTAAAACAGTATAAATGTACAATAATCCAGGGTAAGCTACATTAACCATCTAGTGATATGCAAATTAGAGTGACACTCGTACTTAGGCTGGACACTAAAGGCTCTGTGTGGGAGAACCTTAAGCAGTTATGTAAAATATCACTAAGGGCTCTGTATCATGTAACCCAAAGCAGATTAGTAAAAGTATATCACTAAAGGCTTCTGATTAGGGAACCTAAAGCAGTCACTAAATAACACTAAAGCTCTGCTACAGAGACTAAGACAGACGCTTATGTAAATATATATATTAACCCATAGTAAAGTGTATACTCTCCCCTCCCATGTAACCTCACGTATCATGTCATTGTACACGAGATCATAACCTCTAACTATCACCAAGAGTCATATATATATATATATATATATATAGAAATGATAATTAAATAAATAAAGAACTGGGTTACAAACAGCTACATCCAAACAACTTACTCCATGTATGCCCAACTTCCCCAAAACAAACTTTTAACGCATGCATAAGTAGCTACACCCAACAACTTATTCCCTGTAAGCCCAACATCCCCAAAGCAAGCTTCTATTATCACAAGCCTCCCTTTATTGTACCCGCTGGAGCCCTGGACATAAACCAAAAAGTTTTGCCATCCTCAATTTCTCAGCTCCTGAGCCAACGCCCCAACGTCATACTCAATGTTGTGGATGATCCCAATTTGGGCCGTCTTCACAGCTTCAAAAATTCTCCAGTTGCGTTCCTTCCACACATGCCACACAGTCATCACTAGGCAAAGTCGGGCTACACTAAACCATTTGGTTCCCCTTGTCCGTAGCGCATCCAGCTCATCAATGATACTTATCAGAGAACTACCTACACCCGAAGGGAGACCCAATTTACTCATTTGATGACTCCAAAAACCCGATGTGAACGCGCAACAGAAGAATAAGTAGTCTCTCAAATCAGTGTCACTCTAGCATATAAGGCAGTCATGGCCATGAATTTGTATGCCAATTTTTTTCAATCTATCCAGAGTTAGAAGGCGGTCCTTCATAGCTTTGTAAAGGCAAAATTTTATTTTGATAGCACCATCCCTCGTCCAAATAAACTCAGCATGTTTAAACTTACAGTGGTGCCGGCAAAATTGATCAAATGTAATGTGGAACTCGAAGCCTCATGTGCTCAATCCTTCCCATTTCCAGGCATAAGGACATCCACTTTGGTCGATAGTAATTTGGCAAATTGCTTCCTCTAGCATCGTGCCCGCATGGTGGCCAGCGATATTCCATTTACCGTCCCGTATGATGTGGCTAACCTATTCCCTTCTCTCCCACATCACAAATGCCTGCTCTCCTAGTATCGATACAACACTTTGAAGGTGAATTCATGGATCATGCCAGAGTTCAGTAGCCTGCCTATTGTGGATATTCCGATGCAACACTGTTTTGATCTGCTGATGTTGTCGAAGCAAGGACTTAAACGTCACAGAGTAGTTGTTATTCAGAATATACTTATAGAAATTAACTCTGTCCAAGTATCTGTTGCTAGTCTAAACCGCCCAAAGCGACTTGCCCTCGATAAACTTCCAAGTCATCCTAAGGGCAGCAACTTCACGAAGTGAGGCGAGGGATCGTAATCCTCCCCCCCCCCCCTCATCCTTTGGGCGACACAAGACATCTCATGATACCGCATGGACACCCCCTCGCCAAATAAAATTTGCACATAGTTTTTGTACTCTATTAATGGTGGCTAAAGGCAGCATAATAACTTGCATCCAGAATATAGCAGCAGCATAGATGACAGACTGAATAAGCTCGAATCAGCCTCCAAACGACAAGGTCTGGGCTTGCCACCCCTCTAACCTCCGCTGGGTGTAGTCAACAATGCCAGCGGAGTTCGCTTCTCGTGCATAGTTCACAGAGAGAGGCAACCCAAGGTACTTGATAGGGAGGGATCATCTCTCTATCCCTGGCATGAGCGGGATATCACTATGATCAGTGCACGAGGAACTAAGATATACTATACTCTTGTCCTGGTTAAGTATTAACCCCAAAAGTAAGCCAAACTCATTGAGGATCAACTTCAGGTGGTGGATACCGCTGTTGGAAGGCTCAATGAATACTAGGAGGTCGTTTGCATAGATGAGATACAAGACCGTGGGTTTCACTCTGTGGAAGAGTGTCACAATCATTTTATAGTGGATCGCCCTATCCAATAGACAGAAGAAGTACTCCATAACGATGGTAAAAAGGTACGGGGATAGGGGATCCCCCTGACGGAGACCACGGTTGCTCTTGAAGAAGCCATAGGGTTGACCTCTTATGAGAACAAAATATGAGGGGGTAGAAATGCATTTCCTAATTCTGTCCACCCAAATCCGATCAAATCCTATCGCAACCATAAGCTGACACACAAACTCCCTATTTACAGTATCATAGGCTTTACGAAGGTCCAATTTGATACACACCTTGTGACCCCTTTTTTGTTAAATCCCCTAACCATCTCGTGCGTGAGCAGGCTATTTTCAGCTATGGATCGCTCTTTCACAAATACAGACTGATTTGGGGAATGAGACCTGTCATAATCCCTTGCATCCTTTTGCACATCAATTTGGTTATCACTTTATAGAGGAAGTTGCAGCATGCTATGGGGTGATAGTTAGCAAGGGAGCAGGCTCTTTTCGATTTTGGAACAAGGCAAAGGAAAGTATGGTTGACCTCTTTCAAGAGCCTACCATGGTGGAAGAAATCCTGCACTACCTCAAGAATCTTCCCCTGTAAAATATTCTAATGCTTTTTGAAGAAGAAAACACTAAAGCCGTCTGGACCCGACGACTTATTTAAATATGATTCAATTACAATATCCTTTACCTCTTCAATAGTAATAGTCGCCCTGAGCAACTCATTCCCAGCCTCATTTACCAGACGCTTGCAGGTCAATACAAGGAACTCCTTAAGGTAGTCATGTTGTTTATAAAGGCTAGAGTAGAAGTTAACAGCTTCCTCTTGAATATCCAGGGGACCAGATAGAGTAAATACCAACATCATCCATCAATTTGGAGATGGAGTTCCTATTCTGGCGAGTGTGAATCAAACTATAGAAGAACTTGGTGCATTAGTCGTCATCTCTGAGCCAAGTCACTTTAGCGCATTGAGAAAGGGGGATTTTCTACTGAAACCTCAATTTATTAACCTCCTCTTGTAACTGCAACTTTTGGAATGCTAGTTGAGGGATATGGATGTCTTGTTGAAGGTGCTTATGCACTTCCCATTGCTCTCCTTCCTTTTCCGATAGCACATACCTTGGCCGCTTACTATTCCATTCTTTAAGCGCCATCTTTATGGATTTGAGGCGCTTGACAATTTTGTAATGAGCATTACCCAGGACCTCCACCTCCAACCTGCTGGTGACAGCCTCCCCATAGCCATCCATGCCAATCAAGGCATTGTTAAAACTGAACGGGCATGCACTCACTGTCTTACAGGGGGTGAGACGTACCATGAAGGGACAGTGGTCGCTCAACGAGGCCGCCAGGCCTTCCGCCACAGCGTCGAGAAACATTGTGAACCACCTACCATTGTCAATCACCTAGTCCAGCTGATAAGCGATGCGTTTATGTACAGCCTTGTTGTTCCAGGACCATATATAACTAGCACGGGATAAGAATTTTCCACTCTCCATTTTCGATATACGTATTTGGAACATATTTTATTTTAGCATGGTTACATGTGCATGGAGACTAGACCCATTCTTTGGTTTAACCTTGCTCATAGTTTATTTTATGGGTTGGTTCAAGTCATAAAAACCTTTGGTTCAACCCTCAACCCTACCATATATAACCAAAAAATTTCTCTCTCTCTCTCTCTCTCTCTCTCTCTCTCTCTTTACTTCTTCATTCCTTCATCTTTCTTAGTTTTCTCTTCCCATTTCCAAAGGCAAGTACACCTTACATGAGAAATGAAAAAAAAAACCTCCATATTATTATTCCATTATGTTTATTATGTGTTTCTAAGCACTTTTAGTTCTTGTATTTTTCTGTTTTGATAGATGGATTAGTGTAAATCTATATTTCAAACTTAGGGTTTTATAGGTTTCATGAGTTTTTCTTGGTTTTGATCTATTTAACTTGTGTCTTAAAAACTAAGTTTTTGCTACAGGATAGAGATTTCAATTTAGAGCATTTTGGCTTTTGCTTCACCCGATTTGGACTTAAAATAAGAATTTTATGAACAAAACAATATTTCAGTTATTGGAACTTTTTTGCCATGGCCGAACCTGCTGTTGAAGAAGACGAAGTTCACATGTAGCCAGTGAGCTATGCGGCTGAAAGTGACATGCGGCCTGAGAGAGTTATGTGGCCTATACTCTTGCCGCATACTGACAACATGTATCCATCTTGTCGGATGCATGACTGCTTATTTACACAACTTTTCTTGAACACCTTGTGCTTTCACTGGATGAACGAATGAGAAATTCACTATGTCCAAAAGACCTCCATGGGGCATAGACTTCATGCGGCATCGACTTATATGCGGCATCGACACCCATGCGGCCTGGAGAGCATGCGGCCACTATTTTCTTGGACGCATGGTTCTAAACTATTGACGCTTATTTCTATAGTTTTTTTCTTTCTGACACACTTTATGGCTTGTCACATCAGTTACTTTATGTCACATCGCTATTACTTTATTTATTGACCGTCACTTCAATACTTGTTCCAAGGAGTAGACCTTAACCCTGAGCATGCGACCAGGATCCATATGCGGACAGTACTTGCCATGCGACCAAGTGGTTCATGTGGCCCTGACTTCATATGCGGCCAAGATTTATTATGCGGCCTGACTTTCCATGCGGCCTAGAGACCCATGCGCCTTGCTTGTTTTGATTGAATGTCTTCTTGATTCATGTGACCCAATGTATAATTGGTAATTAGACTCGAATATTGTATCCGTGCTGATACCACTATTGCTTGATAATTTTCATGATTTAATGTACGTCGAGGTATGATACATCATGTCACGTGTTAAATAATTATATTTGGGTTGTGCATCGAGAATGCCTCCAAATTCCTGAATGCCTTATATTATAAATATATATTATTTTTTGAGCACGGGCATAATAAGCCAGTCAACTACCAAAGCGTGGCTAGAATATTGATTGTCTGAATGTTGCATACACACTCGAGTGAATCCAGATTTGACTTCCATAGATTCGTATCTAGCGTGCCCGTACTTTGTACGACATCTTAAGAAAAATTCTTATGTGACCACGCCTTAAGATTTTAAACACAACATAGGGCTAATTAGGTAACTAAAAGTGGTAGTAACATGGAAGGTAACGGTATTCCGAGATCATGCCAACGAACCTTTCAACAGAGATTCATTCTAAGTGCGCTGTGGGCTGTCCACCACAGATACTGTATATCATCTGCCTTAGTAGAGTGCAATATCTGACTATTATTACTATGCCGATCCACTGTTTCAATATAGGAACACTAGAACCGTAATACCGTATTTTTAGCGCAATAGCCCTACGGGGGACTGTTGTATCCTGCAAGTGCCTATTTTGTTTATTTGGTTCGATTCGCTAATGTTCGGCACTAGTGTGATCTGATGATACTTATTATGCATTATTTATGAGATAGCCTCAAACTCCACAAAAATAGTAATTCGTACTAATGATTGGCCGATTTAGGAAGAAATTGATTTGGTTATGATTGTATTATTCAGCTAGTAGCCTAGGGAAGTGGACTATCATAGTGTGATGGTTCAACCCTTGTCCTTGTTTGATTGTAGGGTTGAGCCTTTGCGCTAGGATATGCCATGGACCAAAGTTACAATACTGAACCTATGTATTATTATATATTTTTCTTGGGTTTTTGTTTCTCTATTTCGTGCTTCCTTTGTGGTACTTGCTATTTATGGTCTAACCATACTGGTTTTGCATGGCCAGGTTTTGAGCCAGCACCTGAGGATCCAGTGTACTTTCCCCTAACTCATGGCGTGCACCAGGAATATGGTCACAGGGGATAGCGAGTGGGTTTTCTTCTTCCCTGTTCGTCTTGCACATTTACTTCTTTTGGCGTTTAGCCAGACCCACCTGTTAGTCAGGTCATTTGGATATTAGTTTCCTTACATGATTGTATTAAATCAGACTGTAGCTGATTACTTTCATGTACTTATGTTACTCTTCCAGCTTCTTATTTTGCACAGCTGGACTCCAGAATATTTTAAGAAAGCATTTGGAATACCTTATTCATTATTATATATGCTCTATGCTTACTATTTCTTGTTTGAATAATTAAGACATAGAAGTTCTTGACCATAGGAGACTTGATTGTAGCATGTATCCCCTTGTCTTATACAGTCGCGATCGTTGTACGATGTATAATATCTTGTACGGGATAGTTGGCCATGTCCGTCTCCGTATTCCGGTACTAGAGAGTGACAAGGTTTTAGTGGTGGCCCATGCAAGTCTATTCTTTAGACTTGTGGGATGTCATGGTCATAAGAGTCTCAATCAAACATGATCCTTCTTGAAATCCTGAATTCGTCCTCTTCGATACTCAGCTTAAAATTTCTAATTGGTTGCTTTCTTGTTCCTTCTCGTCTTGTGTTTGATGTTTCTTATGCTCTTCTTTATGGCTTCTCCTTCCCCCGATGCTTCAGCAGCAAGGGAGGCATAGTTGCCAGTGGAACAAAATCCTGTGGAACCCCAGCCAAGGATTCGAGTTGAATCCACAATAAATGGGACAGAGTAGCAGGCTCCAGGTGTCCCCGTACCTCCCGCAGTGCCGGCAGTACTGGATACCCCAGCTTTGCTAGAGATTATCCGTGGATTATTGGCTGTCCAAAAATACCAGATGGTGACAACAACAACAGCAACAACAACAACAACTCCAACAGCAGGAACATAATGTCATGTTGAACCAAGGGTTGCAGACGACCCTAGAACGAGGTGGAAGAACAGATTCTGGGGTTCTGTTAGATTTTCCAGACTGAACCCAAGATATTTCGATAGCACAGAGGACGCAATAACGACAGACGATTGGCTCCAGGATATTGAGACCATTCTGACAGTGGCTAAAGTTTCGGCCGAGGAATAGGTTGACCTAGTTCGCCAACAACTCCAAGATCTGGCAAGAGATTAGTGGGCTATGATGGAGGTAGGACTGAGGTATCCTATTTCATAGGAGGATTTCAGATCCCAGTTCCGGGAAAAGTACTTTAGGATTATGTCTCAGTGTGAGTTATAGAAAAGGTTCATTAATCTCAAGCAAGCTGGAAGGACAGTAGACTGTTATATGGCAGTATTTTGTCGACTTACCATATTTGCTCCAACCATGGCGGCAACAAACTTAGAGAGAGCAATGATGTTCCAGTAGGGACTTTACTTGGAGATCTTGCACATGGTAGAGGTGTACGACTACTAGACCTTCGAGGTGGTATTGATAGCAGCCAAGAGTATTGAGCTTACTTCTCAAAGGATGGCAACAAGAAGAGTGGATTGGAAGAGGCCTTATGGACGGAACAATGAGGGAGGACCAGTACCCCGAACGTCAACACCATCACCAGGCATTTGTATACATGATTCAATGCCACAGAGGGTGACAGTTTCAACAGTGACAATACCAACTCGGCAACAATAGCCGAGGCAACAGTAATAACAGCAACAACGATGGAGAGCGCCGACAGGTTGTACCTACTGTGGCAAGGGAGGTCATACCTATAGTGCCTCAAATCCCGATCCGACCGGGATGTGCACTATGTAATTGGGCTTGTGGCTAGTCCGTCTGAGTCATAGTTTAGATCTTCGGCATCCTTTTGCCACGGATAAAATGTGATGATCCTGTCTAACTCATGGATAGACCCCTATTGAAACAAGTCCAATAGTTTTCGTGTTTTGTGCTTTGTTTTCTTGATTGCCACTTTGGGATTTTAATTTGGTGTTGCTTTCAATTTGCTTGGTTTTCGCTGTTGGCTTTCTCGTTTGGAGCTTTGATTCTTGGGGAGTTCGGCAGGAAGGATAGGCAAGAATTCTAACTCGGTGCTCGTGTTGTTGCAGGTTCGCGTAACTGACGTTTGATCGTCGCTAGGCGGGACTCCTTGTTTCAGCATTTTCCCCTTAACCAGTGAATGGTTCAGACCCTTCTTTCCTACTTTTTTACGTCCACATCTCTAATGTTTCAAATGTTCACTCGATGATGCCCGGTTGGACGCCTAGGAAATCCTTAGCCACAATGCATGCCAGCCACTAAGAAAGAAACATGGGATTTGTAGACTAACTTAATTATATGCTTGCACACCTTATAACTTGAGTTTCTTTGTAAAGGAATTTGGTTGTTGGTTACGGCCTGGTGCCTCGGATAGAGTTTGGACCTACGAGATACCAAAATCGGAACTCAACTTGAGAAAATATGAACTATTGTATGAGAATATATTGCTGCTTTACTTCTGTTTTATTTTAATGCATTGTATGATATATGAATTATTCATGCATTTGCATCGTCTGGGACAACTTATGCACAAGGTTTGGCTTTCCTCAAAACGGTATTACGGGGCACTGGAACCGTATCGAACCGGGGGGAATATTTGATCGTGCTAGTCGCGATGCATTGCGGGACCTTAAGTAGGGCTTGCTACCCTGGCTGACAGGGCACGCCACAATGCTTGGAATAAGTCCCTAAGGTGTCGATCACACCAATGACCGCATAGAATAGAACACATGCTAATTTATTATCTTGTGCAGATGGTAAGTATACTTGTGTTTCGTTGCAGGGAAGGCGTGCATCGGTTGAGTAAGCAACCGGTGTACTTGTTGGATTCAATGTTATTTTTATTTCTATCAAAATATGCAACTGATATGAATTGAATTCACTTACTTCTTTATAGAAAGATCATCTTAATGCATGCTCGCTCCTAATAAGCTAGTATCAATTTAGTAGAGTGGGTTCATCCCGCTCACCAGTACAAGTTGAGTACTGACCCACGTTGTGGGCAACTATTTCAGGCACTCAGGTGGTGCAACGCTAGTGGATAAACGAGGAGGCGTTAGGAGCACCTCTATTTTGAAGTATAGTTGGAGTTAGTTCATTTTGGAGGCAGGGACTTTCAATCTATACAAGGGCGTAATGTATGAATGACGTGGACTATCTGATGGAGCGTGCCTTGCGTTTTGAGTTTCCTTTTTGTAATGCAAATCAAGCTGCCGAGAGGCACATCAAATGTAAACTCTATGTAAATTATTCTGAATTATCAATGAAAAGCATGTTTCTTCCTATACTTGTGTTCAAATATCTGTGAATGTATTTTCTAAATTGTATTTCAAAATGGGTTCCTATCACTGCACGTTCTTGCCTTGTGCGAGTGCAACTCCAGACTCGCACGTCATCACGCCCCAGCGAGGACGATAGGTTCCGTAAAGGATCCAGCGAGGACGAGTGACCCTTTCGCGATCGGGGCGTGACAATACCCGGGATATTTGTCGAGCATCTAACAGATTATGTTTGAGATGTGGGAGCCCTGATCACAAGGTTGTCACGTGTCCATTGATATAGAGGCCAGGAGGGCTGGTATAACAGTTTTCTGTATTGCCAGCTCCAAGGAAAGTACATCAAGGAGGACCAGCAGTAGCAGCACGGCCTTTCGCTCAGCGTCCGTTGCCGACGCAGGCCCAACTTTATAGTCAGTAACATCAGAATCAGCAGAGGCTACAACCACAACAGCAAGGAAGACATCAGCAAGGAGCTCAACAAGGCCAAGGGGATGCACTCACCCTGTCTTTGGAGGAAGCAATAACGTCGGGCGACGTGGTGGCAGGTAACATTTTTATTACAACCTTTCTTGCCATAGCATTAATTGATTCTGGAACTTTTTACTCATTTATATCTGTACATTATGCGACACATATTAGATTAAAATTTGAGGCATTGCCAGCGAGGCTGAATATACTCACTAGCAATGGGATCGTAGAAGTTAGTTGGGTGAGCCTAATATGTCTAGTTATAGTATGTGGGCATTTATTACCTATAAAGTTGATCGAGTTCCCTATGGGTAACTTTGACGTTATTTTAGGCATAGACTGGTTGAGAGGGTAGAGTGTTATTTAAAATTTCTGGTCTAGAAGAGTTTGTCCTTAGCAGAATAGCAAGAGACAAGAGACCAGCATAAGGGAGGAGTCACAATAGTAGCAAGGGAAGCAAACCTGCTACCCAAGATAGTTGAAAAGTTTATGGATTTTTTTCCAACGATCTTCCCGGATTACCTCAAGTTAGAGCAGTAGAGTTTTGTATAGAGTTGATGCCAGAAGCAGTACCAGTATCCTAGAAGGTGTACCCTATGTCACCATCAGAGCTTGATCAATTATACCGACACGTGGAAGAACTGAAGGTGAAGAAGTTTATTCGGACCAGTGCATCACCGTGGGGAGCACCAGCGGTATTAGTAAAAAAGAAGGATGTATCGACGCGGTTGTGTATGGATTATATGCGGCTTAATGGAGTGACCATAAAGAACAAGTACCCATTACCAAGGATTGATGATTGTTTGACCAGTTAAGTAGAGCAAGAGTCTTCTTTAAGATATATTTACGATCAGGATATCATAGTGCAAGTCCGGGAGCAGGATTTACCAAAGACAACATTTAGGACACGATATGGGCATTACGAATTCTTAGTTATGCCATTCGGACTGACTAATGCTCCAGCGGTATTCATGGACTTGATGAACCATATTTTCATGCCTTACTACTTAGACCAATTTGTGGTAGTATTCATCAATAACATCCTGGTATATTCTCGTAATGAGGAGGAGCATGAAGAACATCTCAGGGTAGTTCTGCAAACTTTGAGGGAGCACTAGTTATATAAAAAGCTTAGTAAGTATGAGTTTTGGCTGGATCGTATATCCTTTCTTGGACACATTATTTCTGGAGCAGGAGTGTCAGTTGATCTCAAGAAGATAGAGGCAGCAGAGAACTGGCTAGTTCCGAAGACAGTAGCAGAAGTGCATAGTTTTCTGGGCTTGGCAGGATACTACATGAGATTTGTGTCAGATTTTGCTAAAATCTTGGCACTATTGACTCGGTTGAAGTACAAGGAAGTTAAATTTATATGGTCGACGGAATATCAGATAGCATTTAAAGAATTAAAGAATAAGTTGATCTCTGCACCAATCCTTACTCTTCCAGCAGGATCCGGAGGATTCACAGTGTACTGTGATGCATCTGGCAAAGGACTGGAATGTGTTTTGATGCAGCAAGGAAGAGTGATTACGTATACTTCTCGGCAGCTAAGGGATCACGAGAAGAACTATCCAACTCACGATTTGGAGCTAGCAGCAGTAGTGTTTGTAGTTAAGCTATGGAGGCACTACTTATATGGCGATCGAGTAGAAATATTCACGGATGATAAGAGTTTGAAGTATGTGTTCATGCAGAAGGACCTTAACATGAGGCAGAGAAGATAGCTAGAGTTGTTGAAAGACTATGACATTGAACTTCAGTACTATCCAGGTGAGGCTAATGTAGTAGCTGGTGCACTTAGCAGAAGATATAGCAAATTTATGTTGACTACTCAGAAGCACATTCTATAAGACTTACAAGAGATGGGTATCGAGATAGTACTTCCATAGAGTATAGGAGTTCAGGCTAGCCTACAGATTCAGTCAACTTTGGTAGATAGAATCAAGCTAGCTCTGGCAGAGGACCCGAAGATTCAAAAGCTACGAGAAGAATGTGAGTCAGGCCTTCAGAAGGAGTTGACAATACATGCGGATGGAATGCTAAGATTTTAGAATCGACTATGCGTACCAAGCGGGGATATTCGGCAAGAAGTTATGACTGAAGCACATAGTACCTAGTATTCCATTCATCCGGGAGACACGAAGATGTACCAAAATATCAAGCAGTATTTTTGGTAGAACTGAATGAAGAGGAAAATAGCACGCTTCGTATCGCAATGTCTGATATGTCAGCAAGTGAAGGCAGAACAATAGAGACCGACAGAATTATTATAGTCGCTTCCTATTCCAGAGTGGAAGTGGGATCGCATCACGATGGACTTTGTGACTGGTTTACCTAGGTCACCGACTGGTCGAGATACAGTTTGGGTGATAGTAGATCGTCTCAAAAAGTAGCTCACTTTTTTTCCTTTTCGAGTAGGACAATCTACAGAACAATTGGCTGAAATATATATGTGATAGATAGTAAGACAACACGGTGTCCCAGTAAGTATCGTATCAAATCGAGAAATACGGTTCACTTATTATTTTTAGAAAATTTTGCACCAGAGCTTGGGCTCCAAGTTAAGATTCATCACTGCTTACCATCCCCAAACAGACGGACAATCAGAGAAAACCATCTAGACCTTGGAAGATATGCTATGAGCCTGTACCTTAGACCTTAGTGGATCTTGGGAGAATCACCTTCACTTGGTCGAATTCTCTTATAACAATAGTTATCAGGCCTGTATTCAGATGGAACCTTTTGAAGCACTTTACGGCAAGAAGGGTAGATCACCGTTGGCTTGGGATGACACTGATGAGAAAAATGATGTCAGGCCCATAAATAATCACGCAGACAGTAGAGGTTGTCAGGCAGATTAAAGAGCGACTTCGTGTTGCACAAGACATGCATCATCATTGGGCTGATCAACATTATAGACCTTTAGAGTTTCATGTCGGCGACCACGTGTATTTGTAGATTTTGCCTACCCGAAGGGTCATTAGATTCGGGGTTCTCGGGAAGCTTAGTCCCAGATACGTAGGTCCGTTCAATATTCTTGAGTGGATAGGAGATGTTTCTTATCGTCTTGCCCTTCCGTCTTCGTTACGTGAGGTACACGATGTATTTCATGTGTCTCAGATGCGTAGGTATGTTCCGAATTTGAGTCATATCCTCGATCACTCTGAATTAGTCGTTGGTACCGACTTATCTTACAAGGATAAGCCGTATCCATATTGGATCGAAGGGAGAAGGTACTCAAGAACCTAACTATTTTACTTGTCCGAGTTGCCTGGGGATATCACACTCTTGGAGAACCAACATGGGAGCGTGAGGATGATATTCGATCTCGGTACACACACCTGTTCGATACGGAAGGTATATTCTGCCTTATGCCTTCATACCTCAAATTCTGTGATCAAGTGATCACCTATATGTTGTGATGATATTACTTGCAAGTGTAGTTGCTAGTAGATTTATATCGTGCTTGTCCTGAATTCTCTAGCTATTGCTTGGATTCGAATTCTGAGGACAAAATTTTTCTAAGGTGGATAAAGATGTCACTCTCCGTTCCTGATATACGCATTTGAAACGTATTTTATTTTAGCATGGTTGTATGTGCATGGAGACTAGACCCATTCTTTGGTTTAACCTTGCTCAAGGTTTATTTTGTGGGTTGGTTCAAGTCATGAGAACCTTTTGTTAAACCCCAACGCTACCATATATAACCCAAAATGTTCTCTCTCTCTCTTCACTTCTTCATTCCTTCCTCTTCCTTAGTTTCCTCTTTCCATTTCCATAGGAAAGTATACCTTGATGAGAAATAGAGAAACCCTCCATATTATTGTTCAATTATGTTTATTATATGATGGATGGATTAGTATAGATCTATATTTCTAACTTATAATTTTATGGGTTTTTCTTGGTTTTGATCTATTTAACTTGTCTTTGAAAAACTAGTTTTTGCTACATGATAGAGATTTCAATTTAGAGCATTTTGGCTTTTGGTTCACCCGATTTGGACTTAAAATGATGATTTTATGAACAAAACAAGATTTCAGTTATTGGAGCTTTTCTACTATGGTCGAACCTGCTGTTGGAGAAGGCGAAGTTCGCATGCGGCCAGTGAGCTATGCGGCTGAGAGTGCCATGCGGCCTGAGAGGGTTATGCGGCCTAAACTCTTACCGTATACTGATAGCATGTGTCCATCTTGTTGGACGCATGACTACTTATTTACACAAGTTTCCTTGAACACCTTGTGCTTTCACTTGCTGAACGAATGAGAAATTCGCTAAGTCCAAATGACCTCCATGCGACATAAACTCTATGCAGCATCGACTTATATGCGGCACCGACACCCATGCGGCCTGGAGAGCATGCGGCAACTATTTTCTTGGACTCATGGATCTGAATCGTTGGCACTTATATATATGGTTTTGTCTTTTCTTCCTGACACACTTTATGGCTTGTCACATTAGTCAAGTCAGTCACTATATTTCACATCACTGACACTTTATTTATTGACCGTTATTTTAACACTTGTCCCAAGTAGTAGACCTTAACCCTGAGCATACGACCATGATCCATATGCGGCCAGGATTCATATATGGCCAGGACTTGCCATGCGACCAAGTGGTTCTTGTGGCCCTGACTTCATATGCGGCCAAAATTTGTCATGCGGTCTGACTTTCCATGCGGTCTAACTTTTTATGCGGCCTAGAGACCCATGCGGCCTTGCTTGGTTTGTTTGAATGTCTTCTTGTTTCATGTAACCCAATGTATAATTGGTAATTGGACTCAAATACGGTATCCGTGCTGATACTACTATTGCCTGATAATTGTTCATGATTTAATGTGTGCCGAGGTACGACACATCGTGTCACGTGTTAAGTGATTATATTTGGGTTGTGCATCAAGAATGCCTCCAAATTTTTTAACGCGTGATATTATAAATATATATTGTTTCCCCAACACGGGCATAATAAACGAGTCAACTACCAAAGCATGGCTAGGATATTGATTGTCTGAATGTTGCATACACGCTCCAATGAATCTAGATTTGACTTTTATGGATTCGTATCTAGCGTGCCCGTACTTTGTACAATATCTTAAGGGAAATTCTCATGTGACCACGTCTTGAGATTTCAAACATAACATAGGACTAATTAGGTAACTAAAAGTGGTTGTAATATGGGAGAAAACGGTATCCCGAGATCATGCTAATGAACCTTTCCACAGAGATTTATTCTAAGTGCACTGTGGGCTGACCACCACAGATATTGTATATCATCTGCCTTAGTGGAGTACAGTATATGACTATTTTTATTATGCCGATCCACTGTTTCAATATAGGAATACTGGAGCCGCTAATATCGTATTTTTAGCGCAGTGGCCCTACGGGGGACTGGTGTATCCTGCAAGTGCCTATTTTATTTATTTGGTTCGGTTAGCTCATGTTCGGTACTAGCGTGATCTGAGGATACTTATTATGCATTATTTCTGAGATAGACTCAGATTCCACAAAAATAGCAAATCGTACTAATAATTTACCGATTTGGGAAGAAATGGATTTGGTTGTGATTGTATTATTCAGCTAGTAGCCTAGAAAAGTAGACTATCATAGTGTGATGGTTCAACCCTTGTCCTTGTTTGGTTGTAGGGTTGAGCCATCATGCTAGGATATGCCATGGACCTAAGTTACAATACTGAACCTATGTATTATTATATGCTTTCCTTGAGTTTCTGTTTCTCTACTTCGCGGTTCATTTGTGGTACTTGCTATTTGGGGTCTAACCTCACTGGTTTTGTATTGCTAGGTTTCGAGCTCGCACATGAGGATTCAGCGTACTTTCCTTCAACTTATGGCACGCACCAGGAATATGGTCGTAGGGGATAGTGAGTGGGTTTTCTTCTTCCCTACCCGTCTTGCACATTTACTTCTTTTTGGCGTTTATCCACCGGCACCAGTTAGCCGGCTCATTTGGACATTAGTTTCCTTACATAATTATATTAAATCAGACTGCAGCTGATCACTGTCATGGACTTATGTTACTCTTCCAGCTTCTTATTTTGCACAGCTGAACTCCAGAACATTTTGAGAAAGCGTTTAGGACATCTTATTGCTATCATATATGCTCTATGCTTACTATTTTTTATTTGAATGATTGAGACATAGAGGTTCTTGACCATAGGATACTTGATTGTAGCATGCACCCCCTTGTCTTATACAGCCGTGATCGTCGTACGACGTATATCACCTTGTACGTGGTAACTGGCCATGTTCGTTTTCGTATTTTGGTACTCGGGTGTGACAGCATTGGAGTCCCGACCTGATTAAGTTGAGTTGAAATTCCTCCAGAATGGGGTCCGAAACATTTCGCCCGCCACTTTTTTTATGGTTGTACAAGATGGCGTTAAAGTCTCCCATTAGGATCAAAGGAAAAGGAAACCGAGACTTTGCAATAGCACTAAAATGGACAATTCCATCCCACAACTTTGACCTCTTTGCCCTGTCATTATGGCCATAAACAGTGCCAAAGAGGAGCCGAAGCCCTCCATGATTAACCATCTCCACTACCACCAGTTGCTCAGTCAATAAACGGGTGGTACCCGTCCATACTCTACTATCCCAAAGCACCCATATGCGTGCCATCCCACAGATGTCCAAATTGTATACATGTTTCTAGTTAGGGGGAGTGCATCTACTAAGCTTTTGAGAGGTTTTGATTTTAGACTCAAGTAAAGCAATGATACTACACTCTGATCTTTTTGAATATTCTTGAATCTCTCGCCATTTACCAAGCGAATTAGCTCCTCTAACATTCCAGGATATGATCGACATTAACTACTAGTTGTCTTTCCCTTAAGATTACACCGACTTTCCCTTAGGGATAGGGAAGTCACTACCTGTATTGTATCTCCTTTATATTTTTGGCCTCTATCCATTTTTATACCTTCCTCGCGCATTGGCTCCTTTCATTTAGGATTCGCTATGGTGTCAGCTTCCATGTCTTCTTCATTTCCCAGTAGACTACCATAGCTCGCAATCCGTAGCGGGACCGAGTGACATTTCTGTTGGATTTTATTATTGTCATGTCCCAATTCAACTCCAATTCAACTCCAGGTTCAGTACTTGTATTGCCTCGGCACCCTCCGTCTGCTTGCCTTGATCTGGTCTGCATATCCCTTTGTATGTTTACAACCTCCATTCGAGTATCAGCCTGAGATTTTGGAATTCCCCTAGCTTCTTTTTCTCCATTCCTTTCATTTTGGTTGAGTTCTTCCTTCTCTGTTACCACTATTGGTTATCCTTCTTTCCATGCCCTCAAGTTGCTTTCAACATCAGGCCCTGCCCTCTTACCTAGCAAAGTCAAACTATTTACCATCATTTCCTCCTATGTATCCATCCTGACTTCCAGGTTACCAACCGGATCCTCCAGCAAGGAACTCACCAGGCTACTTCTTTTTGGGTGCGTAGAGAAGTCAATACCACATATTCCATCACAGTTAGCACTAGTATGCCCAAAGTAAAGGCATTTCTTGCAGTTCAGAGGGACCCACTCGAACTCCACAGCTAGCTCTACTAATTCCCCCGTTGGCAGCTCCATCTCAACTGACTTAGGAAAAGTGTCAGTAGCTCTGATTTCTATAAATACACGAGCGTAGGCCAATTGGATTCGCTTAGCCGTAGGCACGTCCATTTTTAATGGGTTGCCAATAATGCTAGCTATTTCCATGATCGTTAACGGGGACCAAAGTTGGGGGTGGAGCCACCAGACGGATCCAGATTGGAACCAAGGTTAATTTGTCACGATCAAAGTTAGAAGAGGATTTCCATTTTCTCATCACCACTAGGCGTCCGTCGAATGCCCATGGACCATTCTCCAGCACCCTCTCTAAGTCTTCCGTAAGCCCAAACTTTATGAAATAAAACCCATTTTCTCTGGAAAAGATTTTTGACTCCCCTTGGGCCTCCACATTCTGGTAACGAATCCACGTCATTGTCTAAAGAATGGGCGAGCTCCCATGACGTATAACACTATCGTGTTTTTCCATATCTCATCCATTCCCGCAAGGTCATCCTATGATATTTTCATGACTTTGTGTCCCTCAACCAGTTTCGGTTCAATATACTGCAAGTTAAGCTCATCAGTCACCGTCGTCAATTTACACAATTCTGCCCATGATTTAGGGGCTTCCTGTGAGATATTGGCCGGACTCCTTTGGGGCATTTGTTCAAACACACGGGGGGCAAGCTTAGGGAACCTCTCGTTCATGGCTATGGGAGCACCTATGGCTTCCCTTACCCGGTGTCTAGTGTTACTAGCCACCCTGCTCTTCTTCAGTTTTACACCGTCGTCCCTACCATGGAACAAACGTCCCCCGCTGCCTGCACTCACTTTTGCAGAGTCTTCCTTATGCATCTCCATAGGAACCAACCTAATGTTCTTTCCTTTCCATCTTCTCCCTATTGTTGTCCAGCTCTCTTCATTTTCCACAGCTTCGTTAAGCCCTTTCTCCGCCTCAGCGCCATCCCTATTCACTACTTCAGACCCAATTTTCCCGGATTTGACATCGGAGAAGTCCTTCAAATTTTGAACCTTTCCGACCGAGGCCTCCCCGACATGTCCCAGAATATCCCCAGGAAGCCCGCCTCCCGTACCTCCATGGTGGCCGCCGCTTCCTCTTAAGTCATCAAAAATTCTGTCGCCGCCTCTCAACTCGCCTGGAGAAGCAAGTGCCATTTTTCTTATATATATAGATATATATATCCCATACCACGAGTTCTAGGATCCTATATAAAATCCAACCATGAATACCACAAGAAGGATTCTGTCATATGAAGTAGTGTCAAGTGTCCTATGGTCTATCGTGCTAAGAATATCAGCACTTATCATGGTTTCGCGGTAACAACACTTTACCCGACGATACTCGACTCCGATGGCGGATGTCGGCATCGGAATATGGTTCAGACAATAGGTATCTACTCACGGTCCTAGGGTGAAAAATATAACAATACAACCATAAAATAACAATATCTATGGAATACAATAAATACTGGAATATGTGATACAATCTGGCAATGTACACTTGCATGCAGACTATTGCTGGCTTGCTGCGGTGCTACTTGTCTAATGCCTTCGATTAGAAGAGAAGTAGATCCAAGTTTCCATGTCGAACATATTCTAATCCATACCAACACACTAATCTACTCAATGACAACCCAACAGATCGTCGCCAATACGTTGATGTTCATGCCAACGATCCAACATTTGTATGACCTCGGACAACGTGCCAAGATACACGTACCATGCCACTCTCTAACATGTCATGAGGGTCTCGTACATTGTACACCATGCATACATATAAGCATTTACATGTGTTTAACTACATGTAGTCCTATACGTACGTAGGCCCGTAACAATGTCGCAAAACTCTCATCAACACTATCCTACTCATTAAACATGCATGGAACCTCTCAAACATGTATCTTAACATCATTTAATACTAAATTAAATATATTTAATATTATGAAATTATTTATAATTATATGAAAATAATCAACCAACATTATCGCATGCATGCAAAAGTTTCTACGGAGGACAACTAGTTATTCTAAGCAACTTTGACATGTAGTTTATGCATGCAACTCCCACATTTGTATCAAAATATTATTTAATATAAAATTGTAAAACCCCTAGTTCAAAAACCATATTAATCTTTTTAATTAATTATTTAATTAATTTGCAGTAATTATGAACTAATTAGAGAAAATAGAATTTATGGGATTTTTATTTTAGGTGTTTGTGCAATAGGGAATTTATGGAGCAATTATAATTTTTTCTTAATTTTTTCCATGTTGGAGATCCTGTGGACAGTTGATAGATTAATTTTATGCCCTAAAATAAATTTCTCGAATTATATATATATATATATATATATATATATATATATATATATATATATATATATATATATATATATATATATATATATATATATATAAAGTTTATTAATTTTTAAATAGAAAAGAAATAGAAAAGAAAGAAAGAAAGAAAAAAAAGGAATAAAAGAAAAAGAAAATAAGTTTTGATGGATCCCTACCCAATATCCTAAACCTACCCGCCCATTAATCCCAAACCCGCACCCGCGAAGAAACAGAAACAGCAGCCGCCGCAATATGCGAATCCCGCGCGCTGAGCCGCGTACCCGACCCCCGCTCTCTTCTCTCTCTATATATATATACTATAGATCGAAAACCCTAACCCTAATCTTCACCTCCCCCGTCTTTTCGACCAACCGCACCGCCAACCACCGCGTCCGCCGGAGTAGCAGCCGCTGCCGTGACCTAGCACAACCCCACGGCAGAATTTGATCAACAGCGTACCCCTGTTCACGCTCCATTTCCTGTGCCCTCGCGCGACCAAACTCGACTCCGTCTTCACCGGTATGATCCTTACCTATCCCCCTTCCAATCCTGTAGATTAGTTTTCATCGTACAGTGCGTAAACCTAGGCATAAATCAACGCCAAGTCGATAAAAAACTACGACATTTTAATCTCAGAAAATTCTGTTACGATGACCTATGTTCACGGACTTGTATCTCCCACCACAGAGATCCGAATTTGATTTTTCTTTTTGGTATGCGATTTTTCTTTTTGGTATGCGAAGATCACCTAAACTAGATTATTTCCTGTTAAATACAATAATTTAATAGTTGCTGTGTACTGAATTAAATTAGATAGAAAACAACAAAATTTTACTTTTTCTATCTTCCAAAAATTATGATACGGAGCGCGGCCCGCCAAACGGGACCGCCCTGTCGTGTACCAAGTGTACCAAAATGTGCGCACAGTATACCCAGATGTGTGGGCTTTCACAAAAACTGATTTGGACGCGTGTGCGCGTCGGAATCAACCCGTATCCGCAGAAATTCTCCTTGTTGTAACTTTTGCAAAATTCTGCGCCATTTAGTTCACGCTTGTCAGAATATGACGAAACTTGTGCCACTGGACTCGTGGCATTGCGCTGGTCCTGTGACCCAATTTTTACACAATTCTGAGACAGTTGACCAAGTCGCCTATTGGCGGGCCCTACGGTTGACTTTTTGGGCGATATTATGTTCGGCTCACCGAAATCCACATTTGGACATACCGTTGAGTTCGTACTGACATTTAGAGTTTGTTTGACCTATAATTTGTCCTATTTAGAGATCATTACCCCTGGTACGCTTTTCGGTGCAAAGTGGCCTATATGCGGAGCCGCTTTGACCCGAAATTATCGTTTTGCCCTGTGTCCAAATTGGACGAAAGGGTAGTGTTTTCTAGCTATTTTACTTATTCTGGGAATGTTGGTGATGTTTATTTCAGCATCCGAAGACGTTCATTCTGAGGCCGTAGTTTCTAACTCTTTGTGGTTGACATCTGGACAATATATTTTGCAGCTCTCTTGCCAAGCAAGTATACCTTGCCATTGTACTGTTATTCTTATTCCATATGTTGCATATATTTTTATTTTCTGTCTTTAGTTCATATATTTTAACTGTTATAGAAAATACGCGCGACGGTGTCGTCGTGATTGTTTTTATTATGTATATACATTGACCTTGTTTATGAGACTGTCCCATTATCATAAAGCATCATTAGGTTCATTGGTCGTGACACAGTTGTTACACGAGTTGAGAGTCTCATATAGATTACGGACTGCGTACTGGGTTGGCCTCATGTACTTGTGGGCCTTGCGTTAGGGATAACTGCTATTAGAAACTTTGTATGCTAGAAGACTTAGCAGTTATTAGTGGTCCATGGACATAGCCTATTGTAGTACGGTGGTCCAATCCTTATCCTTGTTTGGTTTTAGGGTTGGGCTATTGTACTAAAGATAGGATATGAACCAAATCGTGTCATGGATGTGACATGCTTAGAGCATAGGGTGGGAAGAACAACAAGTAAGGCGTTTGGGCTCCTTTGCACTTTCCTTTTCTTCGCCCAGACGCTCCGCCGGAGCGACGGGTGGTGATGACCCCATTTATTACAGGCGGCCTCTGGCGTTCAAAAGACGACATACTTTTTAGGCCCCTGATTCTCTGAGAGAATCATGCCAATCCCATTTATGGCCAGATAGCCCACGTATTGGAAAGTTGTTCTCAAACTGCATTCACTTAGACGGTTAGGCGACCCATTGGATATTTATTTCAGTACTTTATTGGCATGCTTCTATGTATCTTGTTATGTCCCTCTGAGGACCTGGTCCATTTCCAGGTGTAGATGTTTATGAGTATTCGCAGGAGCGCAGATCCGGACTGGTTACTTATATTTGCGAGGAGGTCTTCTCTTCGAACCCGTGATTGTTAGTTGATATTCTTATATTGTGTTTGTTGTGTTGCACTTATATATTCGATTTGGTAGTTAATTTGTTTCCATCCAACTATAATCTTTAGATACTTTGTATTGAGATCTAGTTTCATAGATATTGGTTAATTATTTATATTTGATTTTCTATGGATAAGATTTAGACTATACCCTGTGACTTGTGACATATATACCACTTGTGGATTGTTATTCATAATACAGCATACGTATGGGTTATGGTTTCCATATATTGGAGTGTCATATCCATGCGGCTGGCATGCTTACGTGTCCTAGTCCTACGTATTTTGGGACTGGGGCGTGACAAAAATAATAAATTAAATATTCTAAAATATTATCAAGGTAATTTCTGGAATTTTATTTCATAATTAAAATATGGCATAAGTCATTGGACTAGAATCAACCTTGGTGCAACGTGCTCGTGTCTCGGTTGTACATCAACTTGGGGTAGTTTTGCACATAAAATTATAGGTTTCTCATACATGGGGATATTTCTAATCAGCATCTATCATTCACATGGAATTATGCAAGATTTTGTGCAAAGAAATATAGGAAAATAACCAAAGTTAGAGGACTTACGCGAATGCGATTACAACGGGAACCTTTTTCACGACTACGGGCTTTCGGAGTTCCAAACGACCTCCAAACTTTGTGTAATTCGATGGGGCACTAGGGGACTTAAAATGGATGAAGAAAATATTATTTTTAGGGTGTTTTTACTACTCTGTGAGTACATAAATAGCCACGAATAACAATAAGGCTTCTTTGGAGGCCACCTAGCTAGGGTTGGGGATTTCGGTTGGGTGTGGGCTGCAGGGAAGGGAAGGAAAAGAGGGAAGGAATGAGAAGAGGGAAGATTTTCATGAGAAAGAGAGGAAAAAGGGGGTTGGGCTTCTCTTGTCCGTGAGGAGAGAATGGGGGGTGAGAGATAGGGTTTATATATATAAATAGTTGGTTATTTTGAGGGTTTTGATTGGATTTTAGGTTTAAATTCAATGGCTAGGATTTAAGGGGGATTAGATAACAAGTGGGGGGTTCTATTTAAACTCATATATTAGATTTTTTAATTATTTATTTCAGATTTGATTCATATGCAAAGGAGATTCGTACACATGGTTTCCTAATTAGAAAATATTCACTACAAAAATACTGTCTAATAGCGAAGGATCTCAGCGACGGAAAGTAATACGTCACTGTGTCAGCGACGGGCTTTCGACGGAATTATGACTAATTTATTTATGTAAACAAATTATATTATTCTTCGTCAATAGTTCGTCGCTAATCCGTCGCTGTTATCTTAGCGATAGATATATCCGTCATTACGAAGACTTAAAATTCCAGAGCGCATTTTATTTTTTCTCATTCTCAATCTCTCTCTCTCTCTCTCTCTCTCTCTCTCTCTCTCTCTCTCCCCCCGACCCCGACCTCCGTCTCCTTGACCCCGACCCCCTCTACGACGACCCCAAACCCCCTCTCATTCTCCTCCTCCTCCTCCTCCTCCTCCGGCGTCCGACTCCCAAGCCCTCCTCCTCCACCCCGACTCCCTCCCCCTCTCCCGTGACCTACCCGTCTCCGGCAGCCCCTCCCCCTCACTCGTCCTCTCCTCCTCCTCTATCGACCCCCGAACCCCTCTCTTCCTCCTCCTCGTCCGGCGTCCGACCCCCAAGCCCTCCTTCTCCACCCCCGACCCCCCTCTGCCTCTGTCAGATCACCTTCTCCTCCGGATAAGGTATCCCTAACCATTATTTTGATTTAGTTAATTATTGTATTTGGATTATGGGGGTCTAGGCACACGTACAGACACAATATGCTGGACACGGACACAAAAAATAAATAAATAGTTTGGTACTTTTGATGCGCTGGACACGGACATGTATGGACACGATACGCTTGTAAACCCAAACCCTAATGGGTTATCTTTGGAAAAAATAAAGTAAAAAATATTTGGAATGTATGATTTGCGAATAGGTAGAAGGTGAATTTATTCAGAAATTAAAACAAATTTCAAGTTATAAAAATGCATCTAGTCCTATATCGAATTTTTTGGTATTGGAAACAAATAATTATTAGTAAATTATTAAAATTTTAGAAAATAATATAAAGGGGTTCTAGGGGTATCAATATATAGGGTGTAGTTACTTTATCAAACTAGAGTGAATAATAATTAATTATTATAATTAAGTACTAAGTTAGAATATTCTTATTCTTTAAGTTTTTTGATACTTGTATTTAATCTATATTGTTTGAATATATAGGGTACGTACATACATAATTGGATTGAACAATGAGTCGTTACTTAATTGATCGATCGTGGATGTACAATCGGCGACGTGATTGTAGGATTGGTTTGACAGATGATTTCATGGCGGATGTTGAGGAATTTCTCAAATACGCCAGTAGTCAATCTTATTTCATGGATGGGAGGCTCATCAAGTTTTCTTGTGTCAAATATAATAATATACCATTTAAAGAGCTGGATCTCGTAAGGGAACATCTCTACAAGAAGGATTTTGTACCGAACTATAAGGAGTTGACAGCTCAAGAAGAACCTTTATTTTCGCAATATCATTATTCCTCCTTCAATACGGAGGTAGAAGAGTCCATTCTTGGAGATAATTCTGAATATCGACCGCGAAACCTGGTGCGTGAGTTGGTATTTGATGCGGCCAGTCTAAGTTTTGATCCGGAGGATCCTAATCCTGATGCGAAGTAATTATATGATATGTTCAAGAATGTCGATACTCCGTTATACCCGGGTTATGATTCTTATTATGTCATGTCAGTGGTGATGCGGCTGTTGAACCTAAAGTCCGATTTTAACTTGTCACAGGAATGCTACAACCAAATAATTCAGTTTGTTAGAGAGTTGTTGCCAAAAGGATCGAAGGAGTTGCCTGAAACTTCTACAAGTTGAATATGATGATACAAAAACCCGAATTAGGATATGAAAAGATAGATTGTTGTCAAAATGGTTGTATATTATACTACAAGGAGAACAATGATAAAGATAAATATATTTTCTGTCATGCGGACCGGTACAAGCCATTTCGGGGCAAAGAAAAGTCAACTTTTCGGGCAAGGTTGCGTCCCTACAAGTACATACAGTTTTTGCCGATCACAAATAGGCTGCAGAGGATGTATATGTCCGCAAATACAACACAACACATGATATATAATAACAAGGAATGAAAGATGGATGATGAAGAATTATCTCATCCTTCCGATGGAGAGACATGGAAGTATTGTGATTTGTGTCATCCTAAATTTGCTGTGGAGTCCAGGAATATTCGGTTGGATTTATGTTCTGATGGATTCACTCATTTCGAATAGCCGGGATCTCAGTACTCTTGTTGGCCAGTAATTTTGACTTCTTATAATCTACCACCATGAATGTGCATGAAGACTCCTTACATGTTCTTGACACTTATCATACCCGGTCCGAAAAATCCAAAGAAGAACATCGATATCTACTTGCAGCAGCTGGTGGATGAGTTGAAACAATTGTGGCAATCCGGCGTTCGGATATATGATATATCAAAGGAGCAGAGATTTTAGATGAGAGTGTCTCTCATGTGGACCATCAACAATTTTTTAACATATAGGATGTTATCGGGGTATAGTACGCATGGTACTTTGTTCGATATATATGGAAAAGAGTAAGCATATGTGATGTTATCGGGGTGGAACACTTATCATACCCGTACCTGCTCCTCCGACGGCTACTACGATGGCTCCAATGACGGCTACTCTGATGGCTCCAGCTCCTCCGACGACATCGATGGGTTCTCCATCTCCTTCGACGACTCCTGCCACTGCTCCGTCTGTCGTTGCTCCTAATGATCTACAGGATATCATCACTATGGTTATGACATAGTACATGACTAGCCGACAGCCGTCGTCGCCTCCGCCTCCACCGTCGACTTGATAGATTTTTTGTGTTTGTGATATTTTTTTTAGTTGGTTGTATTTTTTTTACTTCATTATATTTATTTTACTTTTTGGGATTGTATAACAGTTATTTGTATATGTTTGGATTACTCTACTTTATTATTTCGACATGTATATAATATTTGTACATGTTTGTGTGGGTTTTATTAGTTTTTATGGAATTTGCTTGTGTGAAATTTATTTGTGTGGAAATTGGTGAATGTATAACAGGTATATGCTCAACAAAAATTAATTTCTGGAAAAAACATTACCTTTAGCGACAGACAGGTGACATAATAGCAATGGAATATCTGAAAAATATCACGTCAGCGACAAATTTCTGACGAAAAATCTAGAAAATCTCAGGCCAGCGACTACACAGCGACAAAAATTTCCTTCGCTAAAACATCTGATACACATAAAATGTGCCAAATATGTATCATAATCCGTCAATGAGAGTGATGGATTAGCGACGAACTCTATAAGCCCAGAATGTGCAAAACCTTCTGGAAAATTTGACAAATTTGGCTCACAAAATCTGTTGTTAATCCTTCGGTAAATAGTCAGAAAGTTTAGCGACGTAACTTATACGTCGTTGATCTGTCGATGGTTTTATGTCGCGCAATCCATCGATAATCAGTCGATATAGCGACAGATTAGCGACGAAAGTTTCGTAGCCACGTTAGTTATTTTGACGGAACCTTTTTGTCGCTAATCCGTCGCTAAATGCAAATAGTGACGAAAAATTATATTTTAGCGACAGATAATTCCGTTGCTAAAACAACATATTTTTGTAGTGATTGTTTTTCGATTCTATGGATTGATTTATTGCAATTATTTGTATATAAATCTAGATCCTATGGTGATTATTAGAGAGCCTAATATGGCTTGCTAGGCCTCTCTAATCAATGGGGTGGATTTTAATTAATTATATTTAATTTTAAATGAGGTACAAAAATGGTGGATGCAAAAATTTGGTTTTCAAAAATGGAAAGATATTAATTTAAACCTATGATTTGAATCATGCAAAGTTTATGCAGAATGTGAATATTTAAATAAATTAGACACCCAGTGGTGTAGCCAGGATTTGGGTAGCGGGTCAAAATCGACTAGTAATTTTTTTAATCTAACAAATTTACAAAAATGCAAAAAAAAAAAAAACTAATGCCAAAAATTAGTCGCAATATATTTTGATTACAAAGACATGTTAAAATAGTTGTATTACATCAAAATCGTCAAAAATTGTTTACAATAATTCCCTATGAGACTTTATATTTTAAAAATGTTGCAAGATGTTCTCATTTTCAACTTTTGCAAAAATGTCTTGCTCAATGTATGTCACTAAAAAATTATTCATAAATTTATCTCTCATTCGGTTACAAAGTGTATTCTTGATAACCTTCATCGCCGAAAATGCTTTTTCAACAGTGGCAATTGCAACCGGCAAGACTAGTGTCAACTTTAAAAGCAAGTACACCAATGGATATGATTTATTCTTCCTTCGCTCAACTAATTTTTTTAGCAAGCTTACAAATCCCCTTTTAACCGAAGAACTCATCATCATAACGGACATCTTCTATAAAGTTCTCAAGTTGATCACCAAGTGCCCTAAACTCCATTGGTAAAAAATCAGATGTGTAGAACTTAGCAAATTAAAGCAATTTTTTCTTATCAAAATCCCTAAATTAATCATATGGTCAATACATGCCATACACAAAAGCAACTATGTACTCACCTCAGAAAAACGATTATTCAACTCTTGAAGTTGTAAATCTATCACCATATAGAACAACTCAACACGATAGAAATGAAGGTTTGTCATCTCTTCAACATTGCGGCATGGTCTTCTCCGAACTACAAACAAGCCTTCCTTGTTTGAAATTTTAATCACATGCTTATTAAAAAAAGAAGATACAACCCCCAATATTTGATCCCATCCGTCATTTCTCATCCTTTGTAGTCGTCGCTTGGCCACTTTAACTCGAGACATGGCATTGGCAATATTTTGATCTTTTTTAACGCTTGGGACAAGTCATTTGTAATTCCCAAAATTTCTTTCATCAAGAGTAATTTGAAGGTAAACTCAAAATATTGCATATTATCTAACAAAATAGTTGCTTCACCTCTATGGTTATCATCGGAACCAACCTCTTCGATAACCTCAAGCACATATATAACCAAGGAAAATAAGTCAACCAAACTCAAAAGTGTACCATAGTGCGAAACCCAACGCATGCCACCGGCCCATTTTAATGTTGATTCTTGATTCAAACCTCTCCCATTCTCTCTTTCACCAATATAAATTTCTTTATTAATCTTTTTAAATTGTTTCTTCCGAAGAATATCTTGACGTTTGCATGAGGCTCCTACAATATTTGACAAAATTATAACTTTGTTAAAGAATAAGACGATCATCTTGTATTTTTTTCAAACGGCTACAAGTGTCAATTGCAATTGATGAGCAAAGCAATGGATATAGAAAGCAGAATTGTTCTCCTTCAAAAACAAACTTTTGAGATCATTAAACTCTCCACGCATATTGCTAGCGCCATCATTGTAACAATACGTTCCGTTCAAGCGGACAGCCGATTCAAATGACGCAAGTGCAATGACCCGACCCGCTTTGCTCAACGAGAAGACTCTTTTGAGGCAAAGGATTTCCCAGACTTGGCCCTTTAGGAGTTCCGGCTTAGGCTTTCAAAGGCTCGCTCGGAGTATCGCTCGACTGAGGCGAATCATTACTAAGGTTGGTGGCTACGATGAACTTGTCTTTGCTTAGCCAGCACACTTAAAATATGGACAATACATGCTAGTCGCTAGGTGAATCACCCCCTGCATGCTAATAAAGAATACAACGCACCTAGCTAAGGGAATAATCCCAACTTGTATTGCTTGTTAACATAAAAATAAAACTTTGCTTATAATTGGACCCTCGCATGCTACCTTTGCCTTGTGCAAGTAGACCCTGCTATGCTTCGGTAGAACGATATATATATTCTTCGTAGTGCACTGTTCACTTGTTTACACTGCACGTCCTTAGATATTATCACTCGGTATGTTCCTTACGGTTTCACTCCTCGCTTTACCCTTAGACCCGTACCAACCGTAAATGCTTATGTTTTCATATGAATGCAATGCTTGCCTGCTTATATGTTAACTTGTACTCGTTGTCTCGATTCAATGCTTGTCAGTTATATTATGCCACAATCAAGTAAATACTATATTGCCTTGTATTCATCCAATTCACCGGAAGACTATCTAATAGTTGTTCCGTGCAAGTATGAACCAGAAAGTATACAGACCGTTAGGTCGCCAAGGCAATTCCCGAACCAGGAGATTGCATCATGTCAAGTAAAGCAAGAATCACAGCTAATGGAGCAAGACTCATTCAGGTATTCGGATCCTTGGTAGTCTCTCTCGAGCGGGCGAGATGGTGTATGCGCCCTTATTGCTACATCATTCTCCGCCCAAGAGACTACGCATTATCTAATGGCTAAGTGAATCGAGAATTAACATGTATCCCGTGAATCTGAAACCTAAGACTTGCATGGTCACGGATAACTCATGCACGAGGTATCATGGATTTCTCGGACGAGCACTGGGGCACCGGGATTGTGCAGGCCTAGGAGAAATCATATAGGGACTCCTCGAGCTTCAGCGGGATGGTGTCTCTGCCTCAAGTTTTTAGCACTAAACCATCACCGTCGAAAGAGTCCGGGTCTCTTCTGTTACGGCGGGATGGTGCGCACCTCGAGTTTTTATTGCTATACCCATCTCCGTCAAGAGACTCATCCAAATGGCTCGTAGCGCCAGCGATGTCATGCCCCGATCCCGCAAGGGTCAATCGTCCTCGCTTAGGGCATGATGTCGTACAAGCCTGGAGTTACGCTAGCACAAGGCAAGAACGTACAGTGATAGGAACCCATTAGAAACACAAGTTAGAAAACACATTCACAGATAGTTAAACACAAGTATAGGAAGAAAATATGCTTTTTATTGATAATTCAGAGTAATTTACATAGAGTTTACATTTGATGCGCCTCTTGGCTACTTGGTTTGCATTACAAAAGAAAAACTCAAAAGGTAGGGCACGCTCCATCAAATAAGCCTTGTCGTCCGTACATTATGCCCTTATATAGATTGAAAGTCCATGCCTCCAAAATAAACTGGCTTCAACTATACTAAAAAATAGAAGAGCTTCTAACGCCTCCTTGTCTATCCACTAGCGTTCCACCGTCTGAGTGCTTGAAATAATTGCCCACAACGTGGGTCAGTACTCAGCTGCACTGGTGAGCGGGACGAACCCACTCGCCTAAATCAACACTTGCTTATTAGGGGAGAGCATGCATTTAGATGATCTTGCTATTGTGAACTAAGTAAATTCAGTTCATATTAGATCCAAGTTTTTGAGGAAACAAATAACGCTGAATCCATAAAGCACATCGGTTGCTTACTCAACCGATGCACACCTTTCCTTCAATGAAACACAAGTATACTTACCATCTGCACAAGACAATAAATTAGCATGTGTTATATCTATATGCGGTCATTAGTGTGATCGACACCATGGGGACTCATCCAAGGCATTGTGGCGCGCCCTGTCAGCCTGGGTAGCAAGCCTTACAGAAGGTCCCGTAATGCATCGCGACTAGCACGATCAAATATTTCTCCCCGGGTCGATACGGTTCTAGTGCCCCAGAATACCGTTTTGAGAAAATGCCAAACCTTGTGCACAAGTTGTCCCAGACCATGCAAATGCGTGAACAGTTCAACTATCATACAATGCATGAGATAAAACAGAAGAAGAAGTAAAGCAGCAATATATATACTTATGCAACAGTTCATATTTTCTCAAATTCGTGTTCCAATTTTGGTGTCCCGTGGGTCCAAACTCTCCGAGGCACCAGGCCGCAACCAATAACCCAATTCCTTTATATAATGGAGCTCGTGTTTGAAACGTGTTCATGAATATATAAGTTAGTCTACAAATCCCAGGTTCCTTTCTTAGTGGCTGGCATGCATTGTGGCTAAGGATTTCCAAGACGTTCAACCGAGCATCATCGATTGAAGGTTTGAAACATTAGAGATGTGGATGTGAAGAAGTAGGAAAGGAGGGTCCGAACCACTCACTGATTAAAGGAAGTGCTGAAAGAAGGAGTCCCGCCTAGCGACGATCAAACGTCAGTTACGCGGACCTGCAATAGCACGAGCACCAGGTTAGAATCCTTTGCCTATCCTTCCTGCAGAATACCCCAAGAATCAAAGCTCCAAACAAGAAAGCCAACAGCGAAAACCAAGTAAATCGAAAGCAACACCAAAATAAAATCCCAAAGCGATATCAAGAAAACCAAGCAACAAAGTACGAAAACTATTAGACTTGTTTCAATAGAGGCCTATCCATGATTTCGAAAGGATCATCATATTTTGTCCGTGTCAAGAGGATGTCGAAGTTCTAAATACCAAACTATGACTCAAACAGACTAGCCACAAGCCCAATTATATAGTGCGCATCCCGGTCGGATCGGGGTTTGAGGCACTACATAATATACCACTAAGAAAAAGTTTCGTCCCAAAACTTAAGAATAAGATCTTACCTCCGACTAAACGAACAATGAAGGATACTTCTCCTTCATCTCCATCTTTATTTCCTATATCGATTCCTCTACTGAATGGTTCTGCCATAAAATATGAACTAAGGACATGGTATGGTTCCGTAGCACATTCTCTTTGCGATCCAAAATTTGCACGGGCTTCTCTGAGTACGATAAGTCTGTGCGCAGTTCCAATTGCTCGAAGATAACCACATGAATCAGATCATACGTATACTTTCGAAGTTGAGATACATGGAAGACATCGTGCCCTTCGGCCAGGGCGGGGGATAGTGCAATCTGATAGGCTACAACTGCCACACGCTCAAGTATTTCAAAAGGGCCAACAAATCTGGGACTCAATTTGTCTTTAATGCCGAAGCGCATTACTCCATGCATTAGTATCACTTTCAAGAAGATGTAATCCCCAACCATAAACTCCTAGGGTCTTTGATGAGCTTCAGCATAGCTCTTTTGTCGGCTCTGCGCAGTGCGGAGTCTTTCTCAAATCAAGCGAACTTTCTCAACTGCCTACTCCACCAGCTCTGGCCCGAGTACCTGCCACTCGCCGACTTCGTCTCAACAGATTGGAGATTGATACTTCTGCCCATAGAGCACTTTGTACGGTGCCATCTGGATGCTCGATTGGTAACTGTTGTTGTACGCGAACTCCGCTAACGAAAGGTGTGTGTCCCAACTAGTCTTTAGATCGATTGCACATAGTCGTAACATATCTTCAAGTATCTGATTCGTCCTTTCCGTCTGGCCGTCAGTCTGGGGGTGGTATGTGGAACTGAACTTTATCTTGGTGTCCAAAGCAGACTGTAGGCTAGTCCAAAAATAAGATTAAAAAACGTCCATCGCAATCCGAGATGATTGAGGCATGTACTCTGTGTAGTCGAACAATCTCGTTAATGTAAATTTGTGCTAACCGATCGACGGTCCATGTAACTTTGATAGGGAGAAAGTGGGCAGATTTGGTCAAACGATCTACTATGACCAAATCGTATCGTGCCCCCGCGGCATCCTTGGAAAGCAGACGATAAAATCTATTGCGATGTTGTCCCATTTCCATTCGGGAATAACGAGGTTCTGCAGCTCCCCATCGAGCCTCTGATGTTCATCTTTCACCTGTTGACAGGCCACACACTATGACACAAAGGTCGCTACAGCCCGCTTTATATCGTGCCACCAGAAGGTCCTGTTCAAGTCCTGGTACATCTTGATGCTCCTCGGATGTAAGAAATACTTCGCATAGTGTGCCTATGTCATGATTTTCCTTCGGAGTACTGGGTCGCTAGAAACACACAATCTTTCTGTCATCTGTAAGGTCCCATCTTCGCCTTCCATGAAGTTGGACGTCTTTCCTGCCGAGATCAGCCTACGTACCTTCGTTAGAAACTGATCATCCCTTTGAGCAGATTCGATTCTATCACGCAAACTCGGCTCAAGATGGAGTTGTGCCAGCTGCATTTCTCTATGCCAATCTGGAAACTCGATGTCCATCGCCTCTAGATCCTAAAGTAAATGGTTGTTTATGGATAGCGAGCCCACGTGCTTTTGACTCAGAGCATCAGTAACGATATTTTCCTTGCCCGACGTATATGTGATCGTCAGGTCGTAGTCCTTTATCAGTTATAGCCAGTGCCGCTGCCGGAGGTTCAGTTCCCATTGGGTGAATAGGTACTTGAGGATCTTGTGGTCTGTATAGATTTTGCAAGCAACACCATAAAGATAATGCTACCATAACTTTAGTGCAAACATAATTGCCACCAGTTCTAAGTCATATATTGGGTAGTTTTTCACGTACGGCTTCAATTGTCTGGAGGCGTACGATATTACCTTGTCCCTTTGCATGAGAACACACCCTAAGACGAGTCTTGAAGCATCGATGTATATCTGAAACTTATCTACTCCATCTGGAAGTGCAAGTATTGGAGCTGAAATAAGCCATTACTTTAGCTCTTGGAAGCTAGCTTCGCAGTCGTCACTCCACTCGAATGCAATCCCTTTCTGAGTAAGGCGAGGCCAATTTAGAAAAATCTTTCACGAACCTACGGTAGTATCCCGCTAGGCCGAGAAAGCTACGAACTTCACTGGCCGACTTATGTTGCTTCCAATCCACCACCGCCTCTATCTTCTTTTGGTCTATGGTGACATCTTCTACCGAGATGACATGTCCAAGGAATGCCATATTGTTCAACCAAAACTCACACTTGCTGAACTGTGCGAACAACCAATGCTCTCGTAATGTTTATAACACGATCTTCAAGTGTTCCCTGTGTTCCGTCTCATCCTTGGAATAGATTAGGATATCGTCAATAAGCACGACCATAAACTTGTCCACAAATGGCTGGAATACGTGGTTCATCAAATCCATGAAGGCTGCTGGAGCGTTTGTCAAGCTGAACGATATTATAAGTGTCACGTCCTGATCTCCCGCAGGTAAATCGGCCGTTCCCGCTAGGCGAGAATCACCGCGCCAGCGCTCTCGCGGAATGATCGCTTTGACCCATCCGAGCGTGATACCGCACGAGCGTGAGCCACGCCCGTGCAAGAACGTGGTTCATTGGCTGGCGGTAAGAGTTCTAAGCCACAGAGTCGTATAGATTATCCGAGTGCAGCGGACTCATGAACGCATAGGCGATCGGTAACAAGTTCACTGAGTCAACAATATAGCGAAAGCAATAAATAACACAAGTTGAAGTAAAGTAACTCTTTATTGATGTAAACAAGTGTTACAGGCGACGTATAGCCGAGATTACAAGTCGCTCAAGCCTCTCTCTCTGAAACAATAAAAATGTGCCAAGTGGCTACAATTATGGAATGATTGTACAGGCGATATTCACAATATTATGTCTTGTATATGTGCTTCAGTTCTGGACTTAACACGCACGAAGGAGGAATCCGCACCGAACGAGGTCCTTCCGCACCCTGCAAACGATCTGGTGGGTTATCAGTACATTGAATGCACTGGTGGGGAGGCTACTCGCCCGCTCGATAAATCCAAACACGTAATAAAGGTTCCGTGCACCAACTATTATGTTGTCTTTCTAGTTGTCTTTCTAGTTGCCTTAGGATCAGTTTCATGCAAGATTCAGTCACTGGAGAGAATGGTATGCAGCGAAAGAACAATGAGCGCTACACGCCATCTCGTCCAGCACAATGGACTGTACAATAGAGTTGAGTTCCATCCGGATCGGATCGGTCCCAGTAGCCCGGTGACCGTCCGTGGAACTATACCTCATTTCCGGGTTGTCTGCGGCATACAGGTCAGGGTCTTTTCCAAATTCACGAGATACACGAGTACACGAGAACAGGAGTACAGGAGAAAATGAGTAAGGAGGTGCTTGAATCATGATTTTGTACAGTGAATAACTTGCCTTGATGCATTCCCCTGGTTCGGGGCTGCCTTAGCGACCTAACGGTCTCGGATACTTTTAGGTTCATTCATGCATGGAACGACTACTTAGTAGTCTTCCGGGGTTTGGATAAAAATAAGGCAACATACAAGTAGACAAGTATGTATTTGTATAAACACAAGTATTCACGTTAGCTCGGGCCCGAAGGTAAGCCGAGGAGTGAAACCGTAAGGGGACTTCCCGAGCGACACGTTATAGGGTAGCATGCGAGGGTCTGAACATATATAAGCAATATTTTATTTCCATGTTCTAGCATAAGCAATACAAGTTGGGATTATTCCCTTAGCTAGGTGTGTTGGATTCTTATTAGCATGCAGGGGGTGATTCACCTAGCGACTAGCATGTATCATTCTACATTTTATGTGTGCTAGCTAAGAAAAGACAAGTTTATCGTAGCCACCCACCTTAGCGATGATTCGCCTCGGTAGAGCGATACGTCAAGCGAGCCTCTGAAAGCCTAAGCCAAGATCCTGTAGGGACAAGTCTGGATATCCTTTGCTTCTTATTTGAGGCAAAGTGGGTCGGGACATTGCACTTTTGCCATTTGAATCGGTAGTCCGCTTGAGCGGAACGGGGTGTTACAATAAGAAATTTATAGTGTCCATATCGGGTTCAGAATGCTTACTTGGGAACATCATCGGATTTTATTTTCAACTGGTGATAACCCGACCTAAGATCGATTTAAGATAATACTGTTGCACCTTGTAGTTGATCAAACATGTCATCTATCCTTGGTAATGGATACTTGTTCAGCACGGTAGCCTTATTCAGTTCTCGGTAGTCGATGCACAGATGCATGGATCCGTCCTTCTTTTTTACGAATAGCACTGGAGCTCTCCATGGAGAAACACTTAGGCGAATGTATCCTCGGTCCAACAGATCTTGCAACTGCACCTTCAGTTCCTTTAGCTCTGTTGGGGCCATTTGATAGGGTGCCTTCGATATCGGTCGCGTATCCGAAAAGGTGTCAATGGAGAATTTGATCTCTCGATCAGGAGGCATTCCAGGCAGCTCGTCCGGGAACACGTCGAGGAAATCTGCTATGACATCAGCCTGAGCTGCATCTGTACCTTCCTGCCGGGTGTCTCGAACAGAGGCTAAGTACCCTTCACAGCCCGAATACAATATGCGCCTAGCCAAAATTGTTGATATTACCATTGTCGTCTTCGGTGTAGCGCTGCACGAATAATAGAAGTCTGTCTCGCCGGGTAGACGAAATACGACTCGCTTCTCTGCGCACTCAATTGTTGCATGAAAATACCCCAACCAGTCCATTTCGAGAATAATGTCGTAATCCTTAATGTCTAGAACAATGACATCTAAGAAAAGATTCCTGCCTCTGATGCAAATATAGCCGTCCCTACAGATCGCATTGGCGGGCATGTCGACTCCCGAAGGGGTACTCACGCAAAGGTTCATATTTAAAGGAGTGGAAGCTAATTTATTCTCAACAATAAAATTAGCAGATATGAAATTATGCATAGCACCTGAATCGAATAAGACTCTAGCGGACAATTCTTGGAAAAGACAGGTACCTGTTGTAGTATCTCAAATCCCGATCCGACCGGGACATGCACTATATAATTGGGCTTGTGGCTAGTCCGTCTGAGTCATAGTTTAGATATTCGGCATCCTCTTGCCACGGACAAAATGTGATGATCCTGTCCAACTCATGGATAGGCCTCTATTGAAACAAGTCCAATAGTTTTCGTGTTTGGTTGCTTGGTTTTCTTGATTACCGCTTTGGGATTTTTATTTGGTGTTGCTTTCGATTTGCTTGGTTTATGCTGTTGGCTTTCTCGTTTGGAGCTTTGATTCTTGGGGAGTTCGGTAGGAAGGATAGGCATGAATTCAAACTCGGTGCTCGTATTGTTGCAGGTCCGCGTAACTGACGTTTGATCGTCGCTAGGCGGGACTCCTTGTTTCAGCATTTTTCCCTTAACCAGTGAGTGGTTCGGACCCTTCTTTCCTACTTCTTCACGCCCACGTCTCTAATGTTTCAAACGTTTACTCGATGATGCCCGGTTGGATGCCTAAAAAATCCTTAGCCACAATGCATGCCAAGCCACTAAGAAAGGAATATGGGATTGTAGACTAACTTCATTATATGCTTGCACACCTTATAAATTTGAGTTTGTTTGTAAAGGAATTTGGTTGTTGGTTACGGCCTGGTGCCTCGAATAGAGTTTGGACCTACAGGATACCAAAATCGAAACTTGGTTTGAGAAAATATGAACTGTTGCATAAGTATCTATTTTGCTGCTTTACTTCTTCTGTTTTATTTCATGCGTTGTATGATATATGAATTGTTCATGCATTTTCATGGTCTGGACAACTTGTGCACAAGGTTTGGCTTTCCTTGAACCGGTATTCTGGGGCGCTGGAACTGTATCGACCCGGGGGGGATATTTGATCATGCTAGTCATGATGCATTGCGGGACCTTCAGCAGGGCATGCTATCCGGGCTGACAGGGCGTGCCGCAATGCTTGGAATAAGTCCCTAAGGTGTCGATCACACCAATGATCGCATAGAATAGAACACATGCTAATTTATTGTCTTTTGCAGATGGTAAGTATACTTGTGTTTCGTTGCAGGGAAGACGTACGTCGGTTGAGTAAGCAACCGATGTACTTGTTAGATTTACTATTGTTTTTATTCCTATCAAAAAATACAACTGATATGAATTGAATTCACTTACTTCTTTATAGAAAGATCATCTTAATGCATGATCGCCCCTAATAAACTAGTGTCGATTTAGTCGAGTGGGTTCGTCCCGCTCACTAGTACAAGTTGAGTACTGACCCACGTTGTGGGCAACTATTTCAGGCACTCTGGCGGTACAACACTAGTGGATAGACGAGGAGGCGTTAGGAGCACCTCTATTTTAAAGTATAGTTGGAGTCAGTTCATTTTGGAGGCATGGACTTTCAACCTATATAAGGGCGTAATGTATGAACAACGTGGACTATCTGATGGAGGGCGCCCTGCCTTTTGAGTTTTCTTTTTGTAATGCAAATCAAGTTGCCGAGAGGCGCATCAAATGTAACATCTATGTAAATTACTCTAAATTATCAATGAAAAGCATGTTTCTTCCTATACTTGTTGTAGAAGCATGAAATTATACGCGTATTATACAGTCAAAACCCCCAACATACATGAAGTCCGCATAAAATAGAGCTTCAGCGCTGTGTAGCATAAAATATGACTTCAGAGCTATACGCGTAAAACAGAGCTTCAGAGCTGTTTGGCGTAAAGTAGAACTTCAGAGCTGCCCGCGTAAAGCAGCACTTCAAGGCTGTTTTGGCGTAAAAGGTTATTATACCCTCCGGCATAAAATACGTTTGTTTTTAATGCAACGTAAAGTTGTACGAGGAACTCTTCGTATTTCTCGGATGAATCTGTCAGACCAAACAGTGAACCTGACTCCTAATAAAAGTACTGCACGATGATCGAGAGGACGGCTGTGATGATAATTTCGCACAGAGACCCAGGCTGTCGTTTAGTGACATATTCTTGATACAAGTCATTTTTACGCATTCAAAGAATATGCTGCCTATTCTACATGGGCAGAAATGAGTCTTTACGCTCAAGATGAGACAAAATCAGACGCCACGTCAAAACCTGTTTCTCGTATAGAGCTCGAGGCATATCTCTGCATTTAATGCAGGAGATGGGGTCATATCTCTACATTTAATGCACGAGATTTTGTTCTATTTTTAAATAACTGGGAAATCTAAAACTGTGACTAATACGCTCACATCACCATCCTTGCATTTTACGCCAACCAGGCTATTTTCAACTATAGGAGTACATCGTATGCTATCTCCTCGAAATACGCCAACTCGGCTATATTTACAAAGGTACATGATAAGGCTATTTAGTCCAAAATACGCTCAAGACCTCAATCGTGATAGATAATTGGCTATTTTATGCTGGTTGTTTATTATTCATGAATCCTCAAGTTTTACGCAGAGCTTGGCTTTTACGCCAATAAGATAATTATTTACCTTTTATGCCAACCATCTTTACGCAAGGTGCAGTTACCTACGTGGCTTGCATGTCATGATCTTCGAGAAGCAGTTATACGTGTTACCTCATAAAGGGACACGTGGCATACGCATGTTCAGAAGACAATGGGAACGTGGGTAGCAGTTATTATAACCACAGCGTAAAAAAAGTCTTTTTCTTCACAGTTTGGTCTTTTATGCCAACAAGACATTTATTTGGCTTCTATGCCAACCATCTCTACGCAAGGTGCAGTTACCTACGTGGCTTGCATTCCGTGATCTTCGAGAAGCAGTTATACGTGTTACTTTATAATGGGACACGTGTCATACACAGATTCAGAAGATTATTTGAACGTGGGTAGCAGTTATTATAACCGCCGCGTAAAAGATGCAACTTTCTTCACAGTTTGGCCTTTTACGCCAACAAGACAGTTGCTTGGCTTCTTCCGCCAACTTGGCAGTTATTTACTTGATTTCTATAAATAGAGACCCCGGTCACAGGGTGAAAGGGACAGACACCCGAGATCAGACGGATCAAGATCAAGATCAAGGATCAGAGACAGAAGCACAAGGAGAGATCAGAGAGCAAAAACAGAGAGTATTGATTGGCAACTTTGGCAACGAGAATACAATCCCACTTGCAACCTTTGAAGCTTCTTTTTCTTCTACAGCACTTCTTCATCATCGTGTGGTCCAAAGAACAAAGTGATCGACCGCAGATCAGACTCCTATAGCAATTCTTTCCCAGAATCATTTTTATTGTACTTAACATCCTCGTATTGGATCAATTGTACTCTTTTTCTTGTTTGTAAGCAAAAAAAGGAAAGGTTTCGTATAAACCCTATTCTTCTCTCATTTTTATTTATTTATCATCAAACACAAGATGGCGACTCTACTGGGAACACTTCCTCATCTGACGAGAAAGAAATTGCTCAACACGATGCTGTATCCATTAGATCGACGAAGAAGACTTTGGTCGTCCAGTTCGACCAATCTGCCTATGAAGACATGCTTCATGTAGGGGGTAGCTCTCATCCCTCCTCTGTCCAAAATAATAGGAAGCTGCGTAAAGTATGGATGCCTAAGACATCCTCTACCCTTCCTGCAAGCTCCCACTATCTGATCAACAAAGTTGTGACAATACATCCAACATACCCTGTGCGTAAAAATTTGTCTCCCGTTTGTGACATGGTAGACAAAACTTCTGGCAATGCCTCAGTGCCAATCCAGAAGTCTCAGACGCGCCTTGCGCGTAAAACTTTATCTCCCGTATGTGACATGATAGACAAAACTTCTGGCAATGCCTCGGGGCCAATCCAGAAGTCCCAGACGCGCCCTGTGCGTAAAACTTTGTCTCCCTTCTGTGACGTGGCAGACAAAACTTCTGGCAATACCTCAGTGCCAATCCAGAAGTCTCAGCCGCACCTTGCGCGTAAAACTTTATCTTCCGTCTGTGACGTGGCAGACAAAACTTCTGGCAATGCCCCAGTGCTAATCCAGAAGTCTAAGATGCGCTCTACGCGTAAACCTTTGTCTCCCGTCTGTGACGTGGCAGAGAAAATTTCTGGCAAGGCCCGAGTGCCAATTCGGAAATTTCAAACCCGCCCTACGCGTTAAAATACATCTCCCGTCTATGATGAGGCAGATGTACCCTTTGATTGCACCAAGGGAAAACAAGTGGCGAATCTTCCAACCTCTAGGCTTTTACGCCCATAAGAAAAGAAAGTTCCCACTTTACAGATTATGCGAACTTTCCCTGTTTTACGCGAACCTGTGCAAAAATCCAAATTATTCCAGGATAGGTCTGTCCCCGTAAAGAAGAATCATGTCACGAAAAGATACGCTCCTCGGACAGATGATGGGTCATATGCTACTCACATTGGTGAACTGTTGTATTCCTATGGCAGAGAGAGGGTTATGATTCCTAATCTACATCTTCCTACTGATGTAAAAAGGCAGAATAAGCCTTCTTCTTCTTCTGGTAATTTCCCTTATTTACGTGATTTCTTGATCCAGAAACACAAAGACAGGGTCAAAATCAAGATTTAGTGCCCCTAACTACCAAGCATTGGGAGATCATGTGGGAAGTAGCATCGACATCTAATATCGTCGTGACATATGGACCACATGAAGAATCTGTCTTTATTGTTCCACCTACTCGCAATAATCAGTATCGAATAATCTTCGGTCGAATGCGGAATAGACCGATTGTACAAGAAGATTCTCACGAGTCTAATGGTGGGAAAATACAAATCCACAGATATAGCCTACAGGCTTTAAAGATTATGCAAAACATGGGTTATGATTTGAAGTTGAAGCAAGACTTCAATTATAGAAAAGGCAGACGAATACCGTTGCATGGTGATCCTTACTATCAATGAACTCGTTTTGGGTTAGGGTATACCGCATCTCTTCCAAACTCCAAACCTCCAGAGTCTGATCCTGTAATACCAGAGACAGGTCCTTTTAAATCAACTTCTGTGGACAAAGGCAAACAAAAAGAAGAAAAAGAACCAGACAACGACATGTCTGGGGTAGTCTCCCTCGATAAAACAGAGCAGCATCCAAAGCTGGGGGTAGAATTCCATCTGAGTCTGAAGATGATGCAACTATGACCATCTTCCCTGGGGACCGTACGACTCAGGTATCGGGAGCCCGAAAGCCAAAGGGGACTTTCTCCTTCAATGAGGATGACATCATTTAAATCTTTAATATATTGATGAAGGAAAACAAACTTCGGCTACCCAACATCAGATACCCTGAAAGGGCTGGCAAGGTCGATGACCCAGAATATTGTCTCTTTCATCGGTACATTCATCATCCCACAAAGGCATGTTATATACTAAAAAGGAGAATCCAGGAGTTGATCGACGCTAAAGTCATCACTTTGCATTTATAAACGAGAAGACAGTCACTCAAAATTGATCTCAGGTCTATCCTCACTCAGCAAATTACTTCACGTGAATTTTTCAGAAATGGGTTCACGTCCATATTACCTCTGAACTGTTATCCAAACATTTTTTTCCCAGCTGAGTTTGCCATGTCCAAGTGACCTCTGAGCAGACATCCCGGGTTGTTGCTATCGATCAGTTCATGTTTATATTACCTCTGAACTACATCTCTCCACTTTCTCCGGCAGAGTAAATTTATCACCATAAAAATGGTCACTTCCATATTACCTCTGTCCTATTTTTTCTTTACCCCCACAGAGTCATATCTTACCACGTCTACATTACCTTTGAGTAAGATATTTCCAGAACTTTTTCATGTCCGTATTACCTATGGGTAAAGTTCTGCTCTTCGACTTTCTATTATCACGTTCGCATAACCCCTGGTAGTGCTAGTCATTTCAGCTTATTATCTGTACTTAAGGTACGCCATGGGTAAAAAGTCCACAACCCAGATGTACAAATCAACTCTCGGTTCTTCATCCCCAGCAAGTGCCTGTGTGCAATATTTTATCCTTCGTTATAATTTTTTGTAAAAAACCATCATCCATATCCAAGAGTCCTACGCAATGGATGAGGGATCCTCAAAATCTCCCTAATGAAGCAATCTTTAGGCCTACTTGCACACTCCCGCGGTGACTATTCAAACCAATCTCGTTAGATGCTAGCCATGTCCATATTACCTCTGAGCTATCATCCCATCAATCTTTCCAGCGGAGTGATCCTTTGGTCTATCTTTATGTTCGGATAGACCACACTCAACGAATCACTCCTTAAGGAATTTTTTGGACATTAGTTTACGTTCATATTACCTCTGAACTGCTGTCATAATATTTCTCTCAGGTTGAGTTTGTCATGTCCATATTACCTCTGAGCAAATCTTCCGAGTTCCGGCTATCGATTATCATGTCCATATTACTTCTGATATCGGTTGTCATCTCAACTTAGCACCCGTACTTAATTTTAAGTACGCTAGTGGTGTTAGTTCCACAAAAACTTCCACATCCATATTACCTCTGGCAGGGCTTGTCTTAAACTTATTACTTGCACTCTCGTGCACAAGAAGTAATAGGTCCACAAAAAACCTCTCCTCTGTGGGATGTCCGTAATCGAAATAAATAATTCACGTCTACATTATCTCTCAAACAAAAATATGCCTCTCTACTATCCCCACAGAGTCATATTTTACAGCGTCCACATTTCCTCTGGCAGGACTTGTCTCAAACCTACTACTTGCACTAACGTGCGCAAAAAATAGTGGGTCCACAAAAAACTGTCACATCTATATTACCTCTGTCAGGACTTATTTTGAACTTATTATTTGCACTCAACGTGTGCTACAAATAATAGGTCCACCAAGGATCCCCCAGTGGGATGTCCTCAACAAACACGGTATTATACTACGTCCATATTACCTCTGGTACGATATCTGAAGTTCACACAAACAATCATAAAGAAAGGGAGGGCCCTTATGTGAGAAACAACATTCTCAAATGGCGCTTACAGGTTAGCCAAACCTAATAGAGATTTAATAATGTCTCCTATCAACGGCAAATTCCCGAAGATGTACTATGCTTGATCTCCTTTGCTTAATGGTGTCACGACCCGCACCCGGAATTTGGGCATGAGTCGTGGGTACGTCCAGCCTACGCCGCAGCATCGGCGGTAGAACGCTGTCTAGGTCACAAGCATAGCATATCCTGTCAATAGTCTCAACTTCGTACGAAGGACAATGATAAATAAACCACAGTTATATAATATACTCAATCACAAACTGTAAGAATAATGGCACGATGAGAATAGAAAAGAGTTCTATAAAACCAACCACAATAATCCAACTCAAAACCTGGGTCTAAATGACCTCACAAAGTCACACAATAATAAATACATCTCAGTCTCAGTCTAAAATAATAATGCAGAAAATAGTCTAAGAGCAGCCAGGTACGTTCTCCTCTAGGCTAGGCAACTCCTCTAGGGTTTCTGCAGTGAAATCACCCTCTAATCCTGGGCCGTAATGAGTGGGGCAAAGATCCTCCAGGTCCTCTGAAAAATGTTATCCAGTCAGGATTGGAGCGAAGCACAAGCACTAACAGCAGTTTCATTAAATTGACAAAATCTATAAACAGTGTAAGAGATACAAGATGGAAATAAATGCTGAAAATGAGAAGTACAGGAGAAAATGAAATAGACAAATAGAGCATCTAGCAATGAACAATAAACAGTGAATGCTAGAACAAGTAAATCTGAATAAAGATAAACATCTAACTAAGTGTTTGAAATATTAGTTTATCATGTGATCGGCTTGGGACTAGATCAGGCTGGTTATATATGATTAGCTATGATTTTTGAAGGTCAGGCTAACCATATGGTTAGCTATGATGCATGATAATGGTCAGACTAATCATATATAACAGCTATGAAGCATGATGATGGTCAGGCCGCACCCGACGTGAGAAGTGGGGTGAGCTATGATGCATGGTAAGTTTGGATATAATCACATAATCTACTAATAGTTCTCCATCCCCCAGCTAGCACGATGGATTCCAATCACGACTCCTCATGATGGGGATCTAGGGTGCTAACCCGTGTATCCACAGTGTCGGAATCAAGTATGTAATACACTATAATTTATAGAAGTAATCAACCATGAAAACTGTCAGAGAATGTACTCGCCTGTGGTCCTGAGCAAAATGTGAGGATCGATGTCCAAAGTGGAATCACAATGACCTATATATAAGATAACAATGTTAAAATGGTGTTTGGAATATAAAAGTGTTTAACTAAGTTGAAATGAGGGTGTTAGGCCATTTCTAGGTCTATACTAGGTTTACCTATGGTTAACTAGATCATTTGGTCAAAATCTAATTAATACTAGTCTTATGCTAGTCTATAACTGCCATACTAGAGTTATTTATACTTACCTAAAATATATAGGGTAGTGTTTATATAGTAACTTAACTTATACCTTATTCATATAATTAATACCCTCAACCCAAAACTAGCTACACACTTGATACTCCCCTTGATGTTAATATTCATAACCCACACTTATTTTTGTACTGATATAACCCCCTTATCTAGCACTTGATGAAATTAGCCACTACACACACACACATGCCTCACAGGCACACACACTGGCACTGTTTCTGAAGATACACACACAGTTCACAACTGCTCTCTCTCCCTTCCTTCTCACATAGGCACAATTACTCACCCAATTCAATACCCTCATACCCACAGTCTACATACAGATACAGTTCCTCACTCTCATAATACCTCACTGCACTCACACAGGAACTCACTGCACTCACAGGAAATATCTACACACACACAGCCAATTCACAGCCATACTCACTGAATTATTGATACACAGGTACTAATCACACAATACTGATATACACATTAACTGAGACACATAGGTAGACACATACTGACACACAGGTAGGAGTTCACTGCACCCAGGCACAAAATACTGATTCATAAACAACTACACACACTGCTGTATTTAGACACCAAGACACTGACACTCAATTAGTTCTAGGATACACACTGAATTCTCTCTCCCTAGTACACACATCAACACTGAAATTCATATACACAGGCAACTGCTATTGATGAATAAAAACTTGGGACACTCTTAAAACAGGGTCACACAGACACAACTACACAAAGGCCCAGGCCTATCACACAGGCACACATACAAACCTCAACACCCTATACTCACACAGGTACTGATACTCTAGTTTTACACAGCTAACACCCACACACACTAATTCCTAACTCAACACACACACAGAAAATTATCTAACTGTGAACTCAGGAATATATATACAGGTTCTTAGTTCACTGTTCTCTCCCTTCTAATATCTGAACATACCGAGACAGTTCAATTTCTGAACACAAACCTCACACACAGTATCACTTGCACAGAAATTTTTCCCCAATGCACACACATATACATATTCAAAGATTTCTACACATGCATATGAGTGAACTGGAGCTCACTGGCACTCTAGAACTGACACTGCACAAGATACACATTCAACACACACAACTCCCTGATACACTGCTCTACCTACTGACACAGTTAACACACAGGGTGCATATGGATACACTCACACACACTGGCTCTAGGCTCCTACTGACACACTAGGTTCTCTTATACACCTACACACTTAGATCTCAAGCCACACATCACTCACTGGCACCCTAGTACACACTGATACCATAAATTCTACACTACCACACAATAATTTTCTGATACTAGTGCCCCCCCTCCCTCCTTACTGCTGATACATCACAGTGAATAGGGAAGGCTAAAACACTCAGGTAAACATACCTACTACCTCAACACACATACACCTTAATACATAGGACCTGAAAATTAACACTGGCACTCTATATGGAACACAGTCATTGATTTCCACCCTACACAGTATCACAACTTATACTACTTGCTCCCCTTAACCCAAATAACTGAATACACATCTCACTGAACACACACAGGTCCTAACTCTACACACAGGGACACACAGGAAATAACATAGGGATACACATCAACCTAGACATACAGATACACAAAATTCCCTAGAACTAATCACTGAGGAACACACTGGTAATTAACTGCACAGTTTCTTCCCAAACCAACTGTACACACACAGGTTTTAATAACACCCAGATCTCTCTCTCTGCACAGGGATTACACCCGACTGCACACTGTTCTCCTCAACTCGAATGTGCCCAACGAACCCCACTGTACACGCCACAGATCTAAACCCGACTGTGCACCACCTATTTATAACACAATATATATATATACATATAGATTCATATATCAATTATGCAGAAATTTAAATAAGTTAGATAGGTAAGTTCCTAATAACATTTCATCAAACATATATAGTGCAGAAACGAAATTACCTAAAACCCATGAATCCCTCTAACTCAAACCCTAAAATCAAGATCAAAACTTAAATGTAGGAGATGTAAACATGCCTACACGAAATCCTTAGGTTTAGGGCTCCAGAAATTAGGGGAGAACACCCGAAAATTTACCAAAACCCTAGATCTCCTAGGTGTTCATGTAGAATCCCAAAATTTTGAATTCTAAACCTTAGGGTGGGTTCCTAAAGGCCATTATCATCTGTAACAGAATTTAAAGGAATAGAAATAGGGTTTTTACCTGCAGGGATGGTTTCTTCAATGAGGTTCTTCTTCTTCAAGGCTTCCTGACCCACGTTCCTTGCTTTCCTTGCTTGGAGAAGGAAGGTGGAAACCCTAGGGTTAGGATTTCGAAATCTGGAAGAGGGGAGATGGTTTCTCTTGATGGAGGCTAGGGTTTCTCTACTACATGAAGAATGGTGGCTCCCTTTTATATAAACAACTAGGTTAGGGTTTCCAAGCTTAGTTTTAGGTTAAACCTTTATGGTTAGGTCATGTAGAACCCAATTAACTAGGGTTTAGGCCTGCTAGAGTTTGAGGGTTCACCCTAAAATTTGAATTCTAGGGTTTCACTAGAACTGGGTTTTTAAATTAGGGTTGACTCACTAGGGTCTGTCCTAATGAGTTCTAGGGTTTTGACCTAAAACTAAATATTACAAATAATAATATAATTAGTTACAAAACTCAGCAATTAATTAAATTCATAATTATTTAAAATAGCTAAATTACACAAATGCTCTTATATGGAAAAGTGGTAGTGACAAGTCTACCCTCCTAAAAGAAATTTCGTCCTCGAAATTGGACTGAACTACAACAAGAATGAAATCAGAAAAGGAATATACCTCAAGTCTAGAAGAGATACGGATATTGCTCGCACATTTCGTCCTCTCTCTCCCAGGTCGACTCCCCTGGAGAGTAGTGTCTCCATGCAACACGAACCAAAGGAATAGTTTGGTTCCGCAACACCTTCTCTCTGCGGTCCAAGATCTCTACGGGCTGCTCGGGGTAGCTGAGCGTCGGACCAACCTCAATCTCCGAGTAATCAAGTACGTGACTAGGGTCTGCCACGTACCGTCTCAACTGCGACACATAGAACACATCATGCACTCCCTCCAATGCAGGCGGCAAGTCCAGTCTATATGCTACTGCACCTACCCTCGCAAGAATGCCAAAGGGTCCGATGTAGCGTGGGCTAAGCTTCCCGCCTCTGCCAAAACGAATCGTTCCACGCGTCGGAGAAATCCGTAGGAAAACTAGATCGCCAACCTAAAACAAAACAGTCTCAACACGCAGTCTAACAAACAAACACAAGCCAGAAAACAACAATCTATACCTGAAACTCAAGGGGTCTACGGTGGCTGTCGGCCCAATGCCGCTGTCTGTCCTGCGCCACTCGCAGTCTGTCTCTGATGAGTTTCACCTTTTCTGCTGCATCCACGACCATTTCTGGTCCTAATAAGGCCCTCTCTCCAACGTCGTCCCAAGATAATGGTGTACGACACCTTCGTCCATAAAGAGCCTCAAATGGTGATATCTCGATGCTGGCCTGGTAGCTGTTGTTGTAAGCAAACTCTACCAGGTGCAGATGATCCTCCCAAGAACCTCCGAGATCTAGAACGCAAGTGCGTAGCATATCCTCGAGAGTCTGAATAGTCCGTTCAGACTGCCCGTCTGTCTGGGGGTGATATGCGGAACTGAACTTGAGCTGAGTGCCCAAGCTAGCTTGCAGACTCCTCCAGAAGTGGGAAGTGAAACGACTATCCCGATCCGAGATGATGCTTACAGGAACTCCATGAAGCCTAACAATCTGTCGCACGTACATCTCTGCTAGCCTCTCTGTCGACGTGCCCACCTTGAAAGGTAAGAAATGGGCTGATTTGGTCAACCTGTCCACGATGACCCAAATCGCGTCCTTCCCTCCTGGAGAACGTGGAAGCCCTGAAACGAAATCCATGGTCACGTGCTCCCATTTCCATTCTGGAATCGGTAAAGGTTGAAGCAAACCTCCTGGCCTCTGCCGGTCTGCCTTTACCTGCTGGCACACTAGATACCGAGATACGAAGCGTGCTACCTCGCGCTTCATTCCATACCACCATACGTGCTCCCTCAAGTCTCGATACATCTTGTTGGCACCGGGATACATCGAGTACTGAGAGCGGTGTGCCTCCTGTAAAACCTCCTCGCGCAGCTCCCCGCTCGGCACACACATCCTCGTGCCGTGCCGTAAAGAACCGTCATCTGCGATAGTAAAGTCGTCCGACAATCCCATCCGAACCTGTGCCCTGATACTCCTCAGAGCCTCATCTTCGTACTGCGCAGCTCTGATCCTGTCCATCAGTTCGGACTGTATCTGCAATCCCCACATCTGAATCTCAGTACCGGGAACTAACACTTCAATCTCTAAGCTCTCCAAATCAGCCAACAAATGCCTATCTGTCGTCAAGTACATAGCCGTCGGATACCTGCTCAAGGCATCGGCGACTACGTTAGCCTTCCCTGGGTGGTACTGCAATGAGATGTCAAAGTCCTTCATCAACTCCAACCACCTCCTCTGTCTCATGTTCAGCTCCTTCTGTGTGAACACGTACTTCAAGCTCTTGTGGTCGGTGAAGATCTCCACACGCTCTCCGTACAGATAATGCTTCCACAGCTTTAGAGCGAAGATAACTGCTGCCAATTCTAAATCGTGGGTGGGGTAGTTCTTTTCATGAGGGCATAACTGCCTGGAAGCATAGGCAATTACCTTCCCGTGCTGCTGAAGAACACATCCCAGACCCTTCCCTGAAGCATCACTGTAGATGGTGAAACCACCTGTCCCTGCTGGCAACGTCAAAATTGGAGCTGTTGTCAACCTCTTCTTTAGTTCATCAAATGCAGCCTGGCACTCCTCCGTCCAAACAAAATCCACATCTTTCCTAGTCAATCTGGTCATCGGCGCTGCAATCTTGGAGAAGTCTTGTACAAACCTCCTGTAGTATCCTGCTAGCCCGAGAAAACTCCTGATCTCAGCTACCGAACTGGGGGTAGCCCACGACTCCACTGCCTCGATCTTCTTTGGGTTTATCGAGATTCCGTCACCCGATACCACATGCCCAAGAAATTCGACCTTGTCAAGGAAGAATTCACACTTAGAGATTTTCCCGTACAGCTTCTCCCTCCTGAGAGTCCCTAAGACCAACCTCAGGTGCTCTTTGTGCTCCTCCGGGGTCTTGGAATACACAAGAATATCGTCAATGAACACCACCACGAACTTGTCAAGGTACTGGTGGAACACCTTGTTCATCAGATTCATGAATACTGCCGGTGCATTGGTTAAACCAAATGGCATCACCATGAACTCAAACTGGCCGTATCTGGTTCGAAAAGCTGTCTTCGGCGTGTCTTCTTTCTTCACCTTCACCTGGTGATAGCCTGAACTCAAATCAATCTTCGAAAATACCCTCGCCCCGCTCAACTGGTCGAAAAGATCATCTATCCTCGACAGCGGGTACTTGTTCTTGATAGTGATATTGTTCAAAGCTCTATAATCAATGCACATACGCACCGTGCCGTCCTTCTTCGGTACGAACAATACCGGAGCTCCCCATGGTGATGAACTGGATTTGATGAAGCCTTTGTCCTGCAGCTCCTCAACTTGCTTCTTCAGTTCTGCCAGCTCGCTGTTGTTGACTCTATAGACATGTTGTGAAATGGGCTCCGCTCCTGGAACCAAGTCTATAGAGAATTCAACATCTCTGTCTGGCGGCAAGCCTGGCAACTCTTCTGGAAATACATCCAGGAACTCCGCTATCAGAGGATGTGGCAACTCCTCTTCTTCTGCCTTGGCTCCGCAAAATGTGCTCCTCCTCTGTTCCGCTGCTCTTCTGACGACCTCAAACTCCTGCTCTCCTGGTGGTCTAAACAATACTCTGCCTCTATAACAATCTATAGTAGCATGATGCCTACTCAACCAGTCCATTCCGAGCACGATATCGTACCCCGGAAGTGGCATGACAAGTAAGCTCACGCTCAAGTCTCGGCCTCCTACTGACACTCTCCGGTCCTTGTAGTGATCACGGACTAGGATAATACCTCCACCAGTCATGATCTTGCAAGTCCTAGCTAATGGTTCTGTGTCTAAATGATGTCGAAGTGCATAAGATACAGACACAAAACTATGGGTAGCGCCAGAGTCGAATAAGGTAAATGCGGGAATACAATCGAGAAGAACCGAACCTGTGATCAAGTCTCCTGCTGGCTCGATTTTCTCGACTGCCATGGCGTATGCTCGCCCCTGGGGTGCACCTCTCTGCTGCTGATGCTGGGCGAACTTCTGATGTTGCGGTGGAAGTGGTCCCCTCTGTTGTTGGCCTCCTGGTGCGGTAGGCACCCTGTCTGATCCTCTCTGGGCGGCTGCTCCACCCTGACCTGGACGAAAGGTAGGACAATCCTTCAGCTGGTGTGTCGTCGATCCACAGGATAGACATGAGCCCAATCTCTTCCTGCAGATATCTCTAGTATGTCCCATCTTCCCGCAGTAAGCACACTGGATGGCGGGCTGGTTCTGTCTCTGTTGCTGCTGCTGGACCTGCCCTCGGGCTGGTGCCTGATGCTGCTGCTGAAAGGGTCTCTGCTGTTGCTGCTGAAAGTGTGGACGCTTGCCCGGTCCCGTACTACTGTTTGCTCCTCCGGAACCATCGCGTCCCCTCTTGGGCCTGAGGCCCAAGTCGTCCTCAGCTACTTGGGCATCCATCAATATGCCCTCGTAGGTAGCTGTGCGACGTCCCGACGTGCGAGACTTGATCTCCCTTGTCAGCCCCTTTCTGAATTTCTGGGCCTTGTCCCCCGGATCTCTAATCATCGATGGCGCGAAGCGGCTCAGGCGGGAAAACTCTGCGGCATACTCGTCGACGGACGAGCTCCCCTGGGCTAAGTCATGGAACTGACTCTCCAAAGCTCCCAGGGCGACATCAGGAAAGAACTTTTCTTTGAAGAGTTCCTTAAAATCCTCCCAAGTGAGTCCCCTGCGCAAGAGTCTCGGCTCCGTGCGAAACCACGTCAAGGCAATGTCGAATATCTGGCTGCCCGCGGCCTCGATCTGGAGCGCCTCTGGAATCTGCGCCAAACGCAAGTTCCTCTCGATGTCCTCTAGCCAATCATCGGCGTAGAGTATCCCTTCTGTCCCCTTGAACTCCCGAGGCATCATCCTCTTGAAGTCCACAATGGTGCCAGGCCTCTGGTGGTGCTGATCAGGACGCTGCTGCTGCTGAGTGACTCTCTCCACAGCCTGGAGAGCCACTTGGTGAGCATTCTCCATGTTCACCCTCATCATCTCTGTCTGGGCCTGATGTGCCTCAGCCTGCACTCTCTGGGCCTCTGCCGACGTCCTCTGGGCATCGACCATGCCCTGAATCAAGGCGAACATCTGTGCCCCATCGACGGGCACACCTCCTGGATGCTGAACTGGTGGTGGAGGTGCCGTCGTAGCTGTGGGGACCCTCTGAACTGGTGGTGGAGGACCCCCGAATGCTGCAGACACTCCCACATGTACTGGAGATGTAGGATGTGCTGCGAATGTCTGTCCGGCCGGGCGAGAGGTGGCAGACCTCTCTGAATCTGCTGTTCCGAGTCTCTGGGACCTTCTTGGCGGCATCCTGAAGACAGATCGAAAGATTTAATTAAGGCAATAGATACGATATCATCAAGGAAGGACAGAAAAATTCTAAAGGAAAAATTATTAAGAGTAATGTCATAAGAATCAGAATTTCCTAATTGTGATTGAGCATATCCTCGGCCTAATTCCTATTTCCTAAAACAGGCTCGTGGTAATACTCTAAGAGAGCACCACTACGATATCGCTCTAATGCGGTTCTAGGACTCGACTACGGACCTGTATGGGCCACCACTAAAAACGTGTCACGACCCGCACCCGGAATTTGGGCATGAGTCGTGGGTACGTCCAGCCTACGCCGCAGCATCGGCGGTAGAACGCTGTCTAGGTCACAAGCATAGCATATCCTGTCAATAGTCTTAACTTCGTACGAAGGACAATGATAAATAAACCACAGTTCTATAATATACTCAATCACAAACTGTAAAAATAATGGCACGATGAGAATAGAAAAGAGTTCTATAAAACCAACCATAATAATCCAACTCAAAACCTGGGTCTAAATGACCTCACAAAGTCACACAATAATAAATACATCTCAGTCTCAGTCTAAAATAATAATGCAAAAAATAGTCTAAGAGCAGCCAGGTACGTTCTCCTCTAGGCTAGGCAACTCCTCTAGGGTTTCTGGAGTGAAATCACCCTCTAATCCTGGGCCGTAATGAGTGGGGCAAAGATCCTCCAGGTCCTCTGAAAAATGTTATCCAGTCAGGATTGGAGCGAAGCACAAGCACTAACAGCAGTTTTATTAAATTGACAAAATCTATAAACAGTGTAAGAGATACAAGATGGAAATAAATGCTGAAAATGAGAAGTACAAGAGAAAATGAAATAGACAAATAGAGCATCTAGCAATGAACAATAAACAGTGAATGCTAGAACAAGTAAATCTGAATAAAGATAAACATCTAACTAAGTGTTTGAAATATTAGTTTATCATGTGATCGGCTTGGGACTAGATCAGGCTGGTTATATATGATTAGCTATGATTCTTGAAGGTCAGGCTAACCATATGGTTAGCTATGATGCATGATAATGGTCAGGCTAATCATATATAACAGCTATGAAGCATGATGATGGTCAGGCCGCACCCGACGTGAGAAGTGGGGTGAGCTATGATGCATGGTAAGTTTGGATATGATCACATAATCTACTAATAGTTCCCCATCCCCCAGCTAGCACGATGGATTCCAATCATGACTCCTCATGATGGGGATCTAGGGTGCTAACCCGTGTATCCACAGTGTCGGAATCAAGTATGTAATACACTACAATTTATAGAAGTAATCAACCATGAAAACTGTCAGAGAATGTACTCGCCTGTGGTCCTGAGCAAAATGTGAGGATCGATGTCCAAAGTGGAATCACAATGACCTATATATAAGATAACAATGTTAAAATGGTGTTTGGAATATAAAAGTGTTTAACTAAGTTGAAATGAGGGTGTTAGGCCATTTCTAGGTCTATACTAGGTTTACCTATGGTTAACTAGATCATTTGGTCAAAATCTAATTAATACTAGTCTTATGCTAGTCTATAACTGCCATACTAGAGTTATTTATACTTACCTAAAATATATAGGGTAGTGTTTATATAGTAACTTAACTTATACCTTATTCATATAATTAATACCCTCAACCCAAAACTAGCTACACACTTGATACTCCCCTTGATGTTTATATTCATAACCCACACTTATTTTTGTACTGATATAACCCCCTTATCTAGCACTTGATGAAATTAGCCACTACACACACACACATGCCTCACAGGCACACACACTGGCACTGTTTCTGAAGATACACACACAGTTCACAACTGCTCTCTCTCCCTTCCTTCTCACATAGGCACAATTACTCACCCAATTCAATACCCTCATACCCATAGTCTCCATACAGATACAGTTCCTCACTCTCATAATACCTCACTGCACTCACACAGGAACTCACTGCACTCACAGGAAACATCTACACACACACAGCCAATTCACAGCCATACTCACTGAATTATTGATACACAGGTACTAATCACACAATACTGATATACACATTAACTGAGACACATAGGTAGACACATACTGACACACAGGTAGGAGTTCACTGCACCCAGGCACAAAATACTGATTCATAAACAACTACACACACTGCTGTATTTAGACACCAAGACACTGACACTCAATTAGTTCTAGGATACACATTGAATTCTCTCTCCCTAGTACACACATCAACACTGAAATTCACATACACAGGCAAATGCTATTGATGAATAAAAACTTGGGACACTCTTAAAACAGGGTCACACAGACACAACTACACAAAGGCCCAGGCCTATCACACAGGCACACATACAAACCTCAACACCCTACACTCACACAGGTACTGATACTCTAGTTTTACACAGCTAACACCCACACACACTAATTCCTAACTCAACACACACACAGGAAATTATCTAACTGTGAACTCAGGAATATATATACAGGTTCTTAGTTCACTGTTCTCTCCCTTCTAATATCTGAACACACCGAGACAGTTCAATTTCTAAACACAAACCTCACACACTGTATCACTTGCACAGAAATTTTTCCCCAATGCACACACATATACATATTCAAAGATTTCTACACATGCATATGAGTGAACTGGAGCTCACTGGCACTCTAGAACTGACACTGCACAAGATACACATTCAACACACACAACTCCCTGATACACTGCTCTACCTACTGACACAGTTAACACACAGGGTGCATATGGATACACTCACACACACTGGCTCTAGGCTCCTACTGACACACTAGGTTCTCTTATACACCTACACACTTAGATCTCAAGCCACACATCACTCACTGGCACCCTAGTACACACTGATACCATAAATTCTACACTACCACACAATAATTTTCTGATACTAGTGCCCCCCCCCCCTCCTTACTGCTGATACATCACAGTGAATAGGGAAGGCTAAAACACTCAGGTAAACATACCTACTACCTCAACACACATACACCTTAATACATAGGACCTGAAAATTAACACTGGCACTCTATACGGAACACAGTCATTGATTTCCACCCTACACAGTATCACAACTTATACTACTTGCTCCCCTTAACCCAAATAACTGAATACACATCTCACTGAACACACACAGGTCCTAACTCTACACACAGGGACACACAGGAAATAACATAGGGATACACATCAACCTAGACATACAGATACACAAAATTCCCTAGAACTAATCACTGAGGAACACACTGGTAATTAACTGCACAGTTTCTTCCCAAACCAACTGTACACACACAGGTTTTAATAACACCCAGATCTCTCTCTCTGCACAGGGATTACACCCGACTGCACACTGTTCTCCTCAACTCGAATGTGCCCAACGAACCCCACTGTACACGCCACAGATCTAAACCCGACTGTGCACCACCTATTTACAACACAATATATATATATACATATAGATTCATATATTAATTATGCAGAAATTTAAATAAGTTAGATAGGTAAGTTCCTAATAACATTTCATCAAACATATATAGTGCAGAAACAAAATTACCTAAAACCCATGAATCCCTCTAACTCAAACCCTAAAATCAAGATCAAAACTTAAATGTAGGAGATGTAAACATGCCTACACGAAATCCTTAGTTTTAGGGTTCCAGAAATTAGGGGAGAACACCCAAAAATTTACCAAAACCCTAGATCTCCTAGGTGTTCATGTAGAATCCCAAAATTTTGAATTCTAAACCTTAGGGTGGGTTCCTAAAGGCCATTATCATCTGTAACAGAATTTAAAGGAATAGAAATAGGGTTTTTACCTGCAGGGATGGTTTCTTCAATGAGGTTCTTCTTCTTCAAGGCTTTCTGACCCACGTTCCTTGCTTTCCTTGCTTGGAGAAGGAAGGTGGAAACCCTAGGGTTAGGATTTCGAAATCTGGAAGAGGGGAGATAGTTTCTCTTGATGGAGGCTAGGGTTTCTCTACTACATGAAGAATGGTGGCTCCCTTTTATATAAACAACTAGGTTAGGGTTTCCAAGCTTAGTTTTAGGTTAAACCTTTATGGTTAGGTCATATAGAACCCAATTAACTAGGGTTTAGGCCTGCTAGAGTTTGAGGGTTCACCCTAAAATTTGAATTCTAGGGTTTCACTAGAACTGGGTTTTTAAATTAGGGTTGCCTCACTAGGGTCTGTCCTAATGAGTTCTAGGGTTTTGACCTAAAACTAAACATTACAAATAATAATATAATTAGTTACAAAACTCAGCAATTAATTAAATTCATAATTATTTAAAATAGCTAAATTACACAAATGCCCTTATATGGAAAAGTGGTAGTGACAAATGGAGTATGATGAAGATTTTATTCTGACGATACTACGTACAAATGTTAGCTGAATCATATTCTATCAGGTTCATATGACCTCTGAATAGATATGCTTAACTAATTTGTAAACTTATCATGTTCATATTACCTCTGATAGTATTTTGTATACAAATTTAGTTGGATTATATTCTATCAAGTTCGTATTACCTCTGAATACATTTACATTCAGCTAAACCTTACCGAAAGTATATCATGTTCATATTACCTCTGATATCACTTTCATCTTAGCCTATCATTTATATTCTAAAGTGATTGGTCTACAAAGTCAGAAAATGTATTTTTACTATCGCTGAGAAAATAAGGAGCAAAAAAAGTATAAAATACATCATTAGGGAGGAGCAGTTAAATCCCTGATCTGTTGCGCCAAAGCAGCCATCCTCTTATTCCTGGAGTTCAAAATATTAGTGCGAGCCCATTCCAGCCTTGCTTCGTCACTGCTCAAGAGAGATAGTTCGGACAGAGTATCAACAAAACTTGCGTGGATGACACCCACGTGTGTCAAGTTCTGCCGAGCTGTATTCACTTGGCCCTCCAATACATTATAAACTAGTGATGCTTTGAGAAGCCTCTCCCATGTCTGAGCAAGTTCAGCTTCTAATTCTTGAACCCTCACTTCATATCCCTCATATTCTCTACGGCACTGAGCTAGCTGAGAAATATTCTCCACCAATACTGCTTGCTCTTTCTCCATCTCTTGTTGATGTTCCTGGATGGATTTATTTAAAAATTCTGTCTTCTGAGCAAGTTCCGCAGTTAGTGAGTCATACTCAGCATGAACTAAGTCATTGATGCTGCCTCGGGATAGTTGCAAATATTCGTTAATGGGTTGTTCTAAACCATTAACTATTTGCTCTAGCGCATTAGCTCTTTCAGCGTCATTAAAATTTCTAATCTGCGCTATGGTGAGATTGGAGGACATCTTCAGAGAATCAAAGCCTAGATTCTTCTCCAGCACCATGGATATCAATTCTTTCAAAGTGAGGTAGAATATGCTAGTGTATTGTTCAACTAGCATAGCAAAGCTCGAATGGACGCTGGGAGTGGCCGCAATATCGGTAAGTCTCCATTTCGGAATGACTGTAGAGGATGTTGCCACAGTCGTTGCTTCAACAGATGGCACGACAAAAGAAGAGACACCAACAACGGTTGAAGTTGCTGGCATGCTCGACGAAGGAGGCACAGTCGAGATGGTGGGTTCATCCACCTCTGATATTATTTGAACTGCTACTGGCGGGATTATATCCGAAAAAGTTGCAGATGAAAGGTAAACGGCTTCAAGGTATTCTTCTTCGACAGTGGTCACCGCCGTTTAATTAGCTGGATCCGCAACAAAATCAGAGGTTGTTTTAGCTCTGCCCTCCCCCGAGATGTCTTCGCCTAAAAATAAGATAAGAGAAAGTTAATATCAATTTGATGTTAAATTTTCCTGAAAAAGCGTGAAGACAACATTTATCCATGGCCGATGGTATGTATAGTGCGTCTGCAGCCTGTATAGCTAAATCATTTCTTAATAATGCTAAACAAGCTGTCATACCTAGAGAAGAGGGTACGCCAACTGATGCTTGAGGGAAGTCATCCCAGTCATCACCCAGATCTACTCGAGGTTCATCGGGTGGAATCTTGCTTGAAATACTTACAGATGAAGGAGGGGCTAGTCTCATTATTTGTCTTGGTAAAGGTATGCTGATTCTTATTAAGCTCGGCCTCGAAGGCGATCTAGAAGCACTACCAGTAACGGTGGTAAAGGCAGCAGTCGTGGGCAGAGAATCTCCAACACTTTCAGCTGGAACTGTGGAGACTACTTCTCTAAAAGGCGAAGGACCCCTAATCAAAGAATCATCCCCAACAGGGGAAATCATAGGCTCACTCCTGGAAGAGGCCCCCTTGATGGAAGTCTTTTTAGGACCTCTGGCAGCCTGCTTCTTCTTGCGGGGGAAGGCTCTTTCAGAGTAGAAGTCTTTCGTTTATTGGAAATAATGAGAGGCTCTGCTGGTGGGGCTATTACGCTTCTCGGTAAAATCAATAAATAATTATCTGTACCGGTACTTTCATCACCTTCATCAGAGGAGACAGATGGTATCTCCTCTCTTCTAGTGGACTTATGGGAGCGCATTCTGAAAGTTTCATGTACATTAAAATCACGATGGAAGGTATTGATGGACGCATAAAACTGCGTGTACGAATGAAGAATGCGCAACTCCATGGAGAGAGAAGTCACGGGCACAGCAAAGGTTGCTCCAGTACAACCCGTGATGAAATACCGCCATCCTCTAGCCCCGTCAATAAGACCACCTTTGAATTTAAAGCTGGTGATAGGATTCCCTACGTGCAACTGATCATATATAAATTGCCTGGCAAAACGATAGGCAGATAAGGCTCAAAGTAGCAGTGGTCCTCACTTCTGTACAGCAGGTGGGAAGGTCTAATGCAGACCAACCAGTAAAAGGCTTCAGGAGAAAGAATAATCTTCCCCTGACCTGTATCCTGAAGTTTAGTCCCCTGTTGATTAATATGTATGGGGGGGACGGTGCAGAAGAACTTCCAACTATGGGCAAAATTTAGTGCTAGTCGACAATCTATGACGCTAGCCACATTCCAAAGGAAATTCTTATAATTCAACAAGAAGTTATTTCCCGAACCGTTGGCAGATCCAGGATTCATCACTATGGTGTTGTGAAGGATTAAGCATGCCATCAGATATAAGAATAGTAATTCCACTCTGGGATATCCTTCACGCTGCGTAGTATCGGCCAGCAGCCCATCAGTAATAGCCCTCAGGCCAGCTTGTATCCTGCATACCATGGCAGGGAGCAGGCCCAATCTTGCTCCAAACACCAAACGTACTGTGGGCCATAAGGTGTTGCGATGAATGCGATCCACAGACGCGATTCCAGGCACCATCCATCGGCGTAGCCAGATAGAGAGGAAGCCAGCCAGTTGAGCTTCCCTTGACAGAGGCTTTCGGCAATGCCTCATATAACTATAGGCTTTGGTTCCTGCAGGATAACCCCCTATCTCTTCATTGAGAACAAAATCTGAAGCCCTTGCATCTTCAATAAGATCATCGATTGTGTTGCCATTAAGCATGCTCAGAAGGTTCAAAGGTTTGTCTTTGCTATCTACAACCTTGTCTTGCATGGCATTTCTATCCTGATGAAAGAAGAGGTAGGATACCCATTTGTTAATATGAGCTAAATCAGAGGGCTATCTGTAGAAGGTGGTGCATGCAAGATAGTGGCTCATCAGCTCTTGGTACACTGCCACCGCCCGAGGGTTGGTATCCTTCAACTCTCTGTTGGTGGGGACGTATTCTTCATAAGGAATGTCTCACATTGGCAGCTTTGAGATGTCTGCCATCTCATGAAGGGCTAGGCCCAACTCACCTATCAGAGTGGCAAAAGTCCCAGTGAGCGAGTTATATCGCTCCATCAAAGCTAAAAACAAGTTGGGGTTGATAGGCAGCCCGATACTAGTAGCACTAACAGCCTCAAATAAGTTAATACTTTCCAGCTACATCTGAAAGTGCTTCAGGGCCCATGCAGTTAAACTGGCCCATCAAAGATTCTGGGGGTTAAGCCATCCACTAGTGCGAGGGTTAACCCTGGGATATACTCCTCCCTGCACCATGAATTCATTGTAGAAAGTTGCCATTTGAAACGGCTTAATCAAGGAAGAGCCTTCACTCGGGACGCTGCCCGGTAGTAATCCTCTGAAAGGCATGATAGGACCGGAGGGAGTACTTACAAAGGATCCTTGGTTTAATCCTTTCTTATAAAAGATCTTCCCTGTCTGACCATGAAGATCAGGTGTCAGAGTCTATGCTATCTTTCTGCGATGTGTGGCATGGAAGAATGCAGAGAAAGGGTAATCTCTGGGCATCTTTGGAAGATACATGACTGTGCCCTCAGCAGAAAATACCCAATCTTCCTTCTTGGGCTTTGTCTGTGATTGTTTATCAATAACATCCCCATATAAGAAAGCTGGTTTCTTATACTCAGTGTCGTCTATGTACGTCAAGGGTTCTCCACTGATCATACTCAGCAACATTCTTTCTCCTTGGGCCGAGATCAGAGTTCCCCTTTCTTTAGGATACTCATTTCCAGAGATGGGGAAAGTCACATGGGATAAGTCCTCCAAGTAGTTGGAGTTCAGCATTCCAGCAGCAGAGCCCATTACTTCAGCCAGAGGAGGGATCTGTAGGTCAACTGCACAAAGCAAGAGAATAAGTCAGTTTTATGCTAGAATTTTCTTTCAGTGCGTAAAACGTAAGGTGCTACACTCTTGCCGTATACGCCAAAACTTGACAGTCTGAGTTTTTACGCCATACTGCAAAAATTGGAGTTTTACGCTGAAATTTATTTCTAGTGCATAAAACTCAAGGTTTGCAGTATACGCCAAATTTTGACAGTCTTAGTTTTTATACCAAAATGCAAAAATATGGAGTTTTACGCTGACACATTAAGAATGTGGGCGTATTTGTGCATACATGTACAACGTGTGAGAAGGGTTTTATTCCTCTCGAAGTCTTTACCTGTGATGCCCGGTGCACAGCTAGACGGCAGAGTACTTCGTTCAGAACGAGGCTCGCTTGGCCTAGTAGGAGTCGCTCGCGCTTGAGCAGTGGAGCGAGATGATAAAGCGGCTTTCTTTCCCTTAGCGACGGAGGTCTATTTTGGTGCCATGGCGAATCTGAGAGTTTTCAGAAAGAAACGAAGGGTTTTGCAGAGAAAGATGAAGGGTTTTTCTCTCTCATGACCTAGGCCTATTTATAGAGTTCAAGTGACTCTCTGAATCCTTAACCAAATTTGATTTCTAATAGTCGGTTATGATTTGGGACCACGTCAGCCTATCATTGAAAAGAAAGTCAGATAGTCATGCTGTGTAACAGATCTACGATTTTACGCTCAGAAGCTACAGATCTACGATTTTATACTCAGAAGCTACAGATCTATGATTTTACGCTTAGAAGCTTTTACCCTCAGAAGCTATAGATCAACGATTTTTTGCTCAGAAGCTACAAATCTACGATTTTACGCTCAAAAGCTGCGGATCTATGCTACGAATCTATGACTTTACACGCATCTTAAATTATGCGGGACAGATCAGCTAGCAGAATACGCGTATATCCTGATAATTTGGGTTTCACGCTTGAAAAAGCCAGTTATAAGAGTTTGCGCACAAACGACGATTATTTAGTAACTTTTCTTCTTCAGTCGAGAGGACTTCATCAGACAAAGGGCCAAACTTGACCATTTCATGCTTCTTTCAAAGTATTTCAAAATTACAAGGAATTTGAAACTTTGAAGGGGGTCTTGTTAAAGCATGAAATACGCTGGAGAATTGTATGCGTATTATACAGTCAAAACCCCCAACATACATGAAGTCCGCGTAAAACAGAGCTTCGGCGCTGTGTGGCATAAAATATGACTTTAGAGCTATACGCGTAAAACAGAGCTTCAGAGCTGTTTGGCGTAAAGTAGAACTTCAGAGCTGTCCGCGTAAAGCAGCGCTTTAAGGCTATTTTGGCGTAAAAGGTTACTATACCCTACGACGTAAAATACGTTTGTTTTTAATGCAACGTAAAGTTGTACGAGGAACTCTTCGTATTCCTCGGATGAATCTGTCAGACCAAATAGTGAACCTGACTCCTGACAAAAGTACTGCACGACAATCGAGAGGACGTTTGTGATGATGATTTCGCACAGAGACCCAGGCTGTCGTTTAGTGACATATTCTTGATACAAGTCATTTTTACGCATTAAAAGAATATGCTGCCTATTCTACATGGGCAAAAATAAGTCTTTACGCTCAAGATGAGACGAAATTAGACGCCACGTCAAAAGCTGTTTCTCGCACAGAGCTCGAGGCATATCTCTACATTTAATGCATGAGATGGAGGCAGATCTCTGCATTTAATGCACGAAATTTTGTTCTATTTTTAAATGACTGGGAAAGCTAAAAATATGACTAATACGCTCACATCACCATCCTTGTATTTTATGCCAACCCGGCTATTTTCAACTATAGGAGTACGCTGTATGCTATCTCCTCGAAATACGCCAACTCGGCTATATTTGCAAAGGTACGTGATAAGGCTATTTAGCCCAAAATATGCTCAAGACCTCAGTCGTGACAGATAATTGGCTATTTTACGCTGGTTGTCTATTATTCATGAATCCTCAAGTTTTACACAGAGCTTAGCTTTTACGCCAACAAGACAATTATTTGGCTTTTACGCCAACCATCTTTACGCAAGGTGCAGTTACCTACGTGGCTTGCATGCCATGATCCTCGAGAAGCAGTTATACGCGTTACCTCATAAAGGGACACGTGTCATACGTATGTTCAGAAGACAATGGGAACGTGGGTAGCAGTTATCAACCACAGCGTAAAAGAAGTCTTCTTCTTTACAGTTTGGTCTTTTACGCCAATACGACATTTATTTGGCTTCTACACCAACCATCTCTACGCAAGGTGCAGTTACCTACGTAGCTAGCATGTCGTAATCTTCTAGAAGCAGTTATATGCGTTACCTTATAAAGGGATACGTGTCATATGCAGATTCAGAAGATTATTTGAACGTGGGTAGCAGTTATTATAACCGCCGCGTAAAAGATGCAACTTTCTTCACAGTTTGGCCTTTTACGCCAACTTGGCAGTTATTTGCTTGATTTCTATAAATAGAGACCCCTGGTCACAGGGTGAAAGGGACAGACACCCGAGAGCAGACGGATCAAGATCAAGATCAAGGATCAAAGACAGAAGCACAAGGAGAGATCAGAGAGCATAGACAGAGAGTGTTGATTGACAACTTTGGCAACGAGAATTCAATCCCACTTGCAACCTTTGAAGCTTATTTTTCTTCTACAGCACTTCTTCATCATCGTGTGGTCCAAGGGACAAAGTGATCGACCGTAGATTAGACTCCTTTAGCAATTCTTCCCCAAAATCATTTTTATTATACTTCACATCCTCGTATAGAATCAATTGTACTCTTTTTCTTATTTGTAAGCAAAAAAAGAAAAGGTTTCGTATAAACCCTCTTCTTTTCTCATTTTTTTTGTTTCTCATCAAATACTTGTGTTCAAATATCGGTGAATGTGTTTTCTAACTTGTGTAACAAAATGGGTTCCTATCACTGCACGTTCTTGCCTTGTGCGAGCGCAACTCCAGGCTCGCACGACGTCACGCCCCAGCGAGGACGATTGGTTCCGTAAAGGATCCAGCGAGGACGATTGACCCTTACGGGATTGGGGCATGACATATTGGTATTAGAGTATGGCTTCACTTCCTTGGGATTTCAAAAAGATAATATAGGAGTTTGATGCGCCTCTCAATTGAGTTGCATTCGGCATCTGCTGTATGAGATGAGTCGCCTATACAATAAGCTCATAGATATAAAATCTATCATTTTGGAGTGTTGACAAGCTAGTCTCTTTTGTAGCAATGGCTAAGAAAAACACTGTCATTGCTAGCAGTGCTCAGCCTATCCAGAGCGATCCGGCAAGTTCTGGAGAATCCGGAGGAGCGGGTTCAACCGATATGACAGAGCGGCTTATACATCTCATGGAGGTGCAGCAACAATAAGCTGCCACTCAATAGGTGCAAATTCAGGTGCAGGTAACTGCTCATCAGAAGCAGATGGATACCATGATGCAATTGATTGCATCCTTAGTACCTAGCAACGGAGAAGCCACAGTAATGCATGTCATGCTGCCGGCTGTGGCAGTAGAGGATGAGTCAGAAGAAATACAGCCTCTAGCTTGGAATACCTGTCGAGCAGCAGAGTTCACCAAAATACATCCACCAACGTTCAACGGACGAGCAAAACTAGACGTAGTAATGGGAAGGATTGCAAAGCTGGAGGGACTCTTCAACTTGATTGACATTAAGGGGTCTAAAAGAGTGGCATGTGCATCGGTTCAACTGGAACTGCGTGCGCACGATTGGTGGGAAGCCACTAAGAAAGGGATTTATGATGCCAATTCCAACTGCAAAATCAACTGGAAAATGTTCAAATCTGCCTTTATTGAAAAATATATTTCCCGGGCCGTGCGGCAACAGAAAGAAGACGACTTCAGCAATCTTGTGCAAGAAAGTATGTCTGTTGATGATTATGATTCAGTGTTCGCTAGACTGGCCAAGTTTATCGGGTACTTCTCTTGCCTAACCAGCAAGCGTGGTGCTACCGCTTTTAGAAAGGTTTGAATGACGATTTGCGTAGGGACGTCATAAATCAGAAATGCCAAACCTACAGGGAATGTTAGGAAGCTGCCCTGAATAGTGAACGGATCTTTGGGCATAATCCACCAAAGGTCGATGTGCAGACTCCCCGTACCAATAATAACAAGAGGCCGCAGGAAACGGGAGGGTCTGAAGCACAAAAGCGTCCGCACACATCCGAACACAGGGGTCCGCCCCAGGCACCATACTGCCATAGGTGCGGCAAATTGGGGCATCGGGCGAATGAATGTCGAGTTGTTGGGTGCTTTAAATATGGTCGTTTGGACCATAAGGCTTTTGACTATCGAGATCCAAGGCCGATAGTCAGGCCACAGCCGAATCAGAACAACGGAAATCAGAATAAGGGGCCTCCAGCAAATAGCGTCAATGTTGTACCAATGAACCCACGATGCCAGGGTGCTCAAGGCCGAGTCTATGCACTGACTCGGGATGAGGCATCCGTCTCTGACACTGTTGTGACAGGTACCTTACTTTATCGAGAATTGCCTGCTATAGTCTTATTCGATTCAGGTGCTACGCATAGTTTCATATCTGATGATTTTACGATTGAGAATAAATTAGCTTCTACTCCTTTAAAAATGAACCTTTGCGTGAGTACCCCTTCGGGAGTCGACATGCCCGCCCATGCGATCTGTAGGGACGGTTATATTTGCATCAGAGGTAGGAAGCTTTCCTTAGATGTCATTGTGCTAGACATCAAGGATTATGATATTATTCTCAGAATAGACTGGTTGGGTGCTTTCTATACAATAATCGAGTGCACGGAGAAGCGAGTCGTATTTCATCTACCCGACGAGGCAGACTTCTACTATTCGTGCAGCGCTGCACCGAAGACCGCAATGGTGATATCAGCAATTTCGGCTAGGCGTATATTGTATTCGGGCTGTGAAGGGTATTTAGCTTCTGTTCGAAACACCCGACAGAAAAGTGCAGATGCAGCTCAGGCTGAAGTCATAGCAGATTTCCTCGACGTGTTCCCGGACGAGCTGCCTGGAATGCCTTCTGATCGTGAGATCAAATTCTCCATTGAAACCTTTTCGGATTCGCGATCGATATCGAAGGCACCTTATTGAATGGCCCCAGCAGAGCTGAAGGAACTAAAGGTACAGTTACAAGATCTGTTGGACTGAGGATATATTCGTCCAAGCGTTTCTCATGGGGTGCTCCGGTGCTGTTCATGAAGAAAAAGGATGGATCCATGTGGCTGTGCATTAACTACCGAGAACTGAATAAGGCTACCGTGTGGAACCAGTACTCATTGCCAATGATAGATGACTTGTTTGATTAGCTGCAAGGAGCAACAGTTTTCTCTAAAATTAACCTCAGGTCGAGCTATTACCAGTTGAAAATCAAATCTGACGATGTTCAAAAATCTGTATTCCGAACCCGATACAGACACTATAAATTTCTCGTGATGTCGTTCGGCTCGACGAACGTCCCTGCAGCTTTTATGGATCTGATGAACCGCGTATTTCGGTCATTTGTGGACAAGTTTGTGGTCGTGTTCATTGACAACATACTAATCTATTCCAAGAACGAGATGGAGCACAAGGAACACCTGAAGATCATGTTGCAAACATTATGAGAGCATCAATTATTCGCAAAGCTCAGCAAGTGTGAGTTCTGGTTGAACAACGTGGCATTCTTTGGACATGTTGTCTCGACAAAAAGCGTTATCGTAGACCCAAAAAAGATAGAGGCGGTGGTGGACTGGAAGCAAACTACGTAAGCCAGTGAAGTTCGAATCTTTCTGGGCTTAGTGGGATACTACCGTAGGTTCGTGAAAGATTTCTCTAAACTGGCCTCGCCTTTGACTCGCCTTACTCAGAAAGGGATTGTATACAAATGGGGTGATGACTGCGAAGCTAGCTTTCGAGAACTTAAGCGACATCTCATTTCAGCTCCAATTCTTGCACTTTCGGATAGGGTAGAAGAGTTTCAGATATACAGCGATACTTCGGGACTCGGCTTGGGGTGTGTGCTCATGCAAAGGGATAAGGTAATATCGTACACCTCCAGAAAACTGAAGCCGCACGAGAAAAACTACCCGATGCATGACTTGGAATTGGAGGCAATTGTGTTTGTACTAAAGTTGTGGCAGCATTATCTTTATGGTGTTGCTTGCAAAATCTATACAGACCACTAGAGCCTCAAGTATCTATTCACCCAACGGGAACTGAACCTCCAGCATCGGCGCTGGCTAGAACTGATAAAGGACTATGACATGACGATCGCGTATACACCGGGCAAGGGAAACGTCGTTGCTGATGCTCTATGTCAGAAGCACGTGGGCTCGTTATCCATAAACAACCGTTTACTTCAGGATCTAGAGGCGATGGGCATCAAGTTTCGAGTTCGGCATCAAGGAGTGCAGCTGGCACCTCTCCATCTTGAACCGAGTTTACGTGATAGAATCAAATTTGCTCAGAAGGGCGATCAGTTCCTAACAAAAGTACGTGGGCTGATCTCGACAGGGAAGACGTCTGACTTTGTGGCAGGCGAAGATGGGGCCTTACAGATGAAAAGAAGGCTATGTGTTCCTAGCGACCCAGTACTCCGAAGGGAAATTATGACAGAGGCACACTATGCAAAGTATTCCTTGCATCCGGGGAGCACTAAGATGTACATGGACTTACGCAGGACCTTCTGGTGGCACGGTATAAAATAGGATATGGCGACCTTTGTGTCACAGTGCATGGCCTATCAACAGGCAAAAGCTGAACATCAGAGGCCCGGCGGGGAGCTGCAGAACCTCGCTATTCCCGAGTGGAAATGGGACAACATCACTATGGATTTCATTGTGGGATTTCCGAAGATGCCGTGGGGGCACAATGTAATTTGGGTCATAGTTGATCGTTTGACTATGTCACACCCCAGTCCTAAAATATATAGGACTAGGAACACGTAAGCATGACAGCCGTATGTATATGGCAACTCCAATATATGGATACCATAATACACACGTACGCTATAATATGAATATAAACTCACATGTGGTATATATAATATCACAAGTCACAGATATGCTAATATCATCCACACAACAAGTCATAGAAAAGAAATAATAAACTAGAATAAGGAGTCTGAAATATCCAAAATAACAGTCGAGTGGAGACAAATCCACTACCAATGACTATATCCAAAACTAAAATGAGAGAGGAGTATAAAGTCTCCAATATAAAATAATGTAAAGACAGAAGTGTATCAGCTAAAAGAATCCATCGCTAGATAATCAACGATGCTCAGAAGGTAAGACCTCCTCGGCAGAAAGGAATGCGTCAGGTCCAGGCCCGTACTCCTGCGGATACTCCTGGTCGTCTATACCTGGCAAGGGACCAGGTCCTCAGAGGGACATAATAAGATACATAGAAGCAAGCCAATTTGAATACAGTGAACATGTATAATATTTAAAAATAATTAAGTATGTTGTACAAGATAATCTATATGAATGCAATAAGGACAACTTTTCGACGTATGGGCAAGGGTAGGCTACTCGATCTAATCCTCACAACTCACACACCCGTCTAGAACATCATCAGCCGACATACCGCGGGGGTAGCGACCCTCGTGACTCCATCAATCGACATACCGCGGGGGTAGCGACCATCGGACACGACCACCATAGTACGTGCTAGTGACTACGGTGTTACCAGAGTGGTTAAAGCCCATACGCCTAATGATTGTCCTCGATGATACTAAGTGCCAAGTGTGTGTCAACATATCTAATATATAGTAATGACTGAAAGAACTACACATGCAATGAATAAACAGAAATGAAATAACTATACAGAAATATACTAAGCATGCAAAATACTGTAAACAACTTGGCAAGGTATCATGCCTGGCAAGAAAGCTGAAAAATGTAGTGTCCCGCTGTCAACACCAAGAGTCAGAAGCTACGGCCTCAGAATGAACATCTCCGGATGTTGAAATAAACATCACCAACGTTCCCAGAATAAGCAAAATAGCTAAAAAGCACTTCCCTTTCGTCCAATTTGGATACAGGGGCAAAACGGTAATTTCGGGTAAAAGTGGGGTCCACGGGTGGCCCACTTTGCACCGAAAACGTGCCAAGGGTAACAGTCTCTAAATGGGATAAACTATAGGTCAAACAACTCTAAATGTCAATACGAACCCAACGGTATGTCCAAATGTGGATTTAGATGGGCCGAACACAATTTTGTCCAAAAAGTCAACTGTGGGGCCCGCCAATTGGTGATTTGGTCAACCATCTCAGAATTGCGTGAAAATTGGGTCACAGGACCAGCACGTTACCACTAGTCCAGTGGCATAAGTTTCGTTGCAATCTGACAAGCGTGCACAAAATACACGCAAGTTCCACAAAAGTTGCGATACGGGGTGTGTCCGCGGATACGGCCTGATTCCGGCGCACACACGTGTCCGAATCAGTTCCCACAAATTTTTACGTGTCTGGTTATGCTGCGTACACCGTTCGGTACACTTGGTACACGGTGGGGCGGTCCCGTTTGGCGGGCGCGGTCCGTTTCACAACTTTTAGAATTCTGGAAAAAGTAGGTTCGCGGGGTTTTGTGATGAATTTAATTCTGTCCACAGCAGCTAATAATCTAGGGTTATTTAACAGAAAATAAACTAGGTCAAGTGTTCTACACATATCAAAAAGAATCACCGAATTTGGATCTCTGTGGTGGGAGATACGAACTCGGCAACATGGGTGGTCACCGCAGTTTTTTGCAATCCCAGAATTCGGTCTGCTCGTGCCAACTTGGGCGCTGTTTTCACCTATGGGTACACGTTGTTCGAGGTCTGCTATTATAAAAATATGGGAGAGGGTTAAGGGGTGAGCATACCGGTGAAGACGGAACGGCGTTTGGTTGAGCGAGTCGACGGAAAGCAACTCTGGAACGAAGGCACCTCATGTGGGAATCTGCAGTGCGCGGGGTCGGGGTCGTCGGGATTGGTTTGGACGGCCTGGCGGGGTTCTCTAGCTGCGGTGGCGGCTCTCTCTAGGTCTAGATGAGAAGAGGAAGAGTTTTGATGATTAGGTTTAGGGTTTGTGAAGAGATATTATATATATATATATATATATATATATATATATATATATATATATATATATATATAAAGAATCTTCCGCGCGAGTATGCTGCTGGCTGCTACATTATTTTCAAAAAGGTTTTGTTGATTTATGCTTTAGTCCCCCTTCTTTCATTTTTTTCCTTTTCCTTTTTTTTTTCTTTCTCCTTTTTCTTTTCCATTCTTTTCTTTTCTTTTATTCTTTTTCTTTTTCTTTTTCATTTCTTTTTCTTTTTCTTTTCCTTTTTCTTTATAAAATATATATATGCATATATATATATTTGTATATATATATATATATATATATATATATATATATATATATATATATATATATATATACTCACAAGAAAAATTATAGATTAGAATAATGCACACCGTTAAGCTAGCAACTGCTCAAGGGGTCTCCTACATGAAATAAATTCAGAAAAATTCATAATTGTTCCTTAAATTCCCTAAATGCACATATATATCTAAATACATAGAAAAAAATTCTAAAAATATATATATTGTGCACACCATTAAGCTAGCAACTGTCCAAAGGGTCTCCTACATGAAATAAATTCTGAAAAATTCCTGATGGTCCCATAAATCCTCTAAGTGCCCGAACACCTAAAATAAAAATTATTAAAAATCTATTTCTCCTATTTAGCACATAATTACCATAATTAAATTATTAATTAATAAAAAAATAAATACGATTTTTTATTTGAAATAGGGGTTTTACATTCTACCCAACTTACAAAAATTTTGTCCTCGAAATTGACACTAACCCATATTCATAGTGATCACTATAGCTATTACACTACATTGGTGTATAGCAGGACTCCTAAACTCATGGTCTGCCATTCTAACACTTCATCATCTATTGTCCATACAGTATTCTATCATCCTCTAACTCGTCTACACTACCCAACTTACAGGATTTCTACTAGTGGTCACCTTCTTTGAAGCTATTGTCTAGATTATAAGGCAATTATATTTTATTTGGTCGAGAATCTTAGGATACCTGTCTAGAATCTCATAACTATGACTTTTTCCATAACCGTCAAGTATCATAGTCTAATACTGCCACGCCACCTGGCCAGTATGGCTGCAAGTAATTCGACTACTCTACCAAAATCGTCTGGCGGCAACTGTCGCTACCTCGCCGGTGATTTGTCATAGTCATCAGTTCGTAACAAGTGCCTTCAACTCTTTCCTAGGCATAGTCTAAGTTTTAGGGAAACACTTAAGGTCTTGACTAACTATTAGGGGTATGATCTGCCTCAAATGATCTAACAATTTCTACTATGCTACATGGTGCTACTTAAGGGTTAAACTGATAAAGAATACAGATCTTGCTATAGTGCATATACATATATTAAGAACTCATCCTTAGCTATCAAGCATTACTAACACATTTATATTTTACTAACAAAATAGGGGTGAGGTTGATATGAATCAAATAATTCATAATGGCACGAAAGATACAACTATGATAGGAAGAGTTAAGCACTAGATAAGAAACGAATATAAAAGGAGAAAATGAGTCACCCAAGAGGGCGAGATAAGGATAGGGGAAGAATACTACTACTGCTACTCACGTCATCCATTAGCATCGCATATATGCCACCTGGGTAAAATATACATACTTCCTCATAACTGCTAGACTACCATATATATAATTCTACATCTATTTGTACATCTAAGATCTTGTGTCACAATGGGGTTATGAGTATGCAAAGTCAATTATAACTAAAAGGTCGTACCTGTATCTACGGCTTCCTGTGTATGCTCTCCCATACTTGTCATAATGATTGCTTGGCCTTGTCCTTGGTTGTTCAATTGGGGTCTAGTCCCCTCCATTTATGCAGACTGTAGAAGCAGTGGTGGGTCCCTTTGGTCTTCTATACTTGAGGGTGCATGCGGTGTTCCTGATTCTAATGCCATAGGTCTCTGGTTCTGTTTAGGACATTCTCGGGCTTGATGGTGACTTGATCCACATATCATGCACAACCCTAATCGACGATGACAGTCTCTTAGAATATGACCTATCTTACCACTATAGTAACAAGCACGGAGCTCCTTGGTTGGATATGGTAAAGCACTATCTGATTGCTGGCGTGTCAAAGGGTGTCGAATGGGTCCTCCTTGCTGTATCCTTACTGGTCCTTGGTGACTTCTCTGTTGAATTCCGTTTCCCTTGCTGATGGACTCCTGGATCCTGGCCTCTGTCAATAGCTCGGCATAAGAGATCCGGGACTGGGAGCTAGTGTAGTGCTGGAGCTCCTGAGTCAGCTCGCAGTGAAACCTCTTAGCCTTCTCCAAGTTATTAGGTATTAGGACTGTGCCATACTTACTGAGACGGCTAAACTCTGCGTCATACTCATCAACCGTCTTGTCCCCTTGCTCTAGATGGAGGAACTGATCGTACAATGCGTCCCTTACTGTATCCGGGATGTACTTCCTCTCAAAGCACTCCAAGAATTATTCCCAAGTCTGACGCGTACCCAACTGGTGCTCCATTGATTCCCACTAGTGATGCGCGTTGCCTTCTAACTGAGTCCTCACGCCTATCATTCATAGGTCAGTATGTAGTTGTGATGCCTCTAACAACTTTTTGGTATTGGCAATCCAGTTCGTGGTCTCCTCTGGACTCTCATTGCCCTTATATGGCTTAGGGCCTATCTGCACAAAGTCCTTGACTGAACCAACCCGAGCTTGTGGTACTGAAACTAGTGACTGGGTTGGTACATGGGCTAGTACAGCCATTCTCTCAAGTGCTGTCAGAAATTCTAGCCTCTGCTCTGCTGTCTGCTGCCTCTGTTCCTGTATTATCATATGAAAGAATTGAAATAGCTGTGCTTGGCCATCTTGCGGTGCTAGTGGAGCTGGAAAAGTCCCGTTAGGTATCGTGGAAGGGGTTGATGGAATTTGATTGTTAGTCAGTCCATCCGGTCCGGGAAGAAGAGGAGTCGTTGAGGTCACTCCTGGTGATTGGTCGTCGTCCCCTGGAGACGTATTGTCCCCGGTGGCGGCATGCCCGTTATGCAAATTCATCTCTCTGTAAGAGATGGACGAAGGATTAAGAAGAGAACATGAATCAAGCAGGATGCAAGAACTTAAGTAGGACAAGTTAGAAGAAAGGTAAGTTATAGTCAAGTGTTGATGAGATCTAAAATTCTAATCCTAGGTGCAGGCCCGCTCGGTACAGTTACGTAACCGAAACGGCTAACTCGACCTGCATGGGCCACCACAAAAACATGTCACGCCCCAGTCCCAAAATACATAGGACTAGGAACACGTAAGCATGCCAACCGTATGTATATGACAACTCCAATATATGGATACCATAATACACACGTACGCTGTAATATGAATATAAACTCACATGTGGTATATATAATGTCACAAGTCACAGATATGCTAGTCTCATCCACACAACAAGTCATAGAAAAGAAATACTAAACTAGAATAAGGAGTCTGAAATATCCAAAATAATAGTCGGGTGGAGACAAATCCACTACCAATGACTATATCCAAAACTAAAATGAGAGAGGAGTATAAAGTCTCCAATATAAAATAATGTGAAGACAGAAGTGTATCAGCTAAAAGAATCTATCACTAGATAATCAACGATGCTCAAAAGGTAAGACCTCCTCGGCAGAAAGGAATACATCAGGTCCAGGCCCGTACTCCTGCGGATACTCCTGGTCGTCTATACCTGGCAAGGGACCAGGTCCTCAGAGGGACATAACAAGATACATAGAAGCAAGCCAATTTGAATACAGTGAACATGCATAATGTTTGAAAATAATTAAGTACGCTATAAAAGACAATCTATATGAATGCAATGAGGATAACTTTTCGACGTATGGGCAAGGGTAGGCTACTCGATCTAATCCTCACAACTCACACACCCGTCTAGAACATTATCAGCCGACATACCGCGGGGGTAGCGATCCTCGTGACTCCATCAATTGACATACCGCGGGGGTAGCGACCATCGGACACGACCACCATAGTGCGTGCTAGTGACTACGGTGTTACCAGAGTGGTTAAAGCCCATACGCCTAATGATTGTCCTCGATGATACTAAGTGCCAAGTGTGTGTCAACATATCTAATATATAGTAATGACTGAAAGAACTACACATGCAATGAATAAACAAAAATAAAATAACTATACAGAAATATACTAAGCATGCAAAATACTGTAAACAACTTGGCAAGGTATCTTGCCTGGCAAGAAAGCTGAAAAATGTAGTGTCCCGCTGTCAACACCAAGAGTCAGAAGCTACGGCCTCAGAATGAACGTCTCCGGATATTAAAATAAACATCACCAACGTTCCCAGAATAAGTAATATAGCTAAAAAGTACTTCCCTTTCGTCCAATTTGGACACGAGGGCAAAACGATAATTTCGGGTAAAAGTGGGGTCCACGGGTGGCCCACTTTGCACCAAAAACGTGCCAAGGATAACAGTCTCTAAATGGGATAAACTATAGGTCAAACAACTCTAAATGTCAATACGAACCCAACGGTATGTCCAAATATGGATTTCGATGGGCCGAACACAATTTTGTCCAAAAAGTCAACTGTAGGGCCCGCCAATTGGCGATTTGGTCAACCGTCTCAGAATAACGTAAAAATTGGGTCACAGGACCAGCGCGTTACCACGAGTCCAGTGGCGCAAGTTTCGTCGCAATCTGACAAGCATGCACAAAATATGTGCGAGTTCCACAAAAGTTGTGACACGGGGTGTGTCAGCGGATACGGCCTGATTCCGGCGCGCATACGCGTCTGAATCAGTTCCCACAAATTTTTACATGTCCGGTTACGCTGCGTGTACCATTTGGTACACTTGGTACACGGTGGGGCGGTCACATTTGGCGGGGCGCGCTCCGTTTCATAACTTTTAGAATTCTAGAAAAAGTGGGTTCGCGGGATTTTGTGACGAATTTAATTATGTCCACAGCAGCTAATAATCTAGGATTATTTACAGAAAATAAACTAGGTCAAGTGTTCTACACATATCAAAAAGAATCACCAAATTCGGATCTCTGTGGTGGAAGATACGAACTCGGCAACATGGGTGGTCACCGCAGTTTTCTGCGATCCCAGAATTCTGTCTGCTCGTGCCAACTTGGACGATGTTTTCACCTATGGGTACACGTTGTTCGAGGTCTGCTATTATACAAATATGGGAGAGGGTTAAGGGGTGAGCATACTGGTGAAGACGAAACGGCGTTTGGTTGAGCGAGTCGACGGGAAGCAACTCTGGAACGAAGGCACCTCGTGTGGGAATCTGCAGTGCACGGGGTCGGGGTCGTCGAGATTGGTTTGGACGGCCTAGCGGGGTTCTCTGGCTGCGGTGGCGGCTCTCTCTAGGTCTAGATGAGAAGAGGAAGAGTTTTGAAGATTAGGTTTAGGGTTTGTGAAGAGATATTATATATATATATATATATATATATATATTTATAAAGAATCTTCCGCACGAGTATGCTGCTGGCTGCTACATTATTTTCAAAAAGGTTTTGTTGATTTACGCTTTAGTCCCCTTTCTTTCATTTTTTTCCTTTTCTTTTTTTTTCTTTCTCCTTTTTCTTTATAAAATATATATATATTTGTATATATATATATATATATATATATATATATATATATATATATATATATATATATATATACTCACAAGAAAAATTATAGATTAGAATAATGTACACCGTTAAGATAGCAACTGCTCAAGGGATCTCCTACATAAAATAAATTCGGAAAAATTCATAATTGTTCCATAAATTCCCTAAATGCACATATATATCTAAATACATAGAAAAAATTCTAAAAATATATATTTTGTGCATACCATTAAGCTAGCAACTGTCCAAAGGGTCTCCTACATGAAATAAATTCCGAAAAATTCCTGATGGTCCCATAAATCCTCTAAGTGCCCGAACACCTAAAATAAAAATTATTGAAAATTTATTTCTCCTATTTAGCACATAATTACCATAATTAAATTATTAATTAATAAAAAAATTAATACGATTTTTTTTTTGAAATAGGGGTTTTACAGACCAAATCAGCCCACTTCCTCCCTATGAAAGTTACTTGGAGCGTCGATCGGTTAGCACAGATTTACATAGACGAGATTGTTCAATTACACGGAGTACCTGCCTCAATCGATCGTGACGGACGTTTTTTATCTCATTTTTGGACTAGCCTACAGTCTGCCTTGGGAACCAAGCTAAAGTTCAGTACCGCATACCACCCCCAGACTGACGGACAGACAGAAAGGACAAATCAGATACTTGAAGATATGTTGCGGCTGTGTGCAATCGATTTAAAGACTAGTTGGGACACGCACCTTCTGTTGGTGGAGTTTGCCTACAACAATAGTTACCAATCGAGCATCCAGATGGTACCGTACGAAGCACTCTATAGGTGCAAGTGTCAATCTCTAATTTGTTGGGACGAAGTCGGCAAGTGGCAGATACTCGGGCTAGAGCTGGTGGAGCAGGCAGTTGAGAAAGTTCGTTTGATTCGGGAAAGACTCCGCACTGCGCAGAGCCGACAGAAGAGCTATGTTGATGCTCATCGTAGACATTTAGAGTTTATGGTCGGGGATCATGTCTTCTTGAAAGTGACGCCAATGCGTAGAGTGATGCATTTCGGCGTAAAGGGCAAACTGAGTCCCAGGTTTGTTGGCCCCTTTAAAATACTGGAACGAGTGGCAGTTGTGGCATACCGGATTGCACTACCTCCTGCCTTGGCTAAAGTGCATATCGTATTCTATGTTTCTCAACTTCGGAAGTATGTGAATGACCCGAGTCATGTAGTTAGCTTCGAACAATTGGAACTGTGCACGAACTTGTCATACTCAGAAGAGCATGTGCAGATTCTGGATCGTAAGGAAAAAGTGCTTCGCAACCGTACGATATCCTTAGTTCGCGTGTTGTGGCAGAACCATTCAGTTGGGGAATCAACTTGGGAAATGGAGTCGAAGATGAAGGAGAAGTATCCTTCATTGTTCATTCATTCAGAGGTAGGGCCTTGTTCTTAAGTTTCGGGATGAAACTTTTTCTTAGTGGTATATTATGTAGTGCCTCAAATCCCGATCCGACCGGGACGTACACTATGTAATTAGGCTTATGGCTAGTCCGTCTGAGTCATAGTTTAGATCTTCGGCATCCTCTTGTCACGGACGAAATGCGATGATCATGTCCAACTTATGGATAGGCCTCTATTGAAACAAGTCCAATAGTTTTCGTGTTTGGTTGCTTGGTTTTCTTGATTGCCGCTTTGGGATTTTGATTTGGTGTTGCTTTCGATTTGCTTGGTTTTTGCTGTTGGCTTTCTCGTTTGGAGCTTTGATTCTTGGAGAGTTCGGCAGGAAGGATAGGCATGAATTCTAACTCGGTGCTCGTGTTATTGCAGGTCCGTGTAACTGACATTTGATCGTCGCTAGGCGGTACTCCTTGTTTTAGCATTTTTCCCTTAACCAGTGAGTGTTTCGGACCCTTCTTTCCTACTTCTTCATGCCCACATCTCTAATATTTCAAACGTTCACTCGATGATGCCCGGTTGGACGCCTAGGAAATCCTTAGCCATAATGCATGCCAAGCCACTAAGAAAGGAACATAGGATTGTAGACTAACTTCATTATATGCTTGCACACCTTATAAACTTGAGTTTATTTGTAAAGGAATTTGGTTGTTGGTTACGGCATGGTGCCTTGGATAGAGTTTGGACCTACGGGCTACCAAAATCGGAACTCGACTTGAGAAAATATGAACTGTTGCCTAAGTATATATGTTGCTGCTTTACTTCTTCTGTTTTATTTCATGCGTTGTATGATATATGAATTGTTCATACATTTGCATGGTCTGGGACAACTTGTGCACAAGGTTTGGCTTTTCTCGAAATGGTATTCTGGGGCACTGGAACCGTATTGACCTAGGGGGAATATTTTATTGTGCTAGTCGCGATGCATTGCGGGACCTTCAGCAGGGCTTGTTACCCGGGCTGACAGGGCGCACCATAATGTTTGGAATAAGTCCCTAAGGTGTTGATCACACCAATGACCATATAGAATAGAGCACATGCTAATTTATTGTCTTGTGCAGATGGTAAGTATACTTGTGTTTCGTTGCAGGGAAGGCGTGCGTCGGTTGAGTAAGCAACCGATGTACTTGTTGGATTCACTATTGTTTTCATTCCTATCAAAACATGTAACTGATATGAATTGAATTCACTTACTTCTTTATATAATGCATGCTCGCCCCTAATAAACTAGTGTCGATTTAGTTGAGTGGGTTCGTCCCGCTCACTAGTACAAGTTGAGTACTGACCCACGTTGTGGGCAACTATTTCAGGCACTCTGGCGGTGCAACGCTAGTGGATAGACGATGAGGTATTAGGAGCACCTCCATTTTGAAGTATAGTTGGAGTCAGTTCATTTTGGAGGCATGGACTTTCAGCCTATACAAGGGCGTAATGTATGAATGACGTGGACTATCTGATAGAGCGTGCCCTGCCTTTTGAGTTTCCTTTTTGTAATACAAATCAAGTTGCCGAGAGGCACATCAAATGTAACCTCTATGTAAATTACTCTGAATTATCAATCAAAAGCATGTTTCTTCCTATACTTGTGTTCAAATATCTGTGAATGTGTTTTCTAACTTGTGTAATAAAATAGGTTCCTATCACTGCACGTTCTTGCCTTATGCGAGCGCAACTCCAGGCTCGCACAGCGTCATGCCCCAGCGAGGACGATTGGTTCCGTAAAGGATCTAGCGAGGACGATTGACCCTTACAAGATCGGGGTGTGACACCTGTCACAACAGTATCGTAGACATATACCTCATCCCGAGTCAATGCATAGACTCGGCCCTGGGCACCCTGGCATTGTGGGTTCACTGGTACAACATTGGCACCATGTGCTGGAGGCCCCTTGTTCTGGTTTGGCTATTGTCTGATGATCGGCTTGGGATCTCGATAGTCAAATGCTTTATGGTCCAAATGGCCACATTTGAAGCATCCAACGACTCGATACTCATTCACCCAATGCCCCCATCTTGTCGCACCTATGGCAATACGGTCCCTGTGGCGGACCCCTGTGCTCAGATGTGTGCGGATGCTTCGGTGCGGCAGACCCTCCCATTTTATGAGGTCGCTTATTAAAATTGGTACGGGGAGTCTATATATTGATCTTTTGTGAATTGCGCCCAAAGATTCGTTCGCTATTTAAGGCAGCTTCATAACATTCCCGGTAGGTCTGGCACTTCTGATTTATGACATCCCTATGCAGTTCATTATTCAAATTCTTCTAAAAATGGTAGCACCATTGTCACGCCCCGATTCCGTGGAATCGATAGTCGTCCCCCGGGCGTGATATCGTGCGTGCCTAGACTGCGCAATGCACAAGGCCAAGGTATTTTCGTAAAGCGAGCACATATTCAGAGTACAGAGATAAATTGAAACACAAGTTGAAACATGGAAAAGTTCTCTTTTATTGATAATGAACATATATTATAAACTTTTGAACTGAGTCTTAAGGTTGCCGCACGGGCTTACAGAAGTTGACACAAAATGAGATAGATGTCCTGTACATTATCACTTTCCCTCTTTGAAAGTGAGGATATAAAAGCCCGGGACCCATCCTTTACTAAAATCAAAATAAGGACCTCCAGGCGGGATAATGGACTTCCCTCTGAGCTGCATTGAGTTTAGGTTGCAAGCTCCTGTCTTCAAAATGCTTCAAAAGGTGGCACGATCAGGACGCGCCTATAGTTGTTTATTCGGCTCCTCGCTCGGATCTCCTTTAGTGCGGAGAACCTGTTTCAACGAGGGTCAATACATCAAAATATACTGGTGAAGGCAAGCTAACCCAACAATACCAATCAACATATTATTTATATGAAGCATGTATATTATTTGTGGTCTTTCTATCTTGCCTTAGTTCATTTTACAAGCAAAAATAATATAGAATTTACTAAAATGAACTTGCCACCGTTCGGTGACATTTACCTGCCCGTCTGAACCACCTGCACAATACTTACCATGTCCTTTCCTGCCACGAAGACACAAGTTAGCTTTGCACAGGTTTAAATATACGAGGGGATCACTGGCGTATACCATAAAGGACGGGTTATAGTACATGAATGAAATAACAAGTAACGCAATGAACATGGGTGTCACAAGGTCATTCTATCCGAAATAGGCGACTATTCAGGAGTTTTGTCCGGATCAGATCGGTGTCAGTGCCCCAGCGACCGTCCGCATGAACTAAGACCTTGTACACAAGTTGTCTATGATCAGCGTAACTACCATTATTATCAATTGAGGCAAATTCAGGGCAATTTCAGGCACAGGATAGTAACAGGGCGAGATCTACTTTTGCATAGTCTACCTATTCAGTTTATTGCATTGCAGGATGAGTTCTATACATAGCATAATTTAAAGAAGAAGTAAACATTCTAACTTTTATTTATGCATATGATGAACATTCTAAACGAACTAGCATGCAATAAGGTAACCGTTCACAAGTTTGATTGACAAGCATAGAGTTATCCAACTATATTCCTTTTATCTTGACATCTTTTAGTTATTACTTGGTATCGTTTGATCGGGGCAACAAGAATGCAAGATTTTAAATATGAAGCCTTGGAAGAAGGGTCAACTGAATCGAATATAAGTCACTCACAAGTTTGTTGGAAGGAAGAAAGGAAAGAGGTGCTTTAAAACTCCGTTCATGCGTCGCCTACTGCTCGTTCACCTGCGTTGCCACGAACAGCTGATCAATAACTCTTTCACTCTTTCCAATCTCGGAATTGAAGTGCAGTTCAATGAACGAAAATAATGAAATCCATCGAAATCGTTCAAGAAATCACAAGCAAATTCGAAAACCAATTCAAGCACGAAAGCAACTAAAGCGACAGCGAAAACTTAGGCATCAAAAGATGCAGCGGAGAGGTCCCTCATGACTCTGCCGCTAAGTCGATCCTAGGGGCATGGTCCACTGAATATGGGAATCGATTCTGAAGAAGCAAATCTATAACGAGAATGAGTTCTTGTTTCAATCTATCCTGATCGAACGATACCGACTTGTATTTCTTAGCCGCGGTCCCCGAATAGGGGGAACGGGGCACCACAACCATGCCTGCTGGTTAGGAAAGAAGTGTCCGGCAAACTTGGTGAGTCTAGCAAACACTGAATCATAGTCATCAACAGACATACTTCCTTGCACCAGATTGCTGAAGTCGTCTTCCTTTTGTTGCCGCACGGCCCTGGGGATATATTGTTCAATAAAGGCATATTTGAACATCTCCCAGGTGATCTTGCAGTTGGGATTGGCATCATAAATCCCTTGCTTGGTTGCTTCCCACCAATCATGCGCCCGTAGTTCCAGATGCACCGATGCACAAGCCATTCGTTTGGACCCCTTAATGCCAACCAGGTTGAAGAGTCCCTCAAGTTTTGCAATCTATCCCATCACCATGTCCGGTTCTGCTCGCCCGTTGAAGGTTGGTGAGTGCATTTTGGTGAACTTTGCCGCTCTGCAGGTATTTCTAGCGGGGTACTACATTTCCTTAGATTCGTCTTCTACCGCCATAGTTGACAGCGTGACAGGCGTCACCGTGGCTACACTGTTGTTGGGTACCAAAGATGCGATCAATTGCATTATGGTATCCATTTGCTTCTGTTGAGCAGTGAACTGCGCCTGAATTTGTGCCTGTTGAGTGGCAACTTGTTGTTGTTGCACCTCTATTAGGTGCATGAGTTGCTCGGTTATATCGATTGAACATGCCCCTCCAGATTCTCCAGAACTTGCCAGGTCGCTCTAAACAGGTTGAGCACTGCTTGCAGCGGCAGTGCTTTTCTTTGCCATTGCTACAAAAGAGAGTAGCTTGTCAACACCCCAAAAATGATAAATCCTTATATATGGGCTCATTGTATAGGAGATTCAACTCATGCAGCGGACGCCGAATGCAACTCAATTTGAGAGGCGCATCAAACTCCTAGAATATCTTTTGAAAACCCAAGGAAGTGAAGCCGTGCTCTGATACCAATATGTTACGCCCCGATCCCGCAAGGGTCAATCGTTCTCGCTTAGATCCTTGTGGAACCGATCATCCTTGCTTAGGGCGTGATGCCATGCGAGCCTGGAGTTGCGCTCGCCCAAGGCAAAAACGTGCAGTGATAGGAACCCATTGGAAACACAAGTTAGATAACACATTCACAGATAGTTGAACACAAGTATAGGAAGAAAACATGTTTTTCATTGATAATTCAGAGTAATTTACATAGAGTTTACATTTGATGCGCCTATCGGCAACTTGGTTTGCATTACAAAAAAAAACTCAAAAGGTAGGGCGCGCTCCATCTGATAAGCCTTGTCGTCCGTACATTATGTCCTTGTATAGATTGAAAGTCCACGCCTCCAAAATGAACTGGCTTCAACTATACTTCAAAATAGAAGAGCTTCTAACGCCTCCTCGTCTATCCACTAGCGTTGCACCGTCTGAGTGCCTGAAATAATTGCCCACAACGTGGGTCAGTACTCAGCTGTACTGGTGAGCAGGACGAACCCACTCGCCTAAATTAACACTTGCTTATTAGGGGCGAGCATGCATTTAGATGACCTTGTTATTGTGAACTAAGTGAATTCAGTTCATATCAGATGCAAGGTTTAGAGAAAACAAATAACGCTGAACCCATAAAGCACATCGGTTGCTTACTCAACCGATGCACGCCTTTCCTGCAACGAAACAAAAGTATACTTACCATCTGCACAAGGTAATAAATTAGCATATGTTCTATCTATATGCGGTCATTGGTGTGATCAATACCATGGGGACTCATCCAAGGCATTGCGGTACGCCCTGTTAGCCCGGGTAGCAAGCCCTGCTGAAGGTCCTGTAATGCATCACGACTAGCATGATCAAATATTTTCCCCCGGGTCGATACGGTTCCAGTACCCCGGAATACCGTTTCGAGGAAATGCCAAATCTTGTGCACAAGTTGTCCCAGACCATGCAATTGTGTGAACAGTTCAACTATCATACAATGTATGAGATAAAACAGAAGAAGAAGTAAAGCAACAATATATATATACTTATGCAACAGTTCATATTTTTCAAAGTCGTGTTCCAATTTTGGTGTCCCATGGGTCCAAACTCTCTGAGGCAACAGGCCGCAACCAATAACCCAATTCCTTTAAAAAATGGAGCTCGTATTTGAAACGTGTTCATGAATATATAAGTTAGTCTACAAATCCCAGGTTCCTTTCTTAGTGGCTGGCATGCATTGTGGCTAAGGATTTTCTAGGCGTTCAGCCGGGCATCATCGATTGAACGTTTAAAACATTAGAGATGTGGACGTGAAGAAGTAGAAAATGAGGGTCTGAACCACTCACTGATTAAAGAAAGTGATGAAAGAAGTAGTCCCGCCTAGCGACGATCAAACGTCAGTTACACGGACCTGCAATAGCACGAGCACCGGGTTAGAATCCTTTGCCTATCCTTCCTCCCGAATACCCCAAGAATCAAATCTCCAAATGAGAAAGCCAACAGCAAAAACCAAGCAAATCGAAAGCAACACCAAAACAAAATCCCAAAGTGATAACAAAAAAACCAAGCAACAAAGCATGAAAACTATTGGACTTGTTTCAATAGAGGCCTATCCATGAGTTGGAAATGATCATCATATTTCGTCCGTGGCAAGAGTATAACGAAGCTCTAAATACCAAACTACAACACAGACAGACTAGCCACAAGCCCAATTATATAGTGCACATCCCGGTCGGATCAGGATTTGAGGCACTACAAGCGAGCCCTCATGTTTATATAGATAAGTCATCATCTCTTAGCGGCAATACGCGTGTGAGTCATTGCATCGCATACTGTAAACTGAAATACTGAACAATCTTGAGTATAACACATTTGTGCATATTGAACACTTGAACATCCAATGCAACACACCTGAGTAATTTGTATAACTCGTGCACCCGAAACATAATCTTGCTCATAACACTTGCGTTTGCATATGCCATTGCCCCTGTAATTCATTATATATGCTCGTGCTTAAATTAACTTGGTTTTCCTTGGACATGGAAGGACAGATGGTAGGATAGTAAGTCTCGTCGTGTCCCTTCATATCGTACGGTGCACTGCCACACGAGTTAGGTTTTTCATCATTGCCATGAAACTGATCCAAAGGCAAGAATAGAAAGATAACTCAATAGATGGTGCACAGAACCTGTATAACGTGTTTGGATTTGTCGAGCGGGCGAGAAGTCTCTCCACCAGTGCATTCATGTACTGATAATCCACCAAATTGCTTGCAGGGTGAGGGAGAACCTCGTTCGGTGCAGATGTCTCCTTCGTGCGTGTTGAGGCATGGAGTTCGCTCCAAAGACTTGGAGCGTTGCGTCCGAAACTAAAGCACATATACAGGACATAATGTTGGAATATCGTCTATGTATCATTCCACAAATATAGCCGCTTGGCACACTTTTACTGTTTTTGAGAGAGAGAGGCTTGAGCGACTTGTAATCTTGGCCTAACGCTGCCTGTAAAACTTGTTCATATCAATAAAGAGCTTATTTTATTTCTATACTTGTGTTATTCAATGCTTCCGCTATTGACGACTCTGTGAACTTGTTAGCAATCGCCTGTGCGTTTATAATTTTGCTGCACTCAGACAATCTGTACGACTCCGTGGCTTAGACCTCTTACCGCCTGTTCATATCACGGCCTTACACGGCACGGCTTACGCTTGTGCGGCATCACGCCCAGATGGGTCAAGGAATCTTCCCGCAGGAGCGGGAGCGCTGGCGCGGTGATTCACGTCCAGCGGGGACGGCCGATTGCCTGCGGGAGATCGGGACATGACAATTATAGCCTTTTCCTCGTAGACTTGCTATACTCAAACCATGCTTGAAAAAAAAGAATCAATGGATGCCTTTAGTGTCAATACAGAAGTCTCCCTAACATATACATTGCTAATAAAATGTTCAACCACACAACCATGTTTGCCCACATAACGTAAAGCCAGCACCGTTTGTTCTTTGACTGAGATATCTCGTGATTCATCACTAAAATCGAGAAAAACTCATGTCCAATCTCTTGGAGAATAACTTTCGTGGCCATAAATGAAGCTGTATTGATAATTTCTTTTTGAATTTCTGGAGAACTCATTCTATGGTTACCGGGAGCATTTTCAAATACAACCCAATCGATATCATCATTGTGCTCTGCAAGAAAGTGAAGAAGTTCAAGAAAGTTGCCCCGATTTGAAGATCCTTCAGTTTCATCATGTCCACGAAAAGCCAATCATTGACGTAAAAGATATTTAAGGCAATCAAAAGTTACAGTCAAACGAGTACGATATTCTATTTTTGCTTGATCTGATTGATTGGACAAGCACATTTCTATGTGCTACTTTTGGTTCATTAAATCATCACAAGCTTTCACGCATTTGTTGTGAGTACTCAAATGACCTCCATCATGTTCCTTCAACCTTTCTTTTTTTCTAATTTATAAATCCCTCACCAACAAATGAATCACCACCTGTCTGGGCCCCTTGCATCGGTTTAAACAAATAATAACACAAACAAAAGACAACATCCTTTTTTATACTGTACACTAACCACCTCTTAAATTCTTTAAACCGTAAAGGATTGAATCTCCTTTTAGTACCTTAAAAGGTTCTATGAGAAAATTCGTTATTTTTAGGTTGACATGGTCCATTTTGAAGATATGCTCGACGAACCATCTCTATCACTTTAGGATCACGGTACTCGTAAATACTTTTCCTAAAAGCAGGATCTGATGGAAGCTTGTCTAAATTAACCGTGTGGCCTTGTATTTGAACTTGTTGTACTTGAGATTGTACATCATTAGTATCACGATCCGTACCTGAAAAATTGGGCATGAGTCGTGGGTACGTCCAGCCTACGCCACAGCATCGGCGGTAGAACGCTGTCTAGGTCAACTATCTAAATAACAATCTCACGCAATCAATATATAAACCTGTCAAGATCTCAACTCCAAACGGAGGAGCAATATCATAATGATAATCACAATGTACTCAATCACGAATCTAAGCACGATAAGATAACACAGAAGGCTAACAACTATAAAGTCTAACCAACAACAACCACACATCAATAATAATAATAATACATCATCCTGAATCAAATATAATACAAGGTCTCAAACCAAAATCGGAGACAAATCTGGTGCTAAAAGCTAATAAAAACAATAACAAGGTCTTAGTGATCCCGACTACCAACCCGAAAATCACTCCTAAACTAGAGGGTCCCTGTCTGCACCATCGACAGGCTCAGGTCCATAAAACGTCGGACACCAATCCTCCAGATACTCTGAAAAATATGTCCAGTCAGGACTGGAGCAAGTACATCTCTAACAGCAGTTCCAGTTAAATAATAAAAACTATAAAACAGTTATAGGAAGTAGCAAGAAGAATGAAGTAAGTATGAAACAAGAAAATATACATGTCACTGGTGCATAAAGGTAAAGATGCATGAATATCAGAGCAAGATAGTGATGACTACAAGATACAAGAAATCTAAACTAAGAGCAAGTCTGTGCACATGAACGTGTAGTGAGTCCAGCATGAAATACATGTAGTGAGTCAAGTCCAGAAACATGTAAGTGAGACCAGCAAGAAATGCAAGTGAGTCCAGACTATAAAGAATGAACTCGGTGTCTTTGAAATACTTGTTTCGACATGTAAACGGCTAGGGGTAAGTACGGCTCACCGCGCACTGGGTGCGCGGCTGCTATCATTCCAGATTAGACCAGAAGGGGTGATTCCTGATGATTCCAGATGGGAATGTTTATATGTCTACTCGAGTATTTCCCCGCCCCGACTAGTACAAGTGAATCCAAGACCCGATACGTAAATCAAGTATGAGTCCAGCCTGAAACATGAGTGATGCCTGTAGTGATGCCTATAGGTGATGCCAGTAGTAATTCCAGAATAGAGGCCAGAAACATGAAATATACGTGTCGTAAGTAAATAAATCCAGAAATACCAGTCCGTGTCCCGTGTTGTGCCAGAAAAATCAGATGATACTATACTAGAAGCTGAATCATAATAATCATCAGATAATAAAAACTATCAAAGAATGTACTCGCCTAACGTCCTGAGCAACTGGCGATCCGAACTGGTGTCACAAGGACTTATTGTGAAAAGCAAGGTTAAACAGATTTCTAATGAGTTAAACAGATATAAAATAACTAAAAATAGGCTTCTAGGGTCGTTCTAAGTCAAACGGGTCAAACCGGTAAAATCTGGGTCAAAAAGTCAACTCTAGGTCAAATCTAGGTCAAAAGTTGACTTTGGCGGTCAACCGAGTCAACTACGATCAACTCTAGGTCAAACTAGGGTGCCCCTAAAATT